>WACJ01000143.1:0-600000 GCA_008973525.1 Stenopsyche tienmushanensis
AGCTCATCGATTCTTATTAATGGTAGCATAGCTCTAATTACATTTTTTCCGAGAAGTCACGAATATTATTTAAAGTCGTTTAAAATGATTGAATGCGAGGGTTTTGGCAAATGAGCTTACAGGTTTTCCTTATTTATGACGTACAACGACAGACAAAGAAATACATCAAAAGCTATTTAAATCACGAGACTGAGATACCTTTGATGTATTTTTGTGCAGTTTTCAACGAAGCCTAACCAAATATTTAAGTTATGAAAAAGGTTTATTCAAAAATAAAGCCTAAAAGATTTTCATACGTATCTTTTGGATTTAAAAGCTTCTCAAAAGTTACATTATTCATTTAACATTAATGGTATATTTAAATATTAAATCCAAGATATTAAAATTAATTTCAATCAATCAGAAATATTAATAATGCAGATCTCCAAAATTAGTTAGTACCATAAACATTTTATTCTATATATAATATTTATTATGAAATATTAACAAAAGGAATCCAATATACAACCCAATATGATTTAAATGGAAGTATTGTGATTATTTACCCTGACTTTAATGTGATTGACCTCTAAAATATGAAGTAAGACGTAAGATTTGATTCATTTTTATAATTTCAATATAAAATAAGCAAATGAAGCAAACAAGCAAATCAGGTATAACCTCGAAATATTGATAAATATTTAATTTATACTTTTAACATATCTAAGGATAAACACCAATAAACACCACTAAGCCATTGATTTTTCAATCTCATGTTTACTCTTCTTGAAATATTTATCTACTCATGCACCAATTATTTTCGATGTCCTGATGTTTTACGCGCATTGCATTGGCGTGTTTATTCCTAAGCTAAAATTATTATTTTGAAGGTCAAATGACAATTCAGCAAAAGGATTTTAATATGACACTAAAATAAAAATATGACCACTAAATGTCTATTTTAAACTTTTTATCGTGAGAGGCCACATCATTTTCTGCATAATAAATTATACATCACGAAGGACAAATTGATAGATACCAAATATTGAAATTGCAATAAAAGTACAGCCATTCATATGTTGTTTAAAATCAAAGAAAACCCTCCCATATACATTTTATCTCTTTTGTTGGTAAAAAATACAATTCCATCGATAATTTGGAACAGCGAGTGGCCATAAGAAGCAAATGCTTACTTCATGTCGTAATTCAGACGTTAACTTTGATTTCAAGCTGTATAAAAAGTCCAACAAGACCATAATTTCATCTTAATGATATTTTTTTTTATTTTCTCTTTGCGAAGGGGGGAATCTTCAAAAGACACCACCATTCTGGTGGTAGTGTGGGATTTTTACCCACTAAACCCTCCTCCTCTTCGGCTGCCACCCAGCTACTAATTAAATATTGCACAAGAGTGGCAGTGATGTATCCCTCACGGGATCTCCGTTGTCTCTTTCTGGATGCATCCATTAACATCCTAGATCCATTAACATTGAAGGTACCATGTTGCTAAGAGAGAGCGAGCTGACTTCCAGCTCTTCCCGTAGGATGTCCCTTTCGGTGTTCCATGATGGGCAGACAAATGTGGTGTGTGTAGCATCGTCGTTACTTCGCTCCGCAGTGGTGGCACTCCGGGCCGATCTCTTTGCCAATTTTTGTAGGTAGCTACCAACAACTGCCGTGCCCGGTGAGGACCTGGGTTAAGTGGCAGCACAGTTGATCGTACTTTCTGGCTACCCAGGTTCTCAGGTTCAGTATTAACTCGTGCGTTCACCGACCTTTAGCGGAGCTGTCCCATCGGGACTGCCACGCTGCCATGGTGCTTTGCTTAGGCATTAGTCTTGTCTTCGCCTTTCTGTATTGTCTGTCTCTCGTAAGTGAGTATGTCGATTGGCGGTATGGTAGTCAGTGCTAGGATGGCGTCTTCCGACACTGCAATATGTGGCAACCACTCTGATTGCGCTCCTTCTCTGGACTCTGGCCACGTTGAGCCTGGCCTTTTAATTTGTAGTGCCTCGGTCCATATCGGCGCGCCGTATAACAATACCGAGTGCACTACCTCGTTGTAGAGTCGCCTCCTGTTTGTTTTTGGGCCACCAATGTTGGGCATCAACCTGGCCAGATTCTCCGCAATGTTGGCCGCCTTCGCTACCACCTTCCCCGTATGGGTGACGAATCGAAGCTTGTCATCAATCTTCACCCCCAAATACCGAATGGATTTTGAGTATTTAATCTCGCAACCCCCGATTTGTAGCCGTGACATGCTCTCCCGTAATAAAGGTGGTCCCTTCTCATCTTCGCGGCAAAATGGAGGAGTTCACTGACGAGGCTTATGACCTCCTCCGCTCCTGCTCCGTTATCACTGCATCTGTGACCATCTTCCGCTTGAGCGCTAGATAGAGCGATGCGTCTAGTTTGCCGGTGGCCCATCCCCCTGCCAGGTTTCGATTGCGTCTAGCCGCGCAGCCACTGATCTGGAACTGGGTGTACCAATGGTCGCTGTGAGACAAGATATCGACAACTTGCCATCCACTGATTCTTCCTACCACCGTTTTACTGGCAAGGGTGACATCTATAACAGAGGCGCTCCCTGCGCACGAAAGTGTTCGCGCCGGTGTCTATCGCATGCAGTCTGGCAGATATGACATACGGTGAGTTCGGGGAAAAGTAGCAGGAGTAAACTCTCGATCCAGGTCCGGCAGTCGCTCTCTTCGTTTGGAACCGTGGTGATGAACAGTTGGGGTGTAGCCGCCCAGATGCCTGCTTTGCCATCAGCACTGGCAAAGTACCGTGACATGTTGCTGCTGCGGTGCTTCTCAGAGATGAGCACCAGGTTTACTCCCCGCTCCTCCGCTCTCTTCTGCATTAGGTCTCATCTTAATGATTCACATTCATGGTTGAAGAAACTTTTTAATTATTTTATATACCAAAATCTTTTGCAGTTAGCAATACGTTCATCATATAACTCCATTATCCAGTCCCGAAATTTAGTTTCGGGGTATGCCTAGTATAATAAAAACAATGTGCCAATTTTTTAAAATATAGACTTTAACAATATGAATGTCAAATTTATTCAAACTTTGCTGATGGAACTATTTGAGTTTGTATTTTTCAAATGAAGATCTTTCCATTGGAATAAGCACAAAATTTAAGAGATACTTCTCAAATACTTATCAAATGTTTTAGAACACAATCCAATTTTATGTTTTGTATATCACAAAATTGTTAGGCATCTAATGATTGTGGTACATAGGGGTTACTAAACAAATAATTCCTAATATTATTTAAACATTTGTTATGTTATATAGCGTCTTAAATTAATAACGCTTAGTTTATATATACATAAAATCAATCCCAAATATCCTCATTGGCCTACATAAATAACTCTTCAAATAATTGTTCTGTGATGAGAGTCAATGAGATAAATACCCTATGGAGATCACGTTCATTGGCTCTAAAGATATAGCACTACTAAAGAGTAGAATCATCATAAGAAAGCGATGAAAATTCGAACTGTAATTTAGCATGACAAATTAAAAAATGCGGGTTCAACTACTTTGTTCGTTGGATATACTCTTTTAATACAATGACGTGATTGATAACATTCCAATAATTGCCATAATGCGTCTTTTGATATAGTAGATCATCTGAATTAATCCATGCTAATTTTGCCACCGTTTTCTACATATGTTTTTTTATAAAAAGCATAAGAAATCTTGATTGATGAGTGAATAATGTGATCATTATCATATTGATCTTGATGAGCACATGAGGTACAAAAAATCTGTGTTAATCTCCTTTATTATGTAAATTAATATGATCGGACTGATTATGGACATGTTATTAGATGGTGCTCGTATTGGTAATACATATATAGCTGTTAAATTATTTTACCTCCAAATACGAAAATCCATCGCCCTTGAGACTGTTATTAATGTTTACATACTACAGTTATCGTTGCACAACTGCATAAGGGTTATTGACCAACGCACGTTGTGCAATCACTATAACATATTTTAACTTACGTGATTCCAGTTGCATTGGGAAATTTCGAGTATTAATTTGACAGAAAATAAAAAAGTTGTCAACCTTAGATTTTTTAATCAATTGAGAATTTAATTTGTTTAGGATTTTTTTCTTCTTATGAGGAAATCTCTGATCAGTTTTATTTTCCATAAATGACCTCCAGTAATATGTGTTTGTAGCGTATCAAATGTCACAGCACTAAATATTAATTTAAAATGAATATATATATAAAGCTTGCTAATGATGTTGAAGGGTCATTCTTGAATAGAAGTTTGATTCCTCAACCTTTTTCAGTCAACATCTTCCTCAATGTCATACTGACGATTGCTTGTGTTATCTTCAATTTCTACCAACAAATATATTTTTATAGGTGATTGGACGCGTATCCTGTACTCATAATTACCAAAGCTTCCATAATTAATTCATTCAATTTAATACAACGCCAAGTCAAACAAATAACATGCAATTAATAATTTCATCCAAATTTCTTTTTAATTTATTCTTCGACACTTTTTTGTCCATACCCGAAAGCGGTACTATTTTTATTGATGATCAGTCACTTTCATTAATCTACGTCTGTCAAATCGTCAATGCCTCATTATTTTTAACTGGGCCATCTCAAATTACCGAAGAAATTAGTAAAAGTATTTCAAGTTTCGACCTACAAAAAAAAAGAAGTCCCATCCAGAAATTAAACGTCCAACCTGATTTTTTTACATTGTCAGCTACTATTCAATCATAGAAATAATTCGTCCTTTCCATTCAGACTTACACCTATAACAAGTCCAATAAATAAAAAAATTGACAAGAAAGTGGTGTAACTTTCTATTTATTTAAATGAGACTTTTTTGTACAAGTAATAATATGCAATCCGTATATCATAATAAAAGTGTTTATACTTTTAGTGACTCACATATGCATATAGTATATTGAATAAGAAGCATTTCCTGTATTTCAAATATTTTTTTGCTACATGTAATATCCGTATTTCTTATTAGGCTTTATCATTTTAATTTATTAAACGAATAAAAAGAGAAAACCTAACAATAAAAATTGAGCTCTCAACGGTTAAATTTTATTAGTCCCTTAGTACTTTTCGCGCTTATAATGAGCTCCTTACTTCTTACTTACTCCTTACTTACTTTGGCTTCAAAATAATAAAAACCTTTTAAATTCACTGAACTAAGTAATATCACAAAGAATTGATTTCTACGAGCAATTTAAATCGATAATTTTCTGCTCGTTAAAACAGAGCTTTTATGTTATGAAAATAAAATTTAATTGCTGATTGATTTTATTTTTCAGTTATTAAACATATTCTTTATAAACGATTATTTTACATACATATTAATAAACAACACATCTTTTGTAAAAATATTAATAAACATGAAAATTCTATTTTAAACCATTTGCAATATTATAAATGCGTCATTTTTATGCCTCGTTCACACGTAGCGTAAAATTTCAGGCATGATAAAGAGATTAGGCTTCGTGATCCTAGGGCTGCCAACTCTGTCGCGCCCTCACAAACAACACTTTAAAACCAATCTACAAGCAGGGTATTCTCAAACAAAGTGCAAACAAATGGTATTTGCTATTTTACATACTGCGTATTTCAAGGGTCGAGAAAGTCCCTTAAAATACACGGTACATAGAAACCACTCGTCTGCTTCAATCATCGAGGTGCACAAACGATATCAGTACTATTAACTTACGATTACTTGCCGGAATTCAGATTTAATATGTGAAATAAATATAATTTCGATAGAATATTCTCGGCCCTTGAAATACGTAGTTTCACTTTTACGCAGTATGTAAAATTCTAAATACTATTTATTCGCATTTTATTTGGAAAGGTCCTGCATGTAGATTCATTTTAAAGTGTTTTACGTCACGGCGGGACAGAGTTGGCAGCCCTAGTCAAAAAACAGTCCCGAATTAACATGCGGTCACTACTTTTTTGCCTTTATTTTTATCATTCCTGATATTTTACGCTACGTGTGAACGAGGCATTAATGCATAATATAATACATTTTTGCTACAAAATTTTCATCCAAAGTAATAAATCCTATTTTTATTACAAGTTCTGCGTAGATCGTCGAGTGAGAAAAAATGGTGTCAGTTCGTAAATTAATGGATGCAAATATAAAATATATTTTATATTTGTGTAACTAATCAATAAATATTACAGAAAGCGTCATTATTCACACTGATAATATATTTGATGACATGTTATCCCCATTGAAATATACCAATATAAGACACTTTCTCTTGGATTGATTGGAGAACTGGTACTTAAAATAATAGTATTATCACGATAATACTATGCATTACCTTCTACTTTGTTCTAAACTCATTTAAACAAATATTTTACAATTATTTTTAAACTGCATTCAAATTGTATTTGACTCCGTTGATGCTTACATTAGATTCAACATCAGTTTTTATATTAAGCACATCACAATCAAAGCAAGTCGAGCAATCGAATAATCTGATATTAATCCAATTATAAAAATCATCAAAGCGTTTTGGTTTTTATCGATGTTTTAGTCCATTTTGTGTCATTATATCAGTCCAAAAAAATCTAGGTTAATACTAATTATTCCATTCCACACTGTGGTTTTTGCTGCGTTTAAGCATCTTCAAACGAGGTCGATAAAACTGTTAACAACCTCAACAAAAGAGCCTGAGATGTCTGTTCATCAACCATTTTAAAAGAGTTGTTTGTCGACATTTTAAGCAATGGGCGTTATAATTGATCATGTCATGTGCTATGTAAATATTGTTTATATCGACCATCTTTTACGAAAAAAATATAAAAAGGTACTTTGGCAATATGATCAATTAAAGCATTCCCGTTTTAAAAATATTACTGAAGTTTCCATCACTGTTTTACGTTTTTAAACAAAAATTCAAGCTAAAAAATAATTCTCGAACCATTAACCGTTGCAAACTGAATATAAGAGGATACGTTTCATAATTTTAATTACTTACCAGTCCCTACATTATTAACAGGAATGGGTCTCTTGTTGATTCTTATTTAAAATTTCATCATCAGTTGAATTGTGATTTCTTTATTCCAATCTAATTTCAGTTCTAGTATCTCATTTCTAAATTTATACTGCCAAAATGAAATTATTAGCAGATACTTCTGACATGTATCATTTTGACATATCTGCCCGCCAACTGTATTGTGTTTTAGTTTAAATTTAAAATACAAATTTATGCCAAACCAATTAGTATACGATATTAATTTAGCCTCAATGACACCTTAATTTTACAGATTTCAGTTTAAATTGTTAATCAAGTCTGCCATGCAATATTGTGTTCGTAGAGAGTATAAATTGATATTTAACTCGCATTGGTCTCATAAAAATGTCGTATAACATGACATTGCATTGTAGCCAGAAAATATCATTTTGAAAGTGGATTTGAATTAGAAATTCACAAAAATTCCCAAACATGTGTGAAATTTTAAAACACGTCGATCAAAATCACAGCTAGAAACTATTTGCCATATGAAGCTTGCATAATTTCCAACCACAAAATGAGACTGTGCATTAATTAGATGAAATTAAGATTCGAATCACTTTATTATCGACCACCGTTCCTCCTTTCAATTAATTATGAAAGCTTTAGAAAGTTCCGTCTTCACATTTTTATGCTCTTCATCATCAATGACAATACCATCAGATTCGTACAATGATATTCGAACATTGATTTTTACATCAGGGCTAAAAACGGTACATAAAACATCATGTCTCAAATGGCCTGCTAACCAAGTAACCACAATAATATTTGCATCCGTAATCACAGTTTTTTTTGCTTCACATGGTCTTTCGATATGGGGTCGACGACAATGCTAGAACGAAAAGAAACAGTCAAATAACGTGGTTTCTTTGAAGAAAATGTGCGAATTAAATAAAAATAAAAGTGGTATAAAATCTGAAATGTTAACTAAGAGTAGTAGTAAAAAATATTGTAAATCACGTACCACCTTCTTCTTTTTGAATCTTAAAACGAACAATCATATGCAGAATGCGCTCTCGTGATAAATTATTTATTTATTCATATCAATATGCAAAAAAACTAATTTCAAGCAAAAAATGAAAAGGTCATTATTTTATCCCATGGAGAATTTAAGTATTATTTTATCAAGCTGTATATTGGAAATGATAAATACAAATTCCAATCATAGTATGCAGATAATCTTGTAAATATATATATTGGTGTATTATGGAAAATTTTAAATATTTAATTCTACCTTGTACTCTATTATGCTATTTTCATCGACCCGAATGGATCAACAGATTAACTCTTTTTAAAGTCTTATGTACGTCTTTGTACGACAAAAAAGCAATAAATACAAATTGTATTGCCTTTCACATATTGATTGTTTTTATATTTAAACGCGTGCATACAAAGCAGTTAATAAAAAATGAAGACATCAAAAAAATGTTGTCGATATTAGAAGGGTTTTTTTGCAGGAAACTTTTGATCGTTCAATCATACGATGCTGTCAAATAGATAATTAGTGCATGAGATTGAGATTTATATCTGAATACATTAAAATGATGAGTAATAATATAGATCATCTTGATTGTGCAGTAGGTAATGAGTGAATTATGATAGCATAATGCCCTAAATATGAAACTAGAACTTGAAATCAGCATTTTTTTAAAGAATTTAGAATGAATGGAGTAGTTTTAATATATGTTAATATTAGGGGAATCGAGCTGTAAACAATTTTCGTGGTCAATCAGTGTCAAAATATTATGATGAAAAAATATGAAAATTATATGCCAATTTCAATCACTAAATCTGAGTTAACCCTAGAAAATATTACTTTGTATGATTAGTACTATGTGTAAGGAATCATCTTGTTTGAATTAATCAAACTAAGTGAAATAGCAATGTCAGTAGTCAATCAGAAGTGTATTGTATTAAATTAGAAAGACTCAAAAATCGCGGTAGATTTATCAATAATACATGAATGACAATGTACGTCTTCATACTGCAAGAACATCCAGAAATTAAATTAGGAAGATTTATCAGATCTTATATTTAGCCAAATTTTAAGAAATTACATTAATGATTAAGATTATGTTCAAAAAAATTATATAATAATGCTATTTATTTTTAGTGTGCAACGGCTTTTTGGTACCCCTAATGTTTATATTTTCGATGATCAATTGAATTTCAGTCAGGGGTTTATTAATTTAATCGTCAATAATAACTTTCTTTGGTTAAATGTTAGATAAATTTAAATAAATAGTAAATTATTAATAAATTTGAACTATTTGAATATTCATTCAAATTGCAATTTTATAAAGAAAAAGCAGACTTAATTTAAAGTAGGAAGAAAGTTCTTGTATAAATTATTTGTTAAGGAATTTTTACAAAAAAAAAATTGTAATACTTCACACTCAAGCAACTTAATTAAGCATAAGACTTACATTTAGTTCAAAAAAGTTGCCAAAAAAAGAATGTCGACTAAATGTTGAATGGAAATATGTCACATATAATCTGACACTTCTTACAATGTCTATAGATAAGCATATTATCCAATAACTATTGACAGTCAACTTCAAATGTTAATAGAATATAATTCAAATTTAAAATCGATCAAGTACAAAGATAAATCTTTTGCATTACATGAACGTGACAAGATTCCGCTATGGTTCATATTCGATCCTAATACGAATATACAAGAGTTTCTTTGAATAGAGATAGATACTCACAATAGTAACATTACAATCATGGCATACATGAATGGAAATATCTCTATGAAAATTGAAAGACACAATAGGATGACGGCGAGCTCTAATCACAGGCAATGTCAGCTTTCTAAAGCTTTGCGACGAATGATGGCCTCCGAACGCATTGGCCTTAATAACACTGCACACATCATGGCAAATGGCAAGCAGAAGAAAATGCACTAAGAAAACGAACATCATTCTTAGAAAGGCTCTCATCAAACACATGAAATGCGTGTTATTAACGAGAGTGGCATTTGAAAGAAAAGTTGACTCACGGTACTCTTGACTTTGGCTAGAATTTACTTTTTTATAAGATACACGTGCCAACTACGGAAATTCAACTCATCGCGAAGCATACGATGATGCCAAAAAAAGAGAAACGGAAAACAGTACCGATAATGATTCAATTGCCAGAGGCGAAAAATTATAACAGTTTACCATTGACTCTGCTCTGTGTTTTAAGAATCATAAAGTAACATCAGGCTTTTGTGTGGATAAAATTGAACGATTAGGGGGAAAGATAATCATCAATTTATGCCTTATTGCATAAAAAGTCGTCAATTAACGTATATATATTAGCAGATTTATGAAATTGTGTGCATAAATCGATTTAATTGATTCGATCGAATAAAAATGAGTATATCAGAAAAAAATTATTTTAAACACAAAGCAAGATTATTTCTTTGTGATTTTTGCATTTTTATAACCGACCAATTTATATTTATTATGAATTTAATTTTGAGAAGGTGATTATTAATTTTATCCTCAAGATTAATAAAGAACTCATGAATTGCGATTTGGAAAGATTCAGGAGTCATATTAAAATTTTGTCTGGAAAATAATTTTTCATTTTGTAGCCTTAAGTTTTCATATCTGTTTTGTAATTGAATGAAATTTGGAAAAAACATTTTGTAAATTATCATCAAATTACTCTTTAATTGGTATTCACAATTTCGTGTGAAAAATTCGAAAACATCATTTTTGCAATTCTTTTCCTCATTCTCGTTATTCGTATAATATCTATTTTATTTTTCATATTCATTATCATCTTGATGAAAAAATTCTATACTATTTTTACCTACAACTTTTTATGTACTCATAACACCTGAATATACCATTTGAGTGTATTGGAATTGCATATATGAAATATGGTAATATACAATTTAAAAAAACAGTTGACAATTATGACATCAAACCAATTAGTAACATTCATAGTTTAAAATAAAATATGTGTCTATTGACTTATCCAAACGTGTTTCCGCGATAATTGAATAATCCGCGTAAAAGGTTCCCCAAAATTAAAATAGTAAAATATTCAAAATTTGAATTTATTGCACAAATAAAGGCTTGCTAAAAACATAACATATATCCTTTGCAAGATCGAAAATCATCCATGAAACATTGTGTATAAAAAATAATGAAAAAGAACTAATTGTCAATTCTGATGCATATTCAAATGATACATTTTCATAATTGAAAAGGTTACTTTAAATTACATTAACATTAACCAAGTAATAGGCTTAGAATGCAATTCATGATCTCCAAAATTAATAATTTAATTAAGATAAACAACGATTTAATATTTCGCTCGTTAAAAATAAGTGTGAGTTTAACCGTGTTTAAACGAAACACTTAATAACAAATTAATCTAATTTATAAAAGGTTTCTATAGGTAGTTCCGTGATTAAGTGATCGGAGTAGTAATTCATTCGTCATGGGTTCAAATCAACACAACACAATCAACGATAATGCCAGGGGTGTGACTGGTGTCTATATTTTTAAAAACATATATTCGCCATGGAAAACCATGTCAAAATGATTGGAAATAGTTACATAAAAGGGATTGGTAAAAGCAACTTCAAATAAAACCCCTTTTAACTTTTAGAGATTTTAGACATAAAAAGAAATAGACATAGAGAGAAATAATAGAATATTTCAAATTTTCAGAATTAAAAAAAAACGCGTTATAATCGAAGCATTTCATTTATACAAAATCGGAGAAAACGGCAAACAATATATTGAAATCCATACATATATACAGAATGCAACAAAACTCTCTCCCTAATTTTTAGATTCAATAAAAAAACAGTTGATGGAAAGCAAATAATATGTATTTTTATCGTGCAAATTTACATACGTTGAACATTTATTTAAATTTATTTTTAAAATGTTAACTCTCAAGTAGTGTCATTTATTGTCAACTCATTTCGAAGACGTTGTGAAGGCGATTTCGGAAGCTTTTCGTTAACCAACACCTTTGGAGGAACACAAGCTATTTCTTCGCATATCGCATTTTTTAAATCTTAGCTATGGGATATATTGTGCAACAACAACCTGGCTTTATAACACATTAAAAAAAAAATCAGAAAAATTAAATGAAAATCCTTGCCAAAATGATCTACAAGCTCTAACTAGTGACCCCTTCGAAAAGGTCAATCTTAGACGATTTACTGATAATCGAATGCAAAACATAGACGGTTTACTGATAATCGAATGCAAATGTGTCTCAAAGATATAGTAATCTTACTGTGAAAACTTATACAAGGCCCGATCACAATCCATAGAAAATTTACCAATATTACAACTGCCATACACAAAAAAACCAACATAATTTATGAGGAAACACTAAGGGCCATTAAGAAGCCTAATAATAAAGTTCCAGGACCTGATAATATATCCGTAGAGATTCTTAAAAACATTGGAGAAGATGGATACCGCGCACTACATCAAATATGGGATGACTGCAAGTCGCCAAATGAATGGCTCAACTCCACAATTATTCCTATACATAAGAAAGGTTCAACACGCAAATGTGAAAGTTATCGAACAATTTCTCTATTGCGCATGCCAGCAAAATCCTACAAGACAGATTGAAATACTTAATAGAATGTTAAATATCCAAAGAACAGATAGGATTCATGAAGAAACTTGGAATCTGGGAAAATATCATGAACATCAGAATGCTTATTGAAAAATCCCGGGAGTTCAATGTTCATAAAGGTTACACAAATGCCTTCGATTGTGTAAAATGGGATATTCTGCGGAATACTCTTGTGGAAATAGGAGTCCCTAGTCACAAATAAAAATTGACGATACCCTATATAGAGGGCTTAAAAACAGAGAAAAGTTTAAGACAGGATTGCGTTATGTCTTTATTGCTATTTAATATTAGATAAAGCGGAAAGAAATGTCATTTTTTTGGTTGCGTCTTTGCCGTCAGTTTGCCTCGGGTTGCTGTCGAGTGAATATGCCAAGATTGGTATCATTTTGAAGCTCTGTTGTTTGTCTTACTTTTTCAAATATTTTTAAGCCACAGTCAAAATGTTTAAGCCAGAAATTGATAAGACCCATTTGCGATCGTGTTTACTTTTTCGAAAATTCCATAGATGATTCAAAAAATTCAAAAGTGGCGACAAAGATTTGAAAAATAAACCAAAATCAGGACAACCTCTAAAAATCGATGTTGACGCATTTAATCCTGCTAGAATCTGATCTTCGAAAAATAATAAAGGAATTATCGCTAGATATTGGTTGTCCCTGGTCGACAATAAAATACCATTTGAAAAGACTCGGGAAAAAACATAGACAGGGAATTTGGGTACCGCACGAGTTGTCATCAACGGTCTTGGAACAACGGATAACCATTTGTTCATCACTATTGTCCAGGTATGAAACCGTTCCAAGGATGGTTACTGGGGATGAAAAGTAGGTCCTCTACAACAGCCCGAAAAGAAAAAACAGTAGCTTTCTTCAAATCAAGTACCTGTTTCTACCCCTCGACCGTCATTATCCTTGAAAAGGGTTCTCCTTTGTGGTTGGTGGGATTTTTTTGGCGTAATTCACTACGAATTATTAAAACCTGGTCAAACTGTCACGGCAGAACTATAATGTGCACAATTAGATAGGTTAAACGCGGAAATGCTCAAAAAACGATCAATGCTAGTTAACAACCAAAGAAGAATATTACAGCATGATAATTCAAGACTACACGCAGCAAGGATTACACAGAACAAAATAAGGGAGCTGGATTTGGAAGTGCTGCAACATAAACCATATTCTCCAGACATTGCATCTTCAGACTATCATCTTTTCAAGTTATTAGAAAATTCGCTTCTCAATAAAAAAAATCACTTCTGTGGAACAAGTGAAAAATCATTTGGATTCTTACTTTAGTGGAAAACCGGTCGAATTTTACAAAAGAGACATTAAAAAGCTACCTTATCTATGGAAGGCGATTATAAATAAGAATGGAAATTATTTAATTGAGTAATATTGTACCGCTTTTATTAAAAAAAAAAAATTCTTCAAATAACAAAAAAATGACATTTCTTTCCGCTTTAACTAAACATATACTCACTAATCAGTAATGCGAACACTGTGTAGAGACATTTTGTAAAAATCCATAGGTTATTCAAACATCTAGATTGATGAAAATATGCTTCATCACCAGAGAAAGCAATAACATCACGCAAAAGAACAAAACTATAGAGGAAGTTTTGCCACATCCTATATACAAAATGACAACTAGCATTTTCTAAATAATTCATTTATGATACATCATTCAATAAGTTTAAAGTGAAAAAAATCCTACGAACTAATTGTGTGTTGTGTTATGATCACATCAACATTTTTACTGTTCTCATTATTAAAAGTTCTTTGAAATCATTATGAATTTAAAATAAGTAAACATTTCTGATACAGGATTAAAACCTTAAAGCCATATTTTTTTATGATGATATGTATTATTTTTAAAAAAATCCACTATTTTTTATGCCCACTTTTAAAAATAGGCTTAAGATTTAAAATCTTAAATCGACATATGAACGTTTGCCATTTAAAATCTAAAACTAAGATTGTCTTTTAGTGTATTATATCGAATGCTATCCAAAATTTAAAAAAAAAAACAAGCAAAAGAAACAATGAGAAACTACTTTCAAGAACCTCCTTTAAAAACTATTAAAAATACATGCATCTTCCTCCGTGTTTCGGTTCTTTGGTGTACGTGCTTTGACGAACGTTCTTTCGTTATACGATACATAGTTAACACCAAATCGTTAGAATGAATTACGAAATCAACAGTATATCATCATGAAAAATACATTCCCTACAGCCTGTTTGACGACTTGATGTATATTTTATGATGTAATTCAATATTTTCAATATTAAAAAAATATTGCATTGATGATGCATTTTTTTCAGCAGACTATAATGAATAGTTTGGATTCAAACACATTCAAATTTATTGATCATGATTTGAAGCATTTTTTAAATATCAATTTTGATTTATGACTTAATTTTTCATATCGGTCGAATTCAGGAACGCCTTTAAAAATACATCAAAATCCTTAATGGTATATATTAAATGTAATATGACCAATTTGTCAAATCGATTTTATAATTTTAAACTTAGGGAATATGAAGTTAGGAAATATGCATGTAGTACATTAACTAAAATCAACAAAGGCTCTGTCTTAAACCAATAGAGAAATCATCAGTGCACTTTGCGAATGACTTAGAGAAACTGTTGTGAGAACTTTAAAATAAACAATTTGCAATGAATCATGCAAAAGAGACGCGTGAAAGATAGAAAATATTTGTTCGTTAAATCACGTATTATAAATAAAGGTGATATAATCCCTTGGAGAATATTTAGACTGTCCAAAAAAGGGTAGTAATGTTAGGTTTTATTGAATAACAATTTTATCAATCGGTTCTTTAAAAGCTTTGTTAATATAAGATATACCCATAAATATTTTCGTTTTTTAAATGAACTCATATATATATTTTTAACATGTTATTGCAATGTGTATTTCCATTGTTAGATATAACCTCTCTCCATCTATGTGGTAACATTTAAATGCTTCTGTCATAAAACATCACGGGCTTTAAACGAAAATATTCCAAAAGTCAATTTTTGACCTCATTGTTTGTTTTGTAATTTTACACCATCCAAATAAATTTGCATAGTTCTAAAAAGATGGAAACCCGACGGAGCAATGTCTGGAAAATAAGGAGGATGTCAAATTGTCTTCCATCCAAGGCTGTTTATTTTTTTCCACGTTATTTTTGCCAGATGGGGTAAATAACGTTCTTTCTCGTTATTTCACTTGTCTTCAATGCATTAGATAGGGTCGTTTTTGCTATCTGACCCTTCGATTTTTATGTGCATAATTAGAGTAAAGAACCCATTTCTCATCTCCAATTATAAAGTTGCCTATAAACAACGTTTTGGATTCCATTTTTAGAAATAGTTCGCATGTGTTGATGTGGTCGCCCAGGTTCTCTTCGCTTAACTCGTGTGGCACCCATCTTCCATGTTCCACACCCTCCCGGTTTTTTTTAAATACTCAACCATTAGTATCCGAGATCGACTGATAAATTTTCAATAGTTGCTGTTGGATTTCTTTCGATTTTAGCAGTCAGTGTGGCGGCATCCATTTTACGCAGTCTTCCACTTTCAGGGCAATTTTTTGATTCAAAATTTCCAGATCGAAATTTTTGAAACCAATTTTGACGTTTGATAACACTTAAAACATCGCCCAGTACATTGCAAATATTTTTAGTGGCGCGCGTTGTAGTCTCTTTTTTGAGAAAATGTTAAAGCATTTAAATTTCAAATAAATTCTTCACTCGGCGATAATCGATCCGTTGTAAATTGGGTTGATAAATTTGAATTTTAAAAATCACAACTTATTATTGATTAGTATAGTCACCAAAAGAACACAAAACACAACTTGAAAGTGCAGCAGCCTAAGTGCAACTAGTCCCCAAAAATTGTCAAGCAATAAAACGAAAACCATTTTGGATTCTACTTATAGAATGAAATTGCTATAGAAAGAAGCTAGAAGCTAGGGCTAGAAAAAAGTCAAAACCGTTATAAAGCAGACAGAAACGTTATCACCAAAAATTATTACACCTAAGCCATTTTTTAGCAGTAAAGCTTATTTAGTTAAAAATATCCACCAAAATAAAAAATAACTGCCAAAATCACACTAAATGTCGAAAAAATGTAATCTGAAGTGTAATTGGCGTAGATTATATATGCATGTATTTTACAATATCGTCAATTTGGTCAAAAAAATGCATGAAACTATTACAATTTATACAAGGAAACTACATGACAAATATTTCATGGAAAAACTTTTTATTCCAATTTGGAGAGGTTACAAGGAAATATAAATAACATCAGGAAATAGCAACTAACATAGCGATATCTTCAACAGCCTCAAGTTAAATCACTTCCTTCATAACAAGAGAAAAAATGCAATAAACTGAGATGCAAAAAGTGGTATTTTAAACTTAACTATATATTATTTATATAAATCATGGTTTTTATTCATCATCTGTGCTAATGATCTATTGGTGCATTTTAAGATTCATCAGTGAGTGCAGTCATGCAACTTTTTTTCTCTTTAAAACATGTCTAGCGTTGTTTGGATATTTTCCTATGTCTTTTCGCTTTAAAAGTATTAATTAAATGCAAATTTGTGCGGAATGTGGAGACTATGCTGTGAAATCCATATATTCAACTCTTCAACGAGCATCATTCATCTAAAAGTTGTAACCACATAAAGTTGGTGAACTTTATAAATAACACCTATATATAAAAACACCTCCTTATTTGATTTGATTCATTAAAAACTTAATTTATTCAAGCATTTTTAAAGGACTTACGAAATTTCAATCACATATTTCATCGTTATTTCGAAACATCCTCCTGAAATACGTTCTTATAGCATAATTCTTCCAAAATTACATGTTTGTTCTTAAAATATTGCTACAATCGCTTGAACAAAATTGATTCATAAATAATGCACTTTGTAGTTTGAAAGACAAGCACGAAGAGCAAGTGATTGCATATTAATGCAAATTAACGAATGACGCAATGAACATATAATCGATATTCGACTGTATTCATTTCCAAATATTTTACAGTAGAATATAGTCAGTGAAGCAGCAAATTTTAATATTGTAGTCTGATTATATTACAATGCTAAAGAAGGAGTGTTTGATATGGACTATTATCCAATTACTTTTAGCCTTTGAATTTTTAAAATAAATCAAGATTGACTTTTAGAGAGTGGATTTGAATTTCTTGAGCAATTTTAATATGCCTACAATTGTAAAAAATCAAGCCATTCATTTCAATTAAATGAGAAAAAAACGACATCACACAATATGCATCAAGCCAATTGACAGGTCATTTTTCATTATTTTATCTCTTAATATTCCCTATTATTAGTATGATTTTTATATAGATTTTTTTTAAAATTCCAAGCATTGATAATTTGAATTTAAAGAAGACTTTCTCTTAAAATGTTGGTCAATGAAATCGCAAAATAATATATTCTTAATTAACCATTAGATGTCAATAATATTTTTAAGGATGAATTTATTATTAACATGAATTTTAACATTGTTGAAGTCAACAATTTATTTGAGGATTATACTGATCTCTATTAATTTTAAGAATATTCTGCTCAAAAATATCCCAAGTCAAGATTTTTACTCTTGTTATCGCTTCTCCCTCTTAACACATTTCTGTCGGGAAATTGCCGCTTACCTATTTATCAACAGCAAATAAAACACTAAGATGAATATAACCAATCAAACAATCGTAGAAATTGCATCTTATATGTAAAAAAATACATATATACCTTTTAAATTAGCACGTTTAAAAATCCATACACAAATATTATTAAAGTCATAATAATCTAAAAAACTACTTTAAAGTATATTATTTTTGCGAACAATTCCCTATGAAGGGGATTTATTACAGAAAACACATAGATATTGAAATATGTAGTAATGTTTTAAATCGACCTAAATTCACTAAATTCATTAACAATTCTTTGAAGGCGTCTACGTTTGAAGACAAATCTGTAACACAAATAAAAAAATTGTGAAGCTCACCTTGAAATTTTTACCTGTTCCCCCAATTTAAATTTAACTATAGTCGTGGAGTGACATTTCCTTATAAAAAAAAACAAAAACTGTACCAAATATCACATGATTTACATATGCATGAGTGGAAATTTAAAAAAATAGTCTAAATGGCGTCAACCGTTATGATGCCTCGTTCTTATTTGAAAAAAATATGTTAATTTTAATTCTAAGGATAAACGCTGTAAAATTTCAATCCAATCCGACAGTAACATTATCTTGCAAGATTGAAAGGAGCTTAAAAAAACTTCGCTTTTCGGAAACTTTGCAGATGCGTATATCTGGTGAACGCAGCGACGAACGAGTTAAATAAATAAATACTGTCGATAGCACAAAATATCCGGCCATTTCTTCAAGTAAACATAAAAAATACACTTGAAATCGATTCAGTATATCATTCACACATCATTATCAGTCGATGAATTTGGGTTAACGATCTATACAATCGTGCGATATACACAGGAAACTCTCCGTCTCTGTCTCCCATGCACAGCTACCTTTTATCCGTCTCTGTCTCTTTCCGAGCTCAACATACAAGAGTGCTCTTTCTAAATCACTGGAATTCGCTCGCAAATACGCGATCATCCCATCATACAAGTTAATAAAGAGCGTTTTTCTTAATGAATAATGCGTATTAAAATGATGAAATAAAAATGTGTATTGTAAATTATAATTGAAACCAAGTAGAAATTTGATGATTTGGATTATTCGTGTTTTCCAGTTATCCGTATTTGTCCTCCCCAGCAGTCTCCCGGATAATTGAGAGCCTACTGTAGTTATAATTGGGCAATATAAAATGATAAAAATTAAAAAAAAACACCATGATATACTCATTGTATAGCAGAAGGCAATAATGTCTCATGGAATTCTTTATTTTTCCCTTACGTTTGTATTAAAATTTGATGCAAATTATGATACATTCTTAAGTAGAAGAGTTCTATTATTGAAAATAAGATAAAATAAATTATTTGTCATGTGTTTATATAAAACTCAATGATATGGTAGGCGTTTCCAAAGTAATTGTTTGTAAACTTGTAATTAATCCATAGATTTAATCACCTATTTCAATCTGAATCCTTTGTTTGATCTATAGATGCACATGCATAATGGATTGTTCATCATAAAATCATAATTATGAATGTCATTTAGGAACACAAAGCCTTTACTTGTGTATCAACAACTATTTGTATCCGGGTCATTAATTTCGTCGTTTCTATGGACCACATAAATTCCAATGGTTACAAACGCTTTTAAAAGAAGGTTTTATTTTATTTTTTTAATTATCAGCTTAAACTTATACGATTTACACTAATAATTAAGTTCGATTCGTCAGTTATAAAAAATAACGACGTAAATCACATTGAGGATCTATTGAGTATACGTGTCCATGCTCAGGTAACACCACGTTTACATCTTAAATTGCAACATAGATATGAGCACCGAGAAATCTGGATCTGCCAAGGACAGCTTACGTGACGAGCCGCATGGATTAGTCTAAGGAAGATCTGATATTATTTTAGAAAAAAATGATCACGAATGAACTGAGCGAAACCTACGGTTCTTCGACGTTATGTCTTGGTCCAGGAATCGAAAGTTGTCGAAAAAAGTGGCACCGATCTATAGAAGAAAAAAGCAATTTCACCTCTCACCCAACTCGATCAAAGCCAACCGGCCTTGAATCCATTCCAAGAAAAAATTGTATATACGTTCTAACGAAACAATACTTTCACGGTATACTTCACTCTTGCTTCTTTTACTATTTTGATTTATTTCTGTGTCAGAGATACCACTGCAAGTGTATTTTTTTCTATAATTTCCAAAGAAAGTTCATTGTCTATGTTTATAGGCGCCAAATCATTGATATTGAATTAAATCATCATGGCTTCCATGCAAAAATCATTATTATTATCAGCACTGATGTGCATTTATAAATCAATGAAATGGACCAATGCAAGACGCTGCATTAGAAACCGTCAAAGAACTTGATAACATTTCTGGGTCAATGCGGAACGTCAATAATATGTAACAGACTAGATATCTTTGAATCCGATTCGTCAATTATTTTATAACCAAGATCATCGATGGCATGATCAATACCATATAATCAGTTGATGAGTATAGTTTTTGGATCGTATGTGAATCAAATACGCGTAATTCGTGCACAAATGAGTTTGCGCACCAATAATTGTCATAAATATATATATCAATATCTTCCGAGAGCAAAAATCCATTTTAATTATGTTTGTCGCTCTCCAAACTTAGGATTGCATTCGTTGCACTCTTAGATGGCTGCAAATTTTCAATAACGTCTTTTTTAATTATCTCACTCGCAATCGTTACACTATTTTCAGCATCAATGTAATCATTTTAATTTACGCCTGAATCAGCAACCACAGATTGCCACATATCTTACTTCATTTTCCATTTCAGCGGCATAAATTCCAGCCATCTAGATTTCTTCATCGCCATTTCCAACAATCGAAGCCTTCTTCAGACACCCAAAAATTGTTTATGCTTTTCAGAACGTCGCACAGCTTATCCGAATCCAAAAGGTATTTTACGTGTTTTATTAAATCATGAGACTGTCGATGATCTAAATAAAGGATAAACAGAAATAGCAAGGATCTATCGTGATATACGATTGTAATTTTCTTGCTAAGACTTCCAGTCTTTCTTTGTCATCTACCTGATCAAAATCAAGTTGGGCATTTTTTTCCAATGCGTTTTATATTGAGTTTGAAATTATATGTTAATATGATATTTATCAGGTTGAGTCATAAATAGTTGCCGGTTAAAAGAAGCCGTTTTAATTATATAGTGATATAATGCAACTAGGGAATCCAATCCCGGGATACCGGATCTCGGGATCCCAGACAGTTGTAAGTGCTCATGAATCCCGGGATTAGTAAACATAATCACGAAAAATTCAGGATTGAATTTTTTATCTAACAGAAATCGTGCACCTCCTCAGCACAATGAATGCTACTAAATCGAGACATTCCCGCCGAAATTTGGACGATTAGAAACAGTGGCGTAACTACTAATTGGCGAGCTTAAACGACGCCTAGGGGCAGTAACTGTCTAATCTATGTATACATATATATATAGTACATATATGTTTTCAAATTGTTATATTAATCTTTCCCTACCGGTGATGTATTTACTACACCTCGACTCTAATAATGGGAATATCAATATGAAATATAATAGATACGGGGTTCAGAAATTTTGTATTCCTCCGTAATATAATTACGAATCACATCAAAGTATTATAGTATATAAGTATTCATCTGCAGTGACGGAAATAAATAATTTGTCGGGTAATCGGGAATTTTTCGAGTTTTAGTCCGTGTCTCAGCAGAAAGGAATTTTATCAGTCACATTGATGGTATTATAAGAAAATGGGAGCTCACGCGGTCATCAACTCGAACTAGTATGCATATTCAACAGCAGGTTGCATATGCATACTAGTTCATGCAGCTACAATAATAATTAAACATGTGTATTGATTTTTTTTTCTTAAAAATGTTGCAAATATTTATTGACCTGGTTTTTTAACACTGCTAAGGGATAATGTTTTAATATGAAACATCTTTTTTGCATTCATCCTTCTTGGCCACATTTAATGTTATCCTCGTTTTCTTATACATTTAACACTTTATCTGTACATTTTTCATACTCCTATCACGGATCAATACAAAAAAACTGTGATTTGCTTTCAAAACCATATTGATATCTGATAAGGGATGTGGAATCCAAATGTTATGCCTTAAAACTAGATCTACCGGATTCAAATTTTTCACTGTAGTTAATTGATTGGTTTTTTTCTTTAATAAAGTCCATCTGATTCATCTTCAGTTGCTATAAATGAATTGAATTCAACTATTTTATTTGATTCAATATATTATATTTTATTGCTAATCAAGTTTTCGGACTATAATGATTTTAAACATATTTAATTGCCAAGCCCAATGTTTGCAGTTCGCTAAAAGTATTTAATCAACAATATTTCAGGCTTCAATTTATATTGCAAACTAATTAGCTATCTTTAATTTTGTATTTTGTTAGAAAAAATACAAAATTAGATTTTGTTATAGTTCGCAAATTGTTTAAAAAACAAACTTCGGGTAAAATTTTCACAAAAATACATGTGTTGACAGTACATTAAGAGCTAATGACCTTTATTCTTAAAAATCAGGTTTTTACTCATTTTATGGCTAAAAATATTTAAAAAACACAACATTAACATTTTCCAGGTTAATTGCCTAATATAAAATCGTCAACGGAAATATTATCTCATGAAAAATATTTTTAGATATATTGATCTAAATATGAGGAAACTCTTAATTGGATCATTATTATTTCCGCCTAGCTGTTAAATATATTTTCCTAAAAAAATGTGACAATTTTGTGAAGCATAAAAATGTTCGGTTTATCCGACTATAGCTGATTCATTAATACATTCATCACTCAGCATGAATTGGTGTTGTTTCTCAAGGGACCCAAATTCGATGCGACGACATATGGCGCATCTTCTCTCAGGTGTTGTTTTATCTTAGATCGATAAGCTCGTCTCTGTCATTAGTCAAATTAACAAAAAAAAGTGAAGATAAACAAGTGCAAACAGACAAGGGTAAGAATGCAAGTTTCGAGGTCGATCTTGAAAGATATTTAAACAGTTTTCAACTGGACGACATTATAGAAAGACGTTCGTAAAGTTAACATTTGTAAATCGTAGAAATACGTAACAGTGAGATGCTGGATTCAAAGACTGGAAGAACAAAATCTTAAAAACAATGTCAAAAAGATATTGCTAATCCTGAAGGATTGTATGAACATCTAAATTTAATAATCATAATCTTACTTTACAATCTTTGTTAATATTCAAAGAACCGGGGAATTATGGAACTATTTAAAATTGCAGTAAACAATTTAAGCAAAGATGAAGAACGTCATGAAATTAAACGTAAAAAAAGAGGAATAATCAAAACATTCAATAACTAAATAAGCGCATGGAATTAAATAATTCATTGGGTAACCCGGGATGAAAAAAGATAAATAAGAATATCTTTTGTGATGTAGCAAATCAACAAGCATTTTGATTCAATAAAAACAATATAAGTCTTATAGCAAATTAAAAATTTATTATAAAAATATAAATACTAAAAATGTAATCATTAATATTATCAAATAGAAGGATCAAAAAATCTAACGTGTATAAAAAATTGGAGTTTTCGTGAATTCGAAAATGCATCGACATCAATTACACTTATATCATTAATTATACTTATTTTTAGCAGTACATTATTACATTCAAATAGACATCGATCAATGCATCTATTGGTTACATTTTACTTTAATAATTACATTTATAGCAACCGAATAAATTATGCTGCATAAGATTTTCGTAAAAAAAAAGGAATGATCTAAAAACATGAATGGTTGTATATTGTATAGATTTCATAAGTATATATAAATTTTCACAAAAACATCCACAACCAGTTTCATTGTAAATCTCTCAATTGTGTGTGTTTACAAAAATGAGCTTTAAAATTGAAAATATTTTAATCACAAGACAATCATAGAAGACTACGTTAACAACACCATGTGGCATCACAATCAGTAAATGTTATGTTCAACAATAGAAAATAAATACTAACAAGTATAAATAGTTAATACAAATGATTAATATCCTCATTGCAATTTATGTGCACATGTATATTTTGGTTAAAATATTTTTAAGCAATATTGTATTTATAAAAATACAGTCGAGCCTCTTTATCTATTTTATTTTTTAATTGGCCTTTTGCAATCCCATCTATGGGATCATTGCGTACATGTTTTTATAAAAGTGGTCACTAACCACAGTAATAGATTTGCACCTAAGATTATTGACTTGAGTCAAACCACAAAGTTTGTTCAGAATTTGTATTGACAATAAAATTATTTTTATATTTATTATAAAGTCAGACCTTTTTAAATCTTATTTGCAGTAAAAGAGACAGGTTTTAACTTTGTTTCATTATCATTTTTTGGATCTTCTACAATACCTTTATCATCAGCTCTAAATAACTTCATTAAAACTGCATTAAAAGGATATGAATAAAAAGACTCGATTGAATAACGACAATGTCTGCTTAAACAGCCAAAGCCTAATTGTTTTTAAATGTGTAGATATAAATACTTTAATGTAAATAGCAATTTTCTTACTATATTATACATTTATATAAAAATATTGCAGTATCTAATTATAATGCATTTTCTGTTTTTTCTAATACATCAATATTATCTAAAAAAAAGTAGTATTTATCATTTAAAAAAAAACAGTAAAACAACGATTATAATTTTTTAGTATACTTATATAAATATGTAGCAATGAGCATTTATCAAATTGAATAGGAAATATTTATCTAGCATACTTGGAAAATAAGTAACATTATTGACGCACGTCATTAAAGTAAACTATTATTAAAACAACCAATAAATATACAATTGATAAAAATGAGCTTTCAGTGTCACTAACCAGTTCTAATGAATCAGGACGATATTCTATTCGTAATTATTGCAACATTCAAAGCACATAAATTATGATAACTATCAAACATGTGAAAACATCTCATAAGATACTCAAATATTTAATGAAAATATTACAAACAGTATGTAAAACTTTACAAATTACTATCACACTAAAAAAAATTGTATATAAATGTATTTGGTTTTAAATGATGCAATAATATGCTTAAATATATTTTTATAAAAATACTATATATGATTTTTGGTGTAAATAAATGCATATAAGTGTCAAAACGTTGTGTGCAAAGCATTGATTAACGTTATAATATAATACAAATTCATTATAAAATGCCATTTATTTGGGGAAAATTCAACACCAGTTAAAATATTTTTTTGCTAGAATATATGTATAACGGAATTATGGGCAACACATCATAAAATTAATTAAAAGTATGGAAGGACTCGGAAGAATACTCCAATAAGAATAAACAACTTGCAAAATCTATAAACAATATTAGGAGTAATGAACACATTTAGAAACTACTTATAAATATTTCAATATCATAATAATGATAATCACAACAAATAAAATAAGCAAAACCAATCTATGAATATGTAAAATATCAATGGTATTTGATTAGTTTGTAAGTATCAGGATTCAAAAACAGATTATTTAACCCTTTCAAACCGGAGAACATACATGGGGGAGTAAATCCACTTTTCCGTCAGCTCCGCCGTGAAGGAGTAGATTTTGCAAAGGAGTGGTGATACTCGACTAATGACGCCACTCCAGAGCAGTCAAAGGGGAATAACAAAATTTATCAACGATAAGAATGATGCGAGTATCTTAATTATCAAAACAAACGCCTGCTCTCAAGACAACACAAACAAAAGTCGTCTTGACTTTGTTGAAAAAGCTTAATAGCTTATCCGAAATTAGCGATTTCTTTAGAATATGATTTTTTGTTGAATAGTAAGTATGAACATTTACGAATGTTGAGATGTGTATGGCACGACTTTGTCATCAATACACGAGTGTATGATGAGACGCAAGACACCTGCCTCTGCTCATGATTTCCGGTCCGATAGGGTTAAGAGGTGAGGAACTATTATAAATAGATAAAAGATCTTAATAAACATTCCTCTAAAATCTAATATGTGATATAAAAAGTACATCAATATAAAACTATGTAAATATACATTGATCTGAAAAATACGAATACATACTCCTTAATGAAATATTATTTTTTTGTTATTATCGCTTCCATTTGGATTTAAGTCGAAAAAAAACCCAATTGTTTAAATGGATGTCTCATTCAATTTGAATCCATTACGGTTTTACTTCAGTTCCGTCGCTTTGGAGGGCTTGCAATTCAGCGCCCGGATAAACTTCATTGTTGGTGGTCCTCTCTTTACGCGGAGGAGGATCATCGGCAAAACTTGCTAATGCTGTATGATTCCAACGACCCTCCGGTCCATTAATTTTACGATCTTCACACACGCATATGAATAAAGTGTCGACAACCATCTTAAAAAAAAAAAAACAATAATACAATTTTAATAATTTTCAAAAAATGACACATCGGAGGGCATAAAATATTTACCTCATAAAGTGATAATATGCAATGAGCAATGAAGAATGAGAAGATACATATGACAAGTGTTGGAGCAGCATAGAAATTCAATTCAGGATTCCGTTTTAGCATGATCAGGCCCAGACTTCCAGTTACAGCAGTCACGGTACATTTTCCAAGGAATAGTATAAAATCACCCACGCTGTTTATTGTGATCATTTGAAGCGCATTACTCATCAAAGTGCTAAAAGCCTATTTAAAAAATAGATATTAATAAGGATTTATAATTTTTCTGTTGAGGTTACAATAAAAAAAATACTAACAATTCCGGCTGCTTTACAAAAATGAACGCTCTCGATTGCAATGATAGTATATGCATTGTGGTTGAGATAGGCGATAAATTTTTCAAGGCAATAAAAACAACAAATTCCACACTTTAAACCACATTTTGCACATTCAGATCCTTGGCTTGAACTTGCTTTAAGTCTAAAAATAAAATTATAGTAAACAAAATGTATAACATATATATGTTTTATTTTTTTAATATAAAAATAACATTACTTGGTATGTAAATAAGTCAGAATCAGCCGTGGTATTTTAAACAGTGTAATTATAAAAGATCCTTTCGCCACAGATCCGATATGAAATTTAAGTAATTTCTTAATAGAATAACACACGGGCGAAGTTTCAGCGTGTGGTCCTCTGAAAATTACGAGTAATTATGTATCCCATTGACAACATAAACATCTTGAGCTAATATATTTTTTTTAAATTATACCTGAAATACCAATGAGATACTGCTCCTGCAATAGTCATTTGTTGACACGCTAAGATAAATTCACTTGTCCAAATTAGTCCAATTAAATAAACCCACCACATCCCTTTAACCCACGAATCACTAGTAAAATCAACAGATTCAAAACGCCCAACTGAAAAAATAATCAAAATCATATGTGAAAAACACAGCATTGGTATAATAAAAGGTTAATATTTGTAAATCAATACCACTTGAATTTTGAGTCGGAACAATAGAATTTTTCCATCCAATCTCTGGCGCTGTAATTGTACCCGACATAAGATCGGTAATATTTTGTTTTTTCAAAGCCGGATGACTTGCTGTTGCCAAGCAAACCTAAATTGATTGAAAATGAATTATTTGGATTTTTTGTGTTCAATATGATGAATATATTTTTAAACAAATTCAAAATAAATTAAGAGGTCATCTCACTTTGATAGCCCAAAAAATAGGTAATTGTTAACAATTTTTTTCACAGTAAATACACCGTATAATGAAATGAATATTTTTGAGATTTATTATGGCACTCTTATATAATACGAAAATAATAAATACTGGTTTGGAAAAAAACACCTTTTTTCGGGGTATATTTTAATATAAAACGTAAGATAAAAAAACATTTTAACCAGGTTTTGCGGACTGCCATAGCCATTTATTTTTAAAATAAGCTTGTAAAATTTCAGACCAATCGTCGACTTAGTTTTTCAAAATTCTTTCCACACTGCATGCAAAAATGTCGTTTCAAGAAAAACGCGTTTAAAGTTTTAAGTACCACATTTTTTTTTTTTTTGAAAAGGGAAATATACTATTAATCAGCGATTCCAGCTTTATAAAAAAAATTCTTCAGCTAGCTCAGCTTCTACTTTTTTGGCTGATTTGGCGTATCTGTGAACTGTTCTAGCTTATTTAGAAGATTTGGAGCCTTGGCAGTTGGCAAGACGTATACGTTCTTCGTTGCGCGTTTCCGCGAATCGCAATGCATCTTTTTATCTATTATTGCTGGCTGCAGTATATGTCGCGATTTCTAGTATTTTTTTGCCACAAAAAATAGATTTCGGTACCAGAGACCATACGCAAGCGTTGAAACGAGCCAGGGCATCTTTCCAATAAATTATCAGACGTTAATTTTTCATAAATGGCTCTTAAGATATGCTGAACATCCTCTGTGAGAGAGGGAGGTTGCTTATACACCTATCCCTCGATTTACGCGGTACCCATTTTACGCGGTTTCACTTTTACGCGGTCAGAATTTATTTTTTTTAATGGAAATCGAACATGTTTTGTGGCACGCGTCACATGTTGATGATCTTAAATGATCTTATATTGTGTGAAATTTACAAAGACTTAAAAAAACACATCAAAAAAATTAGTTACAGACTATTTAATAAGACGAGAAGAAGAGCCTGCTGCTGGATTTGAGTCCGATGATAGTAGTGATTTCGAGCCAACCAAAATGAAAAAATTGGTTGAATTAGAATACAGCAGTGAGGAGGTGGAATATTAAAATTATCATTATATAATTATGCTTTTAATTATAAACATGTTATAAATTTATGTCGAGCTATTAAATCTAGTTTTTTAATTAAATTGTCTTTTTTATGCAGATATATTTGTATATACAATGTACTCATTTTACGCGGTTTTCTGGAACCTATCCCCCTACTTTATATGAAATTGAAGTCTCGATTTACGCGGATTTTTATTTTCTGGAACCTATCTTCCGTTTTTGTATGAACTTGAAGTCTCGATTTACGCGGTTTCAATTTACGCGTTTTCTCTCGGAACGTATCTACCGCGTAAATCGAGGGATAGGTGTACAAATATAACGATCTTGTGGTTGCATGTTTTTGCAATTCGCACGAAGAATCTGCACCTTCCGGACAGTGTGAATGCTGAGGGGCTTCATCAGTCGAAATTTTGTAATAGTATATGGCCCAAATAGCATTTCTCAATTTTTTTAATTCATTTATTAGTAAACTGTTCCGTTTTCGAAGCACTTCATACGGAGTTCTTTCTTTTTGTGCCCTTACTTTCCACTTGCTTATTTGCCTTTTTTAAATCTGTATTAATATTTTTTTGACTTCATTTGCTCCTTACTAGAACAAAGATAAGAAAGATCCCCAGCAGGAAACTCTAGCCTGCAAACAAAAGTAGGTATAGGGTCAAGCCTGTGACCGCAGCGGTCTCAGAGCCTTTGGGGTGCAATCTGGACGGAGTGATTGCTTTGAGCACTTTACGCAAATTATCTGTAAAGCATAGAAATAATCAGAATTTCTTCACCAAAACTATGGACGACTTCCTTAGAGACATGTCCTTTCGAAAAATGAAAATTAAAAAAAAAACGATTTTTTTGACGTGATAAAGTGAGATGATCCCTTAATTTAAAATAAACTTACCACGACAATGATCCAATATATAAAGAAGAGTAGAAGAAATACAAAAGTTATAAGTGGCTGAATAAAGAGCCCTGGAAGGTTTCCAAGACACGATGCAGTCTCTTTGAACAACGCTGCTAAGAAAGCTACTCTTTTCCTCATTACGAACACCAAAAGTAAAATGATTACCTAAAAAAATAATTGAAACTTAAAAACTATAAAAAAGACATGTTAGAAAAATTGAGTTTAATAAAATCTGTTAATAAATTTATTAATAAAATATTTCATATGCGTTAATAAAATGGTAATATTCAACCTTGATGAGTTGAATAAGAATGCAATAAAGAAACCAATTTCAACATATAAGTTGCTCATGTATAAATGCATGAGAAATTAGAGGTTGTCTGCAATTATTCCAGACAATTACAACTGTTCTACATATCTGATAACAAAATTTTATAATGAGAATAAATCATTTAAAAGCATACTTACAGTGATTATTGTAGCAATAATGGAATACCATAGAAAAGCTTTCTCATTTCGAAATGATTCCTATGAAAAAATATAAATTATATTTAAAAGTATGCAATGTGTGCGTAGATAAAAATATAAAATACTGAATTTAAAACATTTACAGAAAGTATCAGGTTTTCTGGAATTTCCCTTAGTTTATGTCTAATCTCATAATATGTATACCACAGGAGTCCTGTTCCAAAAATGCATGATATTGAGACCACAATCATAAATATCCATGAAACGAGCGAGGCAAGCAGATGTAAAATCGAAACCATAATAAATGATACTCCTGCAAAAATATATAGTTAAATATTAGACAACGAAATATGATGAACGAAAAATTTTAGCATTTTTGTTGATAAATATATGGAAAAACTTGAATACAAACCTAATGCAACAAAAGAAAATATTAGCATTTCCTTCCATGATGAGTATAAATCCGAAATGACTTGTTCGGCAGTTTCCCAACTATTTAATAAAGCATAAAAATCGGTAAAAACTTGGCCAGCTATTTCTTTAGCTTCTTTAGGTTTCGGAAAGCAACGGTGTAAAATAGGTACGCTTTCATAGATGGGCAGACTTGGACACGGTCCAATCATAGTGTTCACATTATCACCGGGTTTTCCGCTGTTCAAATCATAATCATATTTGCAGAAACTAGTTCCAGTCTCTTTATAATAATCCTTTACTTTGTCCATTGTATCCAATTTTCTGGAAGGACATTCTTTTACACAAATTTTAAGTGACTTCCGGGGATGCTTAATGTCCATAAAGAGTATGAAGCGTTTATCGAGAGTGCTGACACCGGAATTGGGATCATTAGATAATTTTTTGTTGCTTTTTACTCCGCAAGTGTTTCCATACGAATCAAAACCATTGATGACTCTGAGCGGTTTTCCATGTGCGATTGCGAATACTGCAATTACAATCTGAAATAGTTCAAATTAATATTATCTGTAAACATGTCAATTTTAAATATTCAATATGAAGTTTTACATTCGGATAAACATGTATTTGCTATGCATGTCAATGAAAAATATTTTATATGTATTTATTACACGCCCATAAACAAAAAAGTGGCTATCGTAAAGAGCGATCTTGAAAAGAAGAATGTGTACAGTAATCATGACATCATTCAATTAACTAATAGATGGATTATGACAGAACAGAATTAATGCATGCGACTAAACCACTAGTGGGTGGAATAAAATGCCGTGTTGAATCATAAAATTGTATCATATCAACACATTTTTCATTCCAAACTAAAAAATGTACATTTACTATGTTAGTTTTCAATACATTTTAATATAACCAAAATCATATCGTTTTAAAATATACATTTCATGAATATTTGTTAATAATATAGTGTTTGTATACATCTATTTACTTCTTGTAGGTACTTCTCATGTCTTTTCATTATTTATGAACCACATATTATTGTGTTACAGATTCAGTTCAGTAGCAAGTAGGTACTAATTTACACGCTAACAAATGATAAATGCAGTATTCTCTTACTGCATTATTTCAACACAATTTTAAGATATTTATAAATATTCTTTCTTAAGCGTATATTTTTAATATACTGGTAAACGCCTAGTAATTGCGTATTCATTATAATACAGTAGAACCTCGATTATACATAGCCTGAATGAATGGTGAAGTTTTTAAACGATGGTATGAAATCAGTTCATACCAAAAGTGAAAACAATACCAAAACTCCATAGATAAAAGAGGAAAAATATTATTACTAGACAATGCACCGTCCCACTCATCTATAGAAAGTTTAAACCAGATCGATGAAATGTTTACGATAAAATTTATTCCACCAAATGGCATATCGGTGATACAACCGATGGATCAGGGTGTAATATAAACATTCAAACATTTACATAGAAATCAGATGCTTCGACGATTATTGCTGGCAGACAAAAAGAATGAAGAAACAGTTATCAGCTTCCACAAGAAAATACATTTAAAAGATTGTTGCTACATCGCAGCAGATAGTTGGAATTCTTTAGATGTGTCAACTTTGAAAAAATCATGAAACAAAATTTTGAAAAGACCATCAGTAAGTTCCAGTAATGCGGTAGAACCTGATACAGGAGATATTGCGGAAGTAATAGCACAAATTTATTTATGTGCTGAATGTAATGAAGGAGATATGACCAAGTGGTTGAATTGCGATACAAACGATCCTGGATTCCAAATTTTGAATGATGAGGAAATAATTAAAGAAATATTTGCCTCAGAAGAACAAGGTCGAACAAGGGAAGAAATTGGTCTTTCACATTCTGAAGCTTTTCAGTGTAGATATCGCCGTTAAATGGCTTGAGAACCAAGAAGAGTGTAATTCAGGAAAACTAATGTATCTTATTCGAGTATTCGCGATTTGGCAGCTTCTAAAAGAAGAGTTAGCTTAAAGCCAAAATCTAACATCAAAATCAATTTTTTTTAAAATCTAACAATTTTCATTAAAATGAAGAATACAAATTATATCAACATTTGAGCTTTGATCAAATAGTTTACTGATAACATCAGTATAAGGAGCAAATAATTTAAACGAATTCCGAAAGCGTGCTCAATTTATCTTTATTAGACAAATAAAACCATCAACCAACTTAATCCCTATGTAAACTTCAAAAGTCAAAGACTATTGCAATGTACACTTAATTATATTTTAACGCTATAGCTGCAACAGGTTTCATTTTGATGAACGGAAGTTTATTTGCTATCTTTCTCTCGCTCGAGAATTAGCGAAAAAAAATTGAGAAACCTCAACTGCGTCCAACATGTCTATCATAATGACCAAAACCAAAGAAAAGTGAAAAGCATGGACGATTTTCACTAATGAGGTCATGTAAGAAAAAGAAAAAGCCGAACAAACTAGAAGAATGAATACTAGTTTGTAGAAAAATAAACCCACTCTCTTGAAGCAATGCGAAAGTGGAAAAAGGGTGAGGGTATTAGTAGGTAGAAATTTCACACTAACATGGTTTTTAACCATGGTGTTTTTTTGAAAATATCCCCCTCCCAGAGAAAAAAGGCGGGTTCTTAACACGGAATGTATAAACATTATTTTTTCATTGCATGGCCCAAAAAAGAAAACAAAAATGGGTATCATCATCATAGTGCAGCCACAAATAGTCCACTATAGAACAAGGAATTCTTCAATATCCATTCATAAGAAGGAGTTACATCCATTTCGTCTGTATCATACATGCACTTCTTTGTTCGATCGATATTGAAGTTAGCATGAGTTTCATTTAGAACGCTCACCCAGCGGGCCACCTGGATGAACGTGTCGAAGAGCGTTTTCGCGACCATCTCGATAGGGAGTGTGGAGGGTTTGTAAAGACTGAGCAGTTCTCCTCGGAAGACAGTGAAACTTCTCTAGACGACCTTGACGATTTTACTGGAGTACAAAATATCCATTCCCTCTTTTTATGAGTATATTGATTTTAAAATATAAATTAACAGATCTGATACATTGTTTTTATCATTTTAGCTGTAAATACTAATAACAAGAATTAAATGATTTGAGGAGTAACAATATTTTGGAAGCCTCAAGTATCAGTTTTAATTTTAGCGAGCCTATTGACATGTATTTGACAACAAAATTTAAAAAAATATATTATTGGCTAGTTTGTTTCATATAAGATATTTTTAATTTGACATATTGCCAAAAAAATGACACAATAAACGTAACTATTGAAAATAGTGTAACATTTAAATAAAAATGCATAATACATTAACTCAGTCAATTACTCAAAAATATAATTAGATTGTTATACCGTATAACAATGAGTATTGTGTAGAAAGTGCACTTGAATGAGCGTTTCTAGGTGAGTAATGCATTTGTCTATTTTCAGTTTCAACCTACAGATCAGCTGAAAGCTGTTCGATGACTATTTTTTAGGATTCGGTCATAAGTTAAATTTAGACAAACGCCAAGCTGACAAACATTTAAATACATAATTGGAACTTAAAGATATAAAAAAAGGAAGCTCACCATAAGAATCCAAAAAAGAATGAATATTATGAACCACAGTACGTCAGTGCATCGTTCCTTTGCCGCTGGTCGAGGCTCATCAGCCCCGACATCATCATCACCGCAACAACCCATCGCAACCGGCTTACAAACAACGTCCGGCAGACGCCTCTCACAATACCCCCACTGCTAACAACGCGCGCATAAACATACATAACAATCCAAAATATCACCATATCTCAAAGTTATTCTATCTAAAATAATTTGTGGAAAATATAACGATAACTTTTAATTTTTCTAAAGAAAAAAAATATTCACTGCATTTAATAATGGCTATTTTTGTAGCAGCCTATTTTTAATCTAGCTAAAAATACATTCACCATCTCTCCATTCAAATAATTCACTCGGGCAATGTAGTATTTTGGCAACACTGCCTAGATGAAATCATTTGTAAAGGTTTAGCTGCACCTAATATTCACTACAAGGTAACAAAATTACTCCTAATTGTTTATTAATTAGTTTGAGCAAAGTAATTGTTTCTGAATTCAAATATATTAATTCATTTCATATATTATTTAAAACTGTAATTTAGTTCGACATGTTTTATTTTTAAAATATTAAAACATTATAAATGATATTTTAAATAAAAATATTTAAAAATACATATAATTAGAAGTTAAGGATTTATAATATTATTATAAATGTGCAATATTGTGTGGCATTCTTTTAGTTTAATATTTTTAAAAATCTGACATTAAATAAAATATATTTTCAAACAATGTTAGAAAAAATAACAATTAAACAAAATTACGTTTTTGTATTAAAAATAAATGTAAAAAACAATCGTGCAACGAATGTTAATATTTGGATTAAGGGGATTGAATAAAGTAATTTTCCACCGTTATAGTCGATTCCTTAACGAAAAAAATTATGCGCCAAGCATCGCTCTCGTTCAGTGCAGCCATACCTCATAAACGTCAAAAGTGCCAGGGCCTTTTAGAATTATAGGTTTATATCCATACAGCTTACAATATTTTTATTATTTTCGTATTATATTTTGTACTTACAATCCATTCGTTCATTTCGTTGTATTTGTTGTTTTCACCAGAAAGCCACAGTCGTGCATTTTGGGTGAGTCATTTTGACATATCGTCGCAAGATTACAATTGATGGCTGTTATCCTCCCTTAACGCTTTGAAATACGTTATTAGAGATGGCAGCCGGAACTACTCTACAGAAGGCTATCGATTTGGTTACCAAAGCGACCGAAGAGGACCGCAACAAGAACTACGAAGAAGCACGAAGATTGTATGAACATGGAGTTGAGTATTTTCTTCATGCTATTAAATACGAGGCTCAAGGAGACCGCGCCAAAGAAAGCATCAGGGCCAAATGCCTTCAGTACCTGGACAGAGCTGAAAAATTGAAGGAGTATCTTAAAAAAGATCAGAAAAAGAAGCCCATCAAAGAAGGCGGCGAAAGTAAAAAAAGTGACAGCGACAGTGATTCTGATGATCCAGAAAAGAAGAAATTACAAAGTAAGCTTGAGGGCGCTATCGTCGTAGAAAAACCACACGTTAAATGGAGTGATGTTGCTGGTTTAGAGGGAGCTAAGGAAGCTCTCAAAGAAGCGGTTATTTTGCCCATAAAATTCCCTCATCTATTTACAGGGAAAAGGATCCCTTGGAAGGGAATCCTTTTATTCGGCCCTCCTGGTACCGGTAAGTCTTATTTGGCCAAGGCTGTAGCCACAGAAGCTAATAATTCCACATTTTTCTCCGTGTCGTCTTCAGATCTTGTATCAAAATGGCTCGGTGAATCTGAGAAACTCGTTAAAAATCTGTTTGAATTAGCCAGGCAACACAAACCTAGCATTATATTTATTGATGAAGTAGACTCTCTTTGTTCATCTCGTTCTGATAATGAGTCCGAATCTGCTAGACGTATTAAAACAGAATTTCTCGTTCAGATGCAAGGCGTAGGAAATAACAATGATGGTATTCTTGTTCTGGGCGCTACAAATATTCCTTGGGTATTAGACTCGGCTATTAGAAGAAGGTTTGAAAAGCGTATTTATATACCTCTACCCGAAGAACATGCAAGATTGGTTATGTTTAAATTGCATCTTGGCAATACTGCTCATCAATTGACCGAACAAGATTTAAAAATATTAGCTACTAATTCTGATGGGTACTCGGGTGCTGATATAAGTATAGTAGTGAGAGATGCCTTAATGCAACCTGTCCGTAAAGTTCAAGGTGCGACCCATTTTAAAAGAATATCTGGACCCAGCCCTGCTGACCACAGCATAATAGATAATGAACTACTGACACCGTGTTCTCCTGGAGAGTCAGGTGCTATCGAAATGACTTGGATGGATGTCCCAGGTGACAAATTATATGAACCTCCTGTAACCATGTCGGATATGATGAAATCACTCACAACATCCAAGCCTACTGTGAACGACGAAGATATGGTTAAGCTCGATAAATTCAAAGAAGATTTCGGTCAAGAAGGTTAATAGACATGTCAAAAAGCTGAATTATTCTACATACGCAATGTGTATTGTAAAGGCACTTTATTGATATATAGTCTTCACATATTTATCTTTTGTGTATTTGATTGAAATTGTATAGAATATTGCTTTGGATTATTTTGCCTTTAATAAAATAAACACCGTTGATAAAATTTTACATTAACGTAATAAATATATTTCCAATACTGTTGACTTGTATTTTTTTAAATTCTGTATGTAAAAATAAATAAAAATATCCTATCAAATATGTATTAGGTATTGTTCAATAAATACATTTGGAAAACATGTATTTGATATTTTAAAGAGCTATCTGTTATTTCTAAAATTATTTTAAATTGCATATTTCAACTAATGAAAAGATCACAAAATATTTTGAAAATAAATTAGTTATAAGTTTTAATGTTAGCAAATACGTACTATAATTGGATAATGCAGGCTATTAAATAAAAATAAAGTTTGGAATTCTGCTACAAAATATCTGATTGTGATGGCTTTGATTCAATATCTTGTTATATGTGAAATTTTTAAAAATAATTTAGTTATATCTATGTAAGATATTTAATAAATTTTATGGTTTATATTTTTTTTCTAATTTGCCTGAGCTTATACACTATGTAATTTTATTAATCTAAAATAAATTAATTTAAAGGAATCTTTGATATTATGATATCTTTCACATTAGAAGAAGCATTCATCTGCAACTTTTCATATAACATTCTATTTTTCCTTCTCTTAAAATAAAAAAGGGATCTATTTTATTGTTATTTAATATATAAATAGATTAACATAATTCTTTACAGTTAACCCACATTTTTAAAATTCATATAAAGGTATAGTGGATATTGAAAGTATTTAATTTTTAAATATCCTTTCTATAATTTTGCTTTTGTTATGCTAAAAGATCAAGTACAACGCGTTTTTGAATAATCTTACATTTAGTTGTTTTCGATTAAACGAAGTTAAATGATATCAAACAAAGAATTCATAGGAATTTAAATGACTATCATTATAATACACACACACATATATATACACCCATCTCTCGCTTAACACGGAAGATACACTCTGCTAGATCAACGTGTTAAAAGAAAGTAAGACTAACAAATGCATGAAAAAGAAGGGATAGATTTTTCTTTTAGAAATATTAATGAAATAAATACATATTACTATCGAAGCATGAAACATAGATAATAAATATTATTCAATGTCATTATCATTAGAAAATATTAGCATGTTTTTCTTTCCTCTTTGGTTGAATGTTATTGTTACTTCTATCGATTATATTTACATCGTGGTTTGCCGGCCGTATCAAGAATTCAGTAATCTGTGTTTGTTTATCTTTTTCGATATTCATATAAATCTCTTCATACTTAGTAGGGATTTTGGGGGCATAAAAATGTGTTTTCATAATTAAAATGTACAATATATTAGGCACATTTTAAATCACAGTCTCGATTAAAGTACATATTAAAGACAATCCAATCTGGATTTTAATCTTCAGAGAAATTGTTTATTAAAAAAGTTATGTGCATTTTTAAAGCACAATTTTTCCATTAGCAAAATCTTATAAATATGAAAATCATAGACGTATCTTTAATTACATGTCAAATTATTGTAATAATTTCATCAGCTGCTCGATTTTAATGATTGATCATCAGAGAACACAAAAAGAAACTAAATGTACATCATTTTGTTCTATTTTACATTTAAAATGGATATCCTACCAGTTATCATAATTAACCGTTATTCTTACAAATATGTACAGTTATGTTATATGGCTGCAGTGTAAAATTAATTTTTAAAAAATCGATAAAACCATGTTAGAACGAAACCGTGTTAAGCGAGGGATGGCGAAGCGAATTTACAATCGACATCTTCATCTAATAACTGAATTATATATTAGAAAAATATGGAAATGCGAAATAAATACATATACATGTATGAACTTTGATTTGCCTCGGGCGAACCATTTTGCTACACGAGTGGATAACATGACACAATATCTGATGAAACAATGCTGTGGATGAAATGAATAGACCACAATTTATGAGATCGTTATCCTAAAATGTTCACTTGGGACTAATTGATTTATTTCAATGAAAAAAGATTAAATTTAACATAACTTACAGTTGATGGGTTCAAATATTGAGTGTTACTTTTCAGAAATAACATTGTTAATATATGTCTGTTTTATTAAAATTATTGATACATTTAGTTATTATAATCTCAAATATGTAATGGTTAATTGAATTGTAAAATATATGTTTTCGCAGTCTAAAATGTTTTTTGCATTACAAATCAAACATTACTCATAAGAGCTCTTTTTTTTTTCGTTGAATTAATTGCATTTGGAGATCAACTATATTTTCTGTTATTTCAAATGAGAGATGCTCGGTTTCTCTGTAAATATAAAAATAATCTTATATAGTTTCATAATCATTACATAATTACTGATAGAACCATTACATTAAATAAATTATATTAAAAAACGACTTAAGAAGTTTTCATTTTGGGTTGAAGCGAAAGAAATTATATAAGCATCGTGCTGAAACTTTAATTATGGACTATTATTTTTATAAAAACTTTAACTTAAGAGATCATTTATTCTCAAATTCTAGAGTCAGTAAGAATTCTATCTGTGATCATTGATGTTCTCATTATTATTATTTTTTATTATGTGTGATTAAAGGCAATATAATTTTATTTGCATTGCCTCCATTAAATTTTTTCGGAATTGAATTATTTTCAATAAGAAATTCCACCGAGAGGTTTTTTAAATAAAGTTATTAAGTTCACACATTTGGTAATATTGCAATCAAGCAATAAGAATATCCATCAACTAAAAACTACCCATAGGGACTGCCTATAGTTAATCCTGGAAGTGTGGCTGGCGACCACATTTTTAAAACATATATTCGTTATGAAAAACCATGCAAAAATTCCCAAAAACCACCTTAACATACTTCCTTGATTAATCAATGATGGTTTAGCTTTGGCGAAAGCTTTACGTCTAATGTTTGGGCATATTTTGAGTTACATTTTACCAAAAGAGCAAAATTGTTCTTAGATCACATATTACCCAAATAACAAAATAATCCACAACAATTAAAATGAAATAAACTTTATTAACGTATAAGCGATCAAATCAATTCTCAAAATCTATAGTATCAATGGATTTTGATGTATATTACTGAAATTAAATGAAATAGTTGGCGTACTAGACTGGTTTCTGAGCTCTTACTACGAGTATTTACAAATTTGGAAGGAATTAATAAACGTCAAATATGAGCAAAAATAACTAAAATATCGCCTAAAAATAATGGTAATTTCGCCATTTATTCTTTGTGTTTGATAGATTATTTGTCTAGTAAAGATAACAAAAATGCTGTAATACAAACTTGAAAAAAATGTATTAGCTACGTTAGACATTTTTACACAGAACAAATTTATAGCTTTAGGGGCGGTATTTCGCGAAAGTCAATCCTGTGTTTCTGCAAAACAACTTACTATTTACGAGTAAATCGCGGATGTTTGAGTGTTCATTAATTTTATGCTAATCCCATTAAATTTAATCTCCGACATTAAATAAATATATTGCCATATTTTATAGCGTCCCAGATTCAAAAGCATAAAATCATTAGCGTAAATTTTATTGACGAAGCCGAAAACGCAATCAACAACAGAAACAATTGAAAAAATATTTTAATCAAATTCGAATTTAAAATCAATATTTTTTCAAATATGATACGGAATCATGACTTTATAATCATTTTAATAAAATAAAATTAAAACAAGGATGGATGTGGCATATATTGGCAATATTCATATGAGGCGAGTTTATCAAAGGGGGAGAGCAAATGGGGTTGCAAATAAAACATAAAGATACACATTTAATTTTTTATTATAAATTTACATTTCTTTTTCATGGACTTTTTTTGTATTGTGGACTGTCTGTAAGGTCGCCGTCTGAGCTCTCCATCTCCGAGCTCTGCGTCTGGGCGCTCGCCTTCTTTTATTTGGGTTTGTTTTAATTTAATTTAACATTTTAAACATTTTAAAATGGAGGAAGATAGCAACTCACAAGACTCGACGGTGAGCTCAGAGACAACGAGCTCGGAGACGGCGAGCTCGGAGACGGCGAGCGCGTCTGAACGTCTGGAAGCGTCTGGACGCGTTGGACCTTTGGACGCGTCTGGACGCGCCCAGACGTCTGGGCGCTCGCCGCCTCTGAGCTCGTCGTCTCCGAGCTCGCCATCGTCTTGTGAGTTGCTATCTTCCTCCATTTTAAAATGTTTCTTAGGGAATTTTAACAATACCTCCACCTCAACGGCTTCCTGGCGACGAATGAAATTAAAACAAACCCAAATAAAAGAATACAATATATTTTTATAATTTTTAAAATATATTTTTATTTGAATTTGAAAAATAATTTTAAAATATCGCATTTTGCACGTTTCGCAGCGGCAGCAAGCGCGGCTGATAAAGAGCTGGCCGCGCGCGCGCCTTCAGGTACACTTGACGGCGCACGCTGCTTGGGCCCACCGGGGACATCGCACGTCACTCACTCACGGCACATCCCGACACTCTCCATGCTCTTTTTCTTTGTCTAATCAATCGGTACATCTTTGCTCCAAAAATTCAATATATAGTTTACTTATCGTACGCTTATCCTTTCTTTGTATTTCCTTGGAGGAATGTTTATATTATATTAGATGTGACACCATAAGAGAAATAATAATATTAAATCGATGTATTCTTTTTTAAGTAAAGTCTTGATTTTTATTACAATTATTTTATCCATTAATTTGCAAACAATAAATAATAGATATGATATAATAAATATTAGTAAAGCGATGGCTTGTATTATTTGTGTGTTTTCTTTTATATCTGCATAAAATTTTTGGAGCAAAGATGTACCGATTGATTAGGCAAAGTAAAAACGCATGGTAACAAAAGAGAGTGTTGGGGCGTTCCGTGAGTGAGTGACGTGCGATGTCCCCGGTGGGCCTAAGCAGCGCGCGCGGTCAGGTGTACCTGGAGGCGCGCGCGCGGCCAGCTCTTTGTCAGCCGCGCTTGCTGCCGCTGCGAAACGTGCAGCTCATTCGTCTGCAGCAACTGCAAAATCAGCTCCACCCTCAGCGACTTCAAACGAGCCAACAACCCGTTCAACAACAATCAAGTCAACAACAGCCGCCCCAATCAGTCTGATTCGCCTGATCATGGCTTACGCACTCTTCGTCATCGAGCTCATTGCGGCTTTTATCCTAGCTGCCTGTTTGCTCTATAGATACGGCAACTGCTACCAAAATCACATAATTGTCACTCTCGCTGTGCTTATTGCATGGTACTTCTCATTCTTGATTATATTTATTCTACCACTGGACGTTAGCTCCGTAAGTATATATTTTCCATTTAAACTAATATAATTCGCATTGTGCATTGGCATTTAAATATAGTGTTATCATATGATTTATAATTTGACATTTAAAGGTTAATGTCACTTTGTAAAAAGGGATATTGTATACGTTGTAATTTCATTGAAATATCATCGACAGTGTCAAAGCAAAAATCGTCAGTGGAACATGTGTTTAGTTTATATCATTTTATGACGTTTTTAAAGGAAAAAAATAACAATTAAGATTCAGTTCTCATTCTTCGATTAAGTTCAAATAAGATTCCTATCGTTTAAAATTTAACAGGCTTGCATTAATTTTTGTACTTAGCTCAAATCTGGCCCTGAAAATTTTCTAGTAAATCGTAACTTTTTGAACTCAAACGCCCAAACATATTTGACATCTGTTTGCTAAGATGCACAATGTTTATAAACTCTAGCCATTCTTTTGTTTAACATTTTACTATTAACAGATAAAAATAGTTTAGGACAGTTTTTTTAAATAAAATTACAGCTTAAAAGCCTTGAACATTTGGTATATTTGTGAATTTTTTAAACGTGAAAGCACAACCAACTATTGCAGGTTGAAAACAACAAATATGATCCCACATCAATATTTAGAACTTTTTAACGGAAACGTCCTAAAAAAATACAATAAATACAAGTTTATGTGTAGCAAAAATTATAATTGAAAAATCATTAATATTCCATTTGAGATGATTGAAAAGACGTTGCCGAAGTTAATATAAAAGCATTTTTAGGGATTATAAATATGGGAATTATAAAAGTTGCCATAATTACATCCCCTTCAATCAAATGAAATTCATTTTCATTTGCCATTTTTAGAGAAAATGTTTCCTCGCAAGTGTTTTTATACGAATTTTATGGATAATGCACCTAAAAACTATACCAAATCCTGGTTAGGATTTGAGTTTGTAGATAAAACAGTCATTCGACTAGTTCACTGTAGGATTTAGAAGCAAGCTACGTTTTATTACATGTAATCTCAAAAAACCCAGAGTTGTGTATCAGTTACATGTTCAAATTTATGTCATATTATGGTAATATTACGATGCAAGCTTTTATCAGACCAGATTTCTCTTTTACAAGCAGAATAGTTTTACATCCATTAAATAATCTGCAACAGGTGACCCTAGAATAATTCCAACTTTCATCCTGGAGAATGCTTTTAAACATTTTATACCTTAAATAATTTTAGAAATTGATTTTTGAATGTTTTAGATTTGGTGCGATACATGCACAAAAAACCTTTGAAGTGCAAAATTGAAAAATATATTGCAAAAGTTCAAATTGGGAATATAACAGCTATTGCAATACTTCTGGGTCTTTGGGGGGAATTAAAATAAAAATTGCTATTTAATTAATGCAGTATCAAAAAATTCTTATATCTGTCATTCTAGTATATCTTAGAAACAGACGAGCTAAGTTTGTAACTTGAATAATTGCATGAATTTCGTAAAGTTTTAATTTATAACAAATTAAATTTAAGATGAAAATAATAACATTTTAATGGTTTGAAATGTCTCAAAATATCTTGAAACGAGTGTAAACACTTTTATCATTTAAAGAAGCTTTTGTGGTCACTACATAATTAATCTCTACTAGGCTGATATATGTAACCCGTAAATAAATTAATTCTAGAAACATCATTATTCTGTATTTGCTCATATATAATGTTTGAATTTGAGACACATTATTAAAAAAGTAGCTTTAGTTTTTGAGGTGCGATGTTTTGACTCCAAACTGCTATGATTCAATTGATTACATATGGTCTGCTGAAGATGCTTCAAAGATTCTTGCAACATTTCTATCATATAATGAAATAAATATTTGTATAAATATTTGTTTAATGTATTTATTATTTCTCTAAAACTGCGTTTCCTTTTGACTTTGTCGAAAAAAATAGACGTTAGAGTAATTAGTTGACGGAAGAAAAACCTATGCAATGGAAATATTTCATTTAAGCTGATGATGAATTAGTGATTTGGCATGTATAAATTCTATCCATGTATATTAGATATGTTGGCTTAATAACCCAGATGGATTAAGTCCGGATCTTCGCCCTATATCCATAGGCATCTAAACGTTATAATAAACTTTTTTTTTTCCGTGTATATAATACATAAATAGGAATAATAATATATGAAATGAAGCAAATTTGTGTCTATTTTAATTCATGGAATATTAACTTGTTTAAGTGTTTGTAACGGAACATGCGTTCAATTGCATTCATTTAATTTAAAAGATAAAAGATTTATTCGATATTGGAGCTATGATACTTGCATGTTCATGGATTGACTATTAGCGCATGATTGTATATCTGTTTAACTAATATTAGGTAAAGCGGAAAGAAATGTCATTGTTTTGCTATTTGGAAAATAAAATGGGGTTTATTTTTCAAATCTCTGTCGCCACTTTTGAATTTTTTGAACCATCAATGGCATTTTCGAAAATTCAATATGTCGCCATATGTATCGCAGCTGCTCTGGGTAGCTTCTTTTGCTTTTAATCTTTTGTCAAATAAAAACAGTAAACAAGATCACAAATGGGTCTCATTAATTTTTGGCTTGGAAATTTTCACTATGGCTAAAAAAATACAAAAATATTTGAAAAAGTAAGAAAAACAACAGAGCTTCAAAATGACACCAACTTTGACGACAGCAACCCGAGGCAAACTGACGGCAAAGGACGCAACCAAAAAAAATGACATTTCTTTCCGCTTTATCTAATATAAACAAACATCTAAACATGTCTCAAATATTATATATAGACTAAATTATTATTGAATTTAATATTTCATCTTCTTTTTAAATTTACAGAGTATATATAGAGCTTGCAGACATGAAAATAAAACATTGTCATCGCAATTGACAATCGGTAATGAAAGTATAAGTTCAACCCAAGTTCCTCCCGAATCAGGTTGCTCAGAACCATGGACTGGAGTACCAGAAGACGTATTCCCAAATTTATGGAGAGTGGTTTATTGGACTTCACAATGCTTAACATGGTAAGTGGAATTTTAAAAATAAATTAATCATAAAACATGTTATTTTGATGAGCAATGTTATCTGCTAGGATCCTAAACAGACACCGATTACAAGATAAGTATCTTGTATTTTTTAAAATTTCTTATATAGTGATATATGAATAATATATACAGTTTGAGATCTAAAAAGTTAATTGTGGAAATAGCGATAATCGACTTGTTGTTTTCTTTGTAACATAGAACCCTAAAATGAATATATTGGATAACAAAAATATATAAATAATACAGCTGATTGTTTCATTTTAGGCTTATAATGCCCATGATGCAGTCTTATACAAAGGCGGGTGATTTTACAATAAAAGGAAAGTTAAAATCTGCACTGATTGATAACGCTATATATTATGGATCGTATTTATTCATTTGTGGAATTTTGCTCATTTATATTGCGCTCAAACCGAATGTGCATTTAGACATGCTTCAAATTAAAACGATTGCCTCTACAGCTAGTAATACATGGGGTCTCTTTCTTTTGATTTTACTTTTGGGATATGCTCTAGTCGAGATTCCCAGAAATCTTTGGAACAATTCAGTGAAAAATTATAAATTAAATTATTCCTACTTTAAAGCAGCTAAATTGAGTTCCGAAAAATGTGAAGCAGATGAATCCGTAGATGTTAATTTGGAAGTAAGTAAAGAAAGTGTTAATATTGTGTTAGTGCGTTCAAGATACATTTTAACAATAAAATTTCTTTTTCAGTCATTGCAGGCCATTCATATATCGTTGAATCCTAATCATCCTTTGCGTCCACACGTTGATACCATTTTACAAAGAGTGCCAGTCGAGCTGAGAGGCAAAATGGATCGCTATACTGTTTCTGCAACTTCAGCAAATACACCTTCTCTTAAAGCTTTGATTCGATTACATCGTCAGGTATGAATTAATATAAATCTATATGATATTTTTCAAGCTAAAATTATAGATTGTAAAGAGTTGACTAGCATCTATATGAATGACACATTGTGTATTGTACTAGAGTTGCATTATTTCCTGAGCTACACCACTTTTATGTGAAATGTACACGTTAAAAAGAAAATCAGAAACCTCGTCCTTTTATTTTCGCGAGACCACTTGTGCTTCTTCTGCATTTTTTTCCCTTTACATTGCTATATTATATTTTGCATTAAATATGCATAATCTCTTACATATTACCTAAGTTCAAAGGTGATACATAACAAGTCAATAATAAGATATTGCTTGTCTCATATATGACAGACCGTAGTTAAATGCGCTTGTTAAAATCGCAAGAAAAAAATAATATACATGCTTAATTGTAAATGAATGTACCGCATTACTGATTTAATTTATATTTTACAGGTCATTAAGTCGCTGCAAGTTTTACAGCGTACAGAAACACAGTGGAATATTTTAATAGAGCAAATTTTTCATTTGGAAGATGTTATGGCAAATGGTAGATCGGCGGATCATCGATTTAAATCTACATTTAATAAGCCTCGAAATCATATCAGTAGAATATTTTACGGTCCAGTAATAGGTAAGAGAGATTTATTTTCTAAAGTTAACTCGAGTCAAATTTTCCACAGTGTAAAGCTGAATGAATCATGATATTTAGTCCCTGTAGTAATATTTGATGTAGAAACCTATGATTTTATTATCTCATCTCGACTGGTTGATTTTCTAATTTTATTATCCATCGTAAAGTAAGAATGTTTACGAATTATTTTTTACCGAGTTGTTGAAAATATGAAATTGAAAGTTTGATAATTATAATGTTTGATAATGCTAACAAGAATTTTATTAGTTTTATAATATTTACCCTATCGGACCATAAATCATGCACTGTTGGCAAAGTCGTGACGTAAAGGTACCGCTACACGTCTAAACATTCTCAATATATTTTAATTTCGTAAAAACTCGTAAATGTATCAACTTACTTACTATTCAACATTTTTAAGAATCTTTTAGCCGTCATAAAATTTAGATATAATTAACTGAAATCGCTATCGTAGAATAAGCTATTTCTACTTTCAACAAAGATAAAGACGACTTTCGTTTGTGTTGTCTTGAGAGCAGGCGTTTGTTTTGATAATTAAGATACTCGCATCATTCTTATCGTTGATACATTTTGTTATTCCCCTTTGACTGTTCTGGAGTGGCGTCATTAGTCGAGTGTCACCACTCCTTTGCAAAATCTACTCCTTCAGAAGTAAACTGGCAGGCTACACAATAACCCTGTCCTTTTATTTTCAACTCAAATTTTCTATTAATAATTAGTGTTATATTTATTTCTTTACAAGAGATCACAGAATTATAATTTATTAATTGTGGAATCTAGTGTGTTATTTAAAATATCTAGATATTTTAAGTTGTTCGAAATGATGTCGGATGAAGATAAAAATGTATCTTTAATTTTGCCTGTTAAATGCTAAAAAAAACACGATCGGAAACCCGTTTCTTATGTTTTAACATAATTAAAAAACATAAACATGACTCGCCTAAATCTTAACGACTCCATTAATTAATATATTATATACATAATAAAAACATTGTTGAGGTATAAAATTCTATAACACTAAAAAATTGGTTTATTAGATATTTTCTAATTTCAGAATGGTATTGGGAATGCCTACTGAAAAACTACTTTTTAAAGTTGCTCGCTATCTGCACAGCGATTTTATCAATTACGGTTGTTTGGTCGGAAGCAACATTCTTTAACAAAGAACCTGTTTTATCTATATTTGCAAATATTGTGAATCTCGCAAAAAAAAATTATAACTTTGTTGCGATTGAAGTATGTATAGTTTTATGTTTGAATTAAATTTCCATATGTTTTTTAACAATTGTGTTTATCGTATTTTTCTTTTTCCCTCACAGATATTTTCCAATTTTATTATTGCATATTTGTGCTTTTGTGCATATTCCACAGTGCTGAAAATAAGAGTTCTCAATCTATACTATTTAGCACCTCATCATCAGACAAATGAATACAGTTTAATATTCTCCGGAATGATGGTTTGCAGACTTACACCACCCATGTGCTTAAATTTTCTTGGTCTGATCCATATGGATTCTCACATAATCAAGGAACCAATATTCGAAACATATTATACACAAGTGAGTAGTTTTTCATTTTGAATCACTGTAAAAAGACATTTTTATTCAATTTAGAGATATATGTATTGATTTATTTTTTAGATAATGGGTCATTTGGATGTTCTTAGTATTATTTCTAGTGGATTTAATATCTATTTTCCTATGTTAGTATTGCTATTTTGTTTTGCTACTTACTTTTCTGTGGGAAGTAGACTTTTGTCAATGTGTGGTTTTCAACAATTTGTTGGAGATGCTGAGTTGACTACTGAACTTGTTGATGAAGGAAAAGAAATTGTCAAAAGAGGTATTTTATTACACAGAATTGAAATGCATTTATTTGACAAACTGATAGTACTTATTTATATACTATTATTAATTTTAGAGAAAAGAAAGCGTCAGCGAGCTGAAGAATCAATGATTAGGAGGAGAGATTTTCAAGGAAGATTTGGTGGCTACAATGCTAGTGCTAACGATGCAGGTATTTTCATACGCTATTTTTATTTATGCATTTGTATAAATCATCTTAACTGAAATCAGTAGGATATTTTTCTGGCTTTTAAAATGGTCTTATATCAATTACTTTTGCGATAATTTCTGTATGGCTTAAAGTATTATTTTTAAATGAGTTTAATCAATAGTGATATTATTTTATGTTGTGAAAGTACTCTTATTTGTTCAACAATACATTCACACTTATTTTTTTAAATAAGTTCACACTTAGGGCACATAAAACACTAATTAGTAATTTGTTCACATATCATTGATTAATTTTGTTTATACATTTTATTACTCTTTAAGAAGTGAATCATCTAACCACACCTTTAGATTTTAGCATTTTGTACAAACTTGTCCACAGTTTGGAAATCGCTCAATATGATAAACACGTGGCATTGTATAAGATGATTTTTAAAGACTTTGATAATATTCTATTTCTGAAATTATTCTATTCAGGAAAAAATATAAATAAATCATTGTTTTTTCAACTTGATAGATTTATTTATGAACCAATTATTTTAAATACTTTTGCACTATACTAATACCCTTTATTTTATACCCTTCTTATTTTACTAAACTAGGCTTAAGGGACGTTTCTACATTGTTGGTTAAAAAAAAATATTTTTTCTCTTTGTGTATCAGAAATAACCAATGTTTAAGAATGCGTTCAGTAAATTTCAAGTCGATATGAATGAAATTCGCAAAGTTATAGGGCGACGAGGAGAAGCTGTGCTTCGCAAAACTAAGGAGAGGAGAGAACGTGTTTTTCTCGAAACTACTTTTTCCAAGCTCATGGAAGTGCTCCCACACGTCCTAGATGAGCATTCTTTATGAAATTTGGCAAGCACGGGTATAATAAACGTCTTCATCGTATAGACTACAATTATCCAAAAATATTCAACCATTTTTTTTTAATTAACAAAAACCTACAAAAAAATTTGGTAAAAACACACTTTTTTTAATAGCTCACTATTTTTTTTATATTTTTTCCTAATTATAGTCTATACTATACACAATATTATACAAAATAAAAATATGTTTAATTTTTTTGCTGCAAATCAACTGTCCTGGACTTCCATGGTGAAGAATGTCATTGCTTGTCCATCGACATGTGACTCCCCCCACTCCCATTACTATACTTTGTCAAACTTTACTAAACATCTTTATGTTCAATAAAGATCGCCTAGTCTACATACTAAATATCAACGTTCTATATTTATTAGTTTTTGCATTAAGAAATTGTTCTCTTTTAGGCCCAACAAGGTAGAAACGTCCCTTAATACAAAAGTCACATGCATCTATAATTGTGACTGAGAGTCTCTCCCCACAGACCATATGCGTCTATAACTGCAAACATCATATTTTATATAAGAGTATTAGGGTTGTCACTCAGTGCGTCACACGTGTGTCACATACATCACACCTAATGCGATACAAATATTTGCATTCTTCAATTTTTTTTACATATACAATTTTGAAATACCTACAAAATTTTGTGCCTTGTAGACCTTTTATATTAACGGTTATGATTTAACATATTTTTATTTTGTGCTCGCTTAATATTATTGCCGATCCTGGCTAATTTGATAATGATACATCTGAAAAAAATGCTACTGATCAATAAAAATTTAATTAAACTGCTGCATGGCGTTATCTCTCATATTATGGAGTTATTTTTGGTTGTTTAAATCACGATCCAGAAAAGTTCATTAAATATTTCATTGCATGTTATTCATTGAATGTGGTTGTGGATAATTATTGTTGTCATGTTTTATAATAATATGGAAAGGAGGTGTTTAGTTAATGTGCTTTTAAAATATGTTTTATAAAGCAGGTTCATGACATGTTATATACAAGGAGATATTTGATTCATAACGCTATAGGAAATACGCTACAGGATATCCAAATATATTATTTATGTAATTATAGTAACGTTCGGAAATATTAACAACCACCTTCAATTAATTTCATATTTTTAATATATTCTATTAGGCATGACTTGGAATTTTAGTCTTATATTAGATAAACCAGTTGAAAATGTCGTTTTTTTTTTTTTTTTTTAAATAAAAGAGTTACGTTCGAACAAAAGATGCATTTCATTGATAAGATCAATTTTTCTTCACTAGATACAATCTTTTCCCATCTATTCTGGATCTACGATTTTTGATATAAAATATTTTTTACTCTACGCCATTGTCTTTTGTGTTTTTGATTTGAGTACCACACCCATTTTTTATTTCCATCCCATTAGATAATATAAAAATGGTTGTTTCTTTTATTTATTGATTTAATCATGAAACATACTCACGCACACCGTTTTGGTCTCGTCAGTAATGTTGTGCAGTGCCCACGTGCCCTGTTTTATGGTTTTTCCTATATCAAGTATACAATATAATTTCCACATGCGGGATATCATCATCCACTTTCACCTTTTCCTTAATTCGGACCTAATTTTTAAAAATAAAATTTACACTTTTAAATTGTTCAAACCATCTCTGGCATTGACGAACAGCTATAGATTCTCTGAGCGTATCACAAATATTTTTAGTTGCAGTTGTTGAATTATTTTTTTAACAATATTCTTACAGTTTGCGTAAATCGTTTGGCATCCACTATTTTGAAACACAGTTTGATTTTTTTTAAATTCTGTTAAATAACATTCTCCAGATGTTAGTCGAGTAACAAAATGTACAATACGTGTTGTCAAAACGATGTTTGAGACTCAACTGATGGTCAAAAAGTTAGTATGATAAAACGACATTTTTGACTGGACTATCTAATATTTTAGAATTAATTTTGAAATAATAGTTTAATGATAGTTAGAATGCTTATAGGTGAGGGCTGTAGTAAAATAAAATAATTATTTAATTTTTGTGGTTTTGGATCTAAACAATTTTTCAGAACACTCCTTATAATGATCATTATTTAAGCTGAATTCATATGCTAGTTTGATCAGTGGATTACATGTGAAATTATAAAATCACATTTTATATGTGACACAGTATAATAATCGTTAAAATAGTAGATTTCGCTATATTTATAATCACATTGGTTGCTTGATAATTATTTTTTTAAGTAACGTTAGAGATTTTTATTTCTTAAATATTGAGTTGTTCTCTAGTTTGTGAATTAACATTTTTTTTGTTTTATTAATCTAATTTCACTCCTATTCTTGTATATAACATGGCACTATAACCAACAGCCCGTGCTGGGCTGCTTAACACGTCTGAATCGACAGACTATTATGTGACGCCTGCTTACACAGACCGACCCACTGCAGGAAATGCGGATCAGCAAAGACCAGCCATAGACAGCAGGGAAGTAGGCTATCAAAGGGGCGATGATGTTTTCGGACCGAATTTGAGCCTAGAGGACGAAATCAATGAAAGATTTGGCGTGAGCACGCGACCTAATCTGCCAAAATTGACCTCAGAATTTGACCGTGATAGGGGCAGATCTGAGAACACAAATAGGACAAATATACCACCACGAAATATATTCGACGATGTTTGATAAACAGAAAGATGAAATGAAAAGTGTCATTAGTTCCATTATTTATCGGTTGTATAAAATAAATATAGTGGCTACCGTATATAGTTTCTTGTATTCTCAATTAGTGTATTCAAAGTGTATTGTGTATTATTTAATAGTGATCGAATCCCAATACTAAAATTACTTATTCAATTAAATTACTATTGTGTGTGGATTTTTTTTATTTAAGAAAAATGTATTTTTATTTATAATGCAGAAATTAGATTGAATGTTAATTCTACATACCTAAAAAATAGTATGTGTTTTGTAGACTATGGAAATAATTTAGGTTAAAGTTATAAGAATATACAACTATTATACATAAAATATTTTTTTAGTCAAAAGAAACTTTATTGTTTATCATTTATTTATCCAAATGTGTTTTGTCAAATAATCAGTGTTTTATTTTCTAAAATTGGGATCATTTCAAAATCTTGTGTTACAAATCCGCTATGCTCTATTATTAATTAAAAAATCTATATCCAAAAATATCCTCAATGGCATAGAAAATGTTAATGTTTAACAGCTCGATTAATTATTTATTATGAGTGAAAAAAATAATTTAACCCTTTCCACTTGTAAAGCGATATTGTCATTAAATGGGCGTCGACGTACGCTCATATATTGAGATGACGCTAAAATGTTCTATTCGTTATTAATATTTTATTATTTAATTTTAAATTTCGAGTATGAAACCTGAAAAATGCGCGAAATTAATTATGAGCTTGCACTATCCATACAAAAAAAAATGCGAGTGGAAATGCTTAATAAATAATAACAAGATATAATTTTTTTAATATATAGTTAACATTCCACTTTATAATATATTTCTTATTATTTTTTTTATACAAAATGCTGTGATTATTCTTTTTGTATTTTTTATATAATATGATAAGCTCTTTATGGTTAAAAGTTTTTTATAATTAATCTTGACCAAAACGATAACTACTTCTACGTAACGCACTTTAAATGTTCGCAATATATTTAATTTTGTGAACTTTTAAAATAGGCAGCTTGGTCTCTGAAGTACAAAGCTTGTAAAAATTCGCTGCAAAAGGGATTTTATGCTTGTGTTTGTTCTATTATATTCTGTGATGTAAACCTATCCAGATTGTTGCAATATTTTTTAGGACTGCTTTTTAATTGTGTGAATGTTGGAATGCATTAAACTTTTGTACTGCTTACAGTCATAATGGCAATAGCCTAAATTAAAATTATAACAAAAAGTATTACAGGGGTTTAACTTTAAAATAAAAATAGTGTTTATAGATATTGAAGATACGACTTAGTGATATAGGATAACGATTTTCTCTACGATTCAAGATGAAATGCAGATCTCTAATGTCTCAATATAAGATGATCCTCGAATTCTTGAGCCTCTTTTGTACATTGTTCTATTAGACGATTTTCATTTATTAATGTATTTCCTTGTGATAGATGGGCTTAGAGCTTTATATTTATTTCTTAGAGTCCTATTATAATAACTTTTTTATATTTTAAAATATTTATAATTGTGAAGGACATATAGTCAAGGCACTTCAATTTATTTTATATCTTTTATATTTTAATAATAGTTAAATATTAAAGGCTTTGATTTTGCTGGTATTTGTTTTTTATATTCATGTTTTTGAAGACTATTTAATATTTTTCAATTTAACAGTAATTGCTAAACAATAATGGGTAAAAATCAGTTTTAAAAAAAATATGCTTGTCATTATTTTAGTAGAAAAAAATCTAAAAGTTCATTTTATTTATTATATTGTCAATTTTATATTTGCATTAAATCTTTATTTTGAGTCTGTATAATTGTTATTGCTACTATAAATAAAATATATTGATCGAAATAGTATTAACCCATTTGGTGTTTGCCTATTTTTAATGTACCTATTTTTTAAATAAAATTTTCATATTATCTTTCGAATTGGGCAAATATAGCTATCAATTTGAGACTTTAATTAATTAATTACTTTTTATGATTATATCTTCATAGGCAACATAATTTGACACACCTCAAGATCATTATTTTAATCTCAATCGGGCGATTTCAATATCAGTCTTTATAACGGATTTTTCGAATATGACAAATAGTTTGTTGCATTTAAATGTTATTATTTTAACACATCTTAGGTGGCTAATATTTACGGGCAATCGTTACGCATAGCGGGCAAAAACTACCAAAACGTGATAAATAAATACACTTTGAAAAATTGGCTGTATCTTTTAAACTTATTATTTTGTAATGAAATTTAAAATACAGAAAAAAGCTTGAAAGTCCCAGGACATCTCGACACAGGATCCCTACTTACCATCTTATTCTCTTTATTTATTTTAAACCTACACACTTGATTTTTTATATTTAACTGATATTGCTGGATTGCAACACATTAAAAAAGTGTTAAACCAACAAAACATGTACTATATTTGGCATTAGAATATAGTTTGGACCTTTATAGAAAAAATATGTATAATAATTGTACAAAAAATGCCGAGTACCTTTTCCACTGTAAAGTTGTCTTTGAAACGGGTAGTTTTACCACCCTGATTACCACCACCGCACACGGGTGAAACTGCTCGTCCCGCTCAAGATGTGTTAATAATAATAAAATATATGATGCATCTGTACTAATCAATGGATTGTTAAAGAAATAGATTATAATTTAAGATTTCAAAAGCAAATAATAGTATTAAAAATATTTTCCCATTTGACTGCTTTATATTTTCGGCATTATAAAATATTTAATTTTTGTATGTTTATTTTATGAAAATAAATAAAATTTGTTAATTAATTTTTATTATATACACGCTCCCTATTGAGACGGTCGCGAAAGCGTTCGTCAATACGTTTATTCAGGATACCCGCTGGGTGAGCGTTTGGAATGAAAGTCGGTGGTAATGCTACCTTCAATATCGAGCGAATGAGGAGGTGAATGTATGATATAGACGTGATGGATGTAACCCCTTCCTGTGAATGGATATTGAAGAGGCCTATAGTTCTATGTATTGATGAAAATAGTTTAAATACTAAATATATAAAAGATGGACATTTTGTAATAAATTTATTCATGATCTCTCATACAAAGTTTTAAAACATTAAAGAATCAACATTTATTATCTTGCTTTCCAGTATTTGGTATTAATAAAAAAATTCATATGAATAAAAAAGTGAGGTATTTGTAAGTTCACACATAAAAAAAATCATTATTATCAATATTGAGTAAAATTATATTAAAATATATTTTTCAAAAATATTTAGAAAAGATTTAATATCTTCATTTTGTTAACAAGAAATACCATTGTTAAATGCAATAATTTATAATGCGTAATATCAACCCTGTAATGAATTCCAAATAAATTATTTGTCCTGAAGTAGTAACTTAACATGGGCCAATCTGGATCTAATTTCTGGAGCCGTGTCCTTTTTTAGTTCCTCTTCGTGCTTGAGATACAGTTCTTTTAACTTAAACATTTCACCAGTTTGTTGAGAGTCTAATGGAAAAAAGGCAGTTATAATAAACAATTTAAAAACGCGCATATAAATATGTACTAACTACTTTATTTACCTGTTAAACGTTTTCCGAGAGTATTTAAAATGTTTAACGCTTCTTTACGCAACTTGATATTTTTTGCAACACCTGTAAAATAAAAATTTACGTTAAGACGGTTATGGAAATTTTGTGAATAAATTGCAATAATAATAATTATTATTATACCGAAAGCGTAATCTAATACAGTTATAATTTGAGATATTATGAAAGACAAGTCATCTGTCGTATCCGTTGGATGAGTTTCGCTGTCAACGTCCATTTTTTCTACTGTCTGATCTGATTTTGTAGAATCGACGCTGTTTAATAGTATTAATTTTTCTATGTAGAATTTCAACGCAACTAAGATTGCCACTTGAACAGGTCTTGTATTTGAAGAAAGACATTCTGCACAATGAGACGCAAAGACCCTTTGATATTTTTCTAAAATAATTTAAAGAAAACGATATAAAAATTGCTTTTAATAAAAATAAAACAATCCTTCAAATAGACTAACGTTGAGTTTCAGAGTTATCTGGCCAGGCTTTCCCTAATGTTTCATAAGCGACTTCCTTTAACAATATATATTGCTCTTTCTTTTTCAATATCTCATCGTTTGTTATTTCTTCATCATCAGAACCTTTATCCAGTTTGGTAATATCCTTTAATGGAAAATATATACAATTGAATAAGCTATCGTATTCCAAAATATAAAGACAAAGAAATAAAATTACATTTACCTTCTTGAGAGTTTCATCGAGTATATTATAAACTTGTTCAAAATGATCCACTTTTAAAGCTTCCATTATATCACCCATAGCCGATATACTACTTCTTTTATATATCAAATCTTTCCTTTTGCATTCCTTTGTTATTGTATCAATAACTTGCTCCAATATTTCGGGCGGTAATGTTTCTCCTTCATTATCGAACCTATTGAAAAATGTATTGAAAGAGATATATTTATTTGCTTCTAATTTAATTAAATGACCACATTATTACTATTATACCTGCACAAGCTAGCTAAAGCCTGGAGGAGTTTTTCTTTACCCTGCCATATTCTACCTCTTAGAGATTCTAATAAGATAGTAATAAGCTGCTGTCTTTGAGCTCCGAGTCCTGATTTCATTTCGTGTGCAACAGTAGCTATTGCATTTCCGGCCTATAAATATAATATAAACTAGTTAAATTACATTTACACTACAAAATTTAAATGTGCTAAAAAAATGTTGATCTTACTTGACTTTTGACGGACCAACTGGGAGAATTAATTGTCTCTTTTAGCCAATCACAAATCTGTGGCAAATGCATTCTAATACCTTGCTCTTTACCGGGACTAATGTCTAACCAAATATCTTCATATAATTCAACCGTCAATTTAGATTCTAAAGAGAAAACATAATTATAATATTCAATTGAATTTTAAAAAGAAATAAAACTTGAAGGATTGTTAACCTGGAGTCTTTTCCGCGTGCATTGCAAAGAACAACATAGGCATAATAACGTTTGACTTTTCTTTCAGTAATTCACCATTTTTATTTGCAATAGATTGAAGCGTTAGCGCAATTGAATTTCTTACTGATTCTTCATCGCGTTCGTTGTACCATTTGCATAGTTTTTGTAATAGCTTATCGACGGACGATTCCTAAAACACAAACGATTGCATTCGATAAAATTCAATGATTAGCGAAAGGATTAAGGTTTTAAATTCAATGAAAAAAAAAAACCTTAGCATATCCAACGATGCTACCGATTGAATCAGAGCAATGTTTCCTGACCACAGCGTTTCTATCCAAGAGACCATTCACCAGGGAATTTATTATTTTACTGGCCAATGGAGTGATTTCTTTTCCTAAGTGATGAGTTACGACGGCAAAAAAGTGAGTGCATGCAATTTTCGTACCCAATTGAGGAGACTTCATTAGTTCAAGCACGTTTGGTAACATGGCATCAAATATTGCATTGTCAATATAAGGGATGCACTGTAACAAATAACATTGATTTAAGTTTCATTTATTGTAATACCTACTCGATATATTCATGCAATACAATTTAGCATAATTGCAGGAGATTGCATTGATCTGTAGTTTTCATCATACATCGTTAACTGTCTAATCAATTTTATGAAATTAAGTTATTTTGTCAATCACAGTACTTATTAAAAACATATCTATTTTAGTTGGTGAGGTATTACTGTATAGGATTAAATCACCAATTTTGACATTTTTTGCTTATTATCAAGCAAGGTATTGTTTTTTTTAACACGTTTATTGCTGCTTGTTACCAGTCAATGTATGATGGATCTTACTGATTATTTAAAAAAAATACCTTGGACACAGTTTCGGTTGTATAATGTGATTTAGCAACTTGAGCTCTCACACTGTCTACAACCTCTTGAGATTGTCGCTCTCCTAACATAACACTCAGTTGTGAAAGTTTCGTAGATTCTAAATCTCCTGTAGCTTGCAAAAGAGCTGGTATCAATGTTGATAAATGTGGCTTCAAAGATTCACCAGCTGACGTCACAAGCTTGGATACAGTTTGAAGACTGTAATTTATTTTTAAGTATTTAATAAAATAATATGAATAAAAATATTATAACAAAAATATTAATCTTCAATTAGAATACGTACCTCACTTTCCTGACTTCAGCGACAGTATTTGTGATGCCGTTAGTTAGTAAAACAGGTAAAATAATCGGTATTATTTCTTTACCAGCTTTTCCTTGATTTATATCCGCAATACGTATACAATACTAATTAATGAATAAAGAAGATAAATATAATTTAATAATTAATAAATAAAGTATTTGTTTTAAATACACTCTCATAACCTTGGATAGAATCATTGCTGTACTTTCAGCGGAATTTCTTGTACCTTCATGTATATCATCCATAACTCTGAATAGTTTACCCCAAAGGTCTTCCAAACGTGGCAAGTCTTCATTGAAACCTTTGGTGCATCTATAATTAATTCAATACATTTATATACACATTAATTGTCATAAAATCAAATAATTTTGTATTAACTTAAAATTTATGTCAATACAAGTCTTATAAATTCCATTAGAAATTCTCTATTTTGATATTAAAAAGTATACCTTATCAAATCTGAAACAGCCATACAACACGACATCCTAACCCTCCATTGATGCGATGTTATATTAGCCAAGAGATCGTTAAGAATTTCCGACTGATATTTTTCTACCTAAAATAGCAAATACATTTAAATAAAACCATGGTTATAATCGGCTTTTATTTTTAAAGTGGTCACAGTTGACTATAATTAATTGTTTACAGTTTTTTGCGTATCCTTTACTAAGGCATGCCAAATACTAGACATAGAATTTTGAATCTTTGGTGTTGGATCAAATCGATATCTATAAAGACGGGGCACTATCTTAGGTAGATGTGGTGTTAATTGAGATCCAGCTTGTTGAGCAATGGAATGAAAACCGAATGCAGCACCTAAATTCAAAAATAGTGGTTATATTTTTAAGTTAGTAAAAAATTAAATGTTTGTTTGGTAAGAAAATTGTCATTGTACCTTTCTTGGAGTTCCACATAGCATTATGATTCGCAAGGTGCATGAATTTGTAAATAAGATCCGGTTGATTTAAATCGGATGCAAATGAACATAACTCTTTGTAAGTGGATAGATTCGCACTAAAAGTAAATAAACATGATTTTAAATTATTAATGAATTAATTGGTTAAATGCCACAAGCGTTGATAGATGTGACCGATAACCACAGGCCATACGTGTCTATAGTTGCAAACCTCATTATTTAAATTCTGGCTGATGTATTTTTAAATTATATTTATTTATTATGAGGGAGGGTGACAGATTGAGACATGCACATCCATGGAATGAAGATATAACGTGTCTTGCCTTTGCAGACAACATAGACATTGTGGCGAAATCGAGATCTTTGGCGGCACTTATGTCTATCGACAGAGCTACTGCTACCATTGGTATGTCAATCAATTATGACAAAATTAAATTTAATAATGGTTTCGAGAGTGAATACTGGAGGCTGTATCTCTGTGAGTGTCAATAACAATGTAATTTTTTGAGAAAATTTTTCGGACTTCTGGGACGAAACCTCTGGTTCTGAAACCATGAGGTCCAATCGCAAGGACATGGTCATGTACGGCGAGGTGTCAATTACTAGCTTCGTCCGAATTCGTCGTCTCCATTGGACAGGTCATGTGGCACGGATGCCGACATACCGAGTCTCCCAAACCGCCTTAGATTTTCAACAGAGTGGCAGCAGACTTGTCGGAAGACCTTGCCTACGCTGGGCTAGTCAAGTGGAAAAAGACGCCGCACGTCTGGGCCTAGACAATTGGAGGGAGGAGGCTCAGGACAGATGAAAATGGTGGCAAGGCTTGGCTCTTTCATAGGGCTATAAGTGCCACCAAAAGTAACTAATTGTAAATTATTTTTTTAAATCATATTAAAATTATATTGGCCTGTGGAGACAACTCCTGTTTTTCATACATAGCAGTTGACTACTAAATATTGAATATTTGTATTTTAATTTAAAAAGTCTATATTTACCCAGTAGGCGTTTTACCCAACTGGCCTTCCTCAAATATTTTAGTATCTTGTGTTACTTGAGCTACGCGTTTTTTACCTCCAGCTAACTGATCGACAAGTTTATCAACCAAAGACTTTTTGTCTGTTTCCTCCGAGCACTGGTAAATTAAACTTAAACCTTTACTGGCTACATCTTGGACAATATCTATAATCACACAATAAATAAATATTTATTCCCATATTTATAGTTATTGAATAGAAAAATTGTTAATTTTCAAACCATTGTTTTCTGATAAATATTCCATGAATGCATCTTGTAATATTGATAATTTTGATTTGATGGGATCTCTTCTCGAACAATTTTTTAATAGAGCCAATAGCCATATACAACCAGCCTACAATTAAAATTGTAATGATATAATTTATGTATGCGAATAAAATAATTATTGATGAATTAAAATGTATTAATTTACACCTGTCGAGAATTAGGATGTGGAGTTTTAGCGAATGACAATAGTTCAGTTAGCAACCATTCCAAGTTAAGATCATTTTCAGACTGAGCTTGCTTATCTTTAATGGCTTCTTCTGCACTGGGTAACGGATCTGTCCAAATATTGCGATTTTCAGGAGAATTGACACCGTCTACACAATATACCAATGATTCTCCAATCTGTAGATGTATTTCAACATCCTTTGACTAAAAATAACTGACAGTTAGTATATACATATAATAAAATACTTTAAATGATGTTTAAAAATATACCTCTTTTGCCGTGTCCAAGAAACCTTTGATGATATTTTTAGAGTACGGGAACCTTTCTCCTAATGTTATAATACCTAAGGCAGTTATGGCTCTTTCTTTCGTTTTCAAATTAGCCTTTGGATTACTCAAAACCTTAAATAGCTTATTAACAAGTCCCATTTTTGTAACTGGCATATCTACACCTGAATCAACTTTTTGAGATTCTTTTTTCTCTTCGTTTAGATTATCAACATCATTTTCATGCTTTTCCAATATTGGTAATGCACCACATTTTCCAAGTAATGCAATATTTTTACAAGCCGTATTAACAAGTAAGTTTTGATTGCTACTTAAACAATCCACTGTAATATAAAAAATGAAACTAAGTCTAGATATTTATGTAGTTCATAACAAATTTGATATTTTAATAATACCTACCTAAAAATGTAACTCCATCTTTATAAGGTGCCCACTGATTAAAGAATATTTCAGCTGATTTTGATTCATTAACTTGTGATTTTCTCAAGATAATGTAGCGTTCTAATAAATTAGAATACGCCGCAATCAAGCCACATTGAGATTCCAAATTTTTTGTGCTTTTGCTTTTTTCAATCAATTCTGAAATTTCTCTTTCAATGTCTTCCATTTTGGCAGTGTGAGTTTTTACAATTGCATATAAAAGAGCAGCAATATCTCTAATTTCTTCACGCGTACAATTTGTATATTGATTTTGTAGGAATGTTAATTGATCAACAAATAAAGGAGACACACTTGCAGGTGCGCAGCCTACTATATCTAACATGCACATGAACGGCGTAAGTTCTAAAAAAATATATAATTAATGATGTGCACAAATTTAAATAAATTTGAATTTGCATCGACATATTTAATTACCTGGATTTGAAACAAGAAATGTTTTTATCATGTTCACAAAATATTCTAACGCGGATGATTTAATAAGATGTTGGTTCAAGTAAGTCGACAAAGTGGGCGATGATGTACTTGGATGCGGTAGACCATTTTTTATGCCTGCATCACGGTTTAAACACATTCTTATATAACGTAGAATCTTTAAGCAAATAAAAAATATTCTAATAAAATAAGAACACAGTTGATGATGTATTAAAAGTCATGCATTATGAATTACTCACTTCAAATGATGTACTCGAAGAATATTGAATTACTTGATTTCCAATCACATATCGATGTTTTAAATTGCTACTCTCTTTCCTTTTCATCATTTTTTCCCAAATATATTCTACAATGCCTGTAAATTGGGGTACTGCAATAACTGGCTCACAAGAATCAGAATCATCATTTGAAGATTCATCTATTTTAACTTTTTTTTCTGAGTTGCTGGTATTCTGAACAATATCTTCAATGTCTGAAGAACGTGATGAACCATAAAGGGATCGAAGGGCTTCTGTTTTTACTTCATCTTTACTGTTAAACATAAATAATATTTTTCAAATGGTATTTAAATTCAAGATGATTTGATATGCACACTTGAAAAATGTAAGGTTTACAGCTTCCAAACTTACACATCGCCACTTGCTAGCAGAAGAATGTATTTTGAAGGAATGTGATCTTTGTTAAATAACACAGATGCATATCGAGCAGCCACAAACCGCACCATAGGATCATCGTCATCCATGTACCTATAATTGTGCAATTGAGATATAAGTAATCGTAAATATTTGTAAATCTAATATCAGCTGACATTTTATTTACTTTTCTAAAAGTGTTATTATAAATGTTTGTTGGTGATCTCTTAAAAATGGTTCTGGTTTTGGAGGATCATCACTTTTAGCAGAATCATTTATTTCCATTGGTTGATCACTTGAAGGGTCAGAGGTATCCATTGGTTCAGGCATATCTTAAAAATGTAAATAAAATAATGAAATTAATAAGTCGGACGTCATAACCATCGGATAACTCTCTTTGGAAGGTTGTTAAAACCTAATACAGTAAATATACAGAAATACCAGTCCTAATAGATAGATAAGATATTCGAAATATACGTAGATAAAGTCAATCTCCTCGCTAAAGTAATTGTTAAACTCAAAAACAAAAAATCCCAAGGTCTCGACACAATAGATAACACAATAATTAAAAACCTTCCTTTTGAGAAGGTCATTCAAATGGCAAAAATATTTAATACATGCCTTTGAGCGGGGTAACGGAATCCACATCGAAGCTTGCCAGATTTCATTTTTCAAAAGTCAAGTTTGGAAAGTCATTTTTCCACTATTATATTATTCTTATGATAACTAAAATATATTAGATGTTAGAATTTAGCTTGTAATTAGAATAAGGATATGAATCCAAAACCTATGTTTAAGTTTGTAAATGTAAATTTTCGTGTAATATAGACACGTTTATCTTGTAAAATACACTTATAAAAATGAATTGGATTTTGTTCGTTTGAAATGCGCTGCCATACTATTCATCGGATTGCGATAAAACTTCGTTCACTTATTGCTAAGGATTCCGCGAGTAACATAGGCATAGTCTAATATATAAAAATCAATGTTTGTTTGTCTGTATTTAATGCGCTGCCATACCGTTCATTTGATTGCGATAAAACTTTGCCAACTTATTGTTTGCACTTTCTTAAATAATATAGGTATAGTACAATTAACTTACAGTAGATCTTATATATAAAAAACAATGTTTCATGATAACTTTTTCAAATTTAAAACGATATTTTTAGAATTATCACTTCTCTGGCAGCAACGCGCCGGGTATCAGCTAGTATTAAATAAAAATAAGTTCTTCATAAAAGATTAAGTAATAAAAAGTAAAATTACAAAAATAGATTTGCTGTATACCTTTAATATTTTTAAATGCATTTGCCAGTGCTAACAATGCTTCTCTAATTGATAATCTCAGCTCAGGAGTGGCACTGGGCATTTTTTTGAACAAGTTTTCAATGGTTCTAAAGTGATCAGATATGGTTATGGGAACTTTTGTGGCAACTTGACCTGCAAGAAATGGAATAAATTATTGAGTTTATTATTTATCAACATATTTTATTTTTATCGAGGTGTTAATTTACCTATACATGTAAAAGCTTGTGCATGATGAGCATGTTCTTCTTCATCCTCGGTTATACTAATTAGTTCGGCTAAAAGTATTGCCCCGTATCTTTTCAAGCCTGCAGGCTCTTCACTGAAAATAAAAATTTCAGATAATTTAATTGCAGTTATAAATTTTTATTCCAAAAAGAAAAAAACTATCAAACCTGCTCAAAATGTTAAGTGAAAAATTAAGTCCCATTGTTTTCAGTCTCGGGTTAGTATTTGCAGAAAGTAGTGATGAACGAACAACCTGAAAAAAGGAGCTTATAAAAAAAGTTTTTTCTTATTATTACATTGAAATTAAAAGTCTTTTATACATACACTGACGCAGTCAGGAAATATTATTCCACCACGCACTGCTCTGGATAAGTATTGCATTATTTTCAACCTAATACGAGTGCATGCTGGAGTAATTACAATATTTTGAGTGGGTTCAACTATAACTTTTCCTAAAAAGAGTGTATACAACGGCTGGCATATTTCTTTTGATGACCAATCGACAGAGCTGCAATGAGTTAATGACATTGCATACATATAAATGCATTCAATTTCTTTAAAAAAATCAAATTATTAACTTTAATATACCTCGATACTTTTCCAATACCGGCATTAGCGAGATTTGAAACACTGAAGCGAGAATCAGCAGCAGCTATTATTAAGCACAATAAGATTTCTTTATCCTCTAACACATCAGTGTTTAAAAAATTTACCAACGATTGTTTAGTCTGAAAATGGAACAAATTCAAACCGTCAGAATATATTTGTATTGGTAATGAACAAGATTAAAGAGCAATTAAAAAATACTTTTTCTAGATCATCCGGTGTATAATTGGTTTTTTCAGTGACATATTTGTAAGTTACTTTAGACATTCCTGGTGGTATTTGGGAAATATTAGGATTATCTGGACCTGTAGGAACAGCCCTAAAATAATTTTTATTAATGGTTTAAAAATGCTTTAATTTATTTAAATTGTTATCATTTTTAAAATAATAAAAGCTGTTATTTTCCATTAAAAGATAATCATCAGTCTTTAACAAAATAGAAGAACGAGTATTTACCAGTATGGCAAGAGTAATATATCTTGGATGAGACGTAATAAAGATTTGGCCTGTTCAGGTCTATCTTTTAAGTTCAATGTTGAAGCTTTATTGCCCAAACTTCCCAATATAGGCATAATCATCAGCATTATTCTGTAAAATTAATGAAAATGAATATTAATGAGATAAGCATTTTATTCATATCATTCATTCGTCTGTTTTTGTACGCTTCAAGCTTTTGTGACAATTGCATCTAATACATACACATCTTGATGGGCCTGTGGTCTTGAAGCAATAGCGCTGAGCAGAGCTGGAATAAGTTCAGTTTGACGCTCCGGATTAAGACGGGGGAATCCCATTGTTAAATAAATAATACTAAAATTCTGCAAAATAAAATAATCAAAAAACTGTTAAAATCATTTCAAAACGTATTTATTGTTTCAGGATGGCAATTTTTAAATACATACAAAAACAAACGATGTTGCTCTTTCATCTTGATACTGCTGAATTAAAGCATCAATTGGTAGTTGAACCTCGGGCCGACATCGAACACGCTTATTTATGTGTAAAAGAAGTTCCATAACCTTTTTTCGGACCTAATCATAAAATTAAACATAAAAAGTCTAAGTTTTAGTGACATGGTAAGTTTTAGTTTAGTTCTTCTTTTGACGCTTATGTTGCTGTCTCATGTAGGTCTTCATTCATTAATGAGGATCTTATGTTCATTCATTTGAATCTTTTTTCTAGGTCATGGATCGTATATCTTTCCAGCCTACGTTAGCTCTTCGACCAGGCAGTTGGGGTGTGTGTTTAGTCTTTGTTTATATTTTTAGTAGAAATGTTTAGTTCCCTATGTATGATGTCATTTGTCACGTATAACGGAACATATTACTACCACATATTATTTTAAATTGTTTTCACATATAATTTAAACAATTGCAAAATGGTCATATTTGAATCAAACAAGATTAAATTGATCAAAAATAAATTATACTTCATTATAAGCATGGTCAATACCGGTTCATGTGGGGAAGCGAGCTTCAAAAGCACCGGAGTCAAAAATTTCCCTAGACATGTTTGTAGTTGGATGTCCGAATCGGCACTACCCAAACGTAGAAAAACTCTCTCCAACAACACTAGAAATTGAACATTAAGCAAAAAATTAACATAAATAAAAAGTGGAATAACCTGATATTTTTTAATTTAATTAAATATCAACAATGTTATGGTCTAATGTTTAGTTTGTTGATATTTTATTGAATAAAAAAATAGTGATGGAAAAAAATTAAATTTTCCTAAAATATTTATTCTCTAATTAAGAAACAAATGCCATATTCAAAATTAATACATGTAGTTTGACATTTAAAAATGCCAACACAGATGCATCACAAAAGAGGTTATATGTCAAAATATAAATAAAGAGAAAAAATACAAATATAAATCAAGGTATAGCGGTTATCACTTTGTACACATTTCATAATATCGATTTAAGTTAATATAAACCAAGTGAAGCATATTTCTCATTGGATTCATGAAATATGGAAAATCATGGTGTATACTTTATTGGTACAAATGATATGTAGAAATTCATTTTGAAGTATGAAATACATCATTATTAACGATATAATTTATTTCTTAATTCGAATATTGAGCTATTTATGTTAATTCGAACCCAAATCATTCGCCGGATCACTGACGGCAGGTACTTCTGCAGCCGCCATCGCACCTGAGTATTTGGTCACAAGCGATACATTTATGGGCATACATTTCGTACAGAATGACATTTCTAAAATCACCACTCGCCGTGAAATTTCGTCGAATTATATTTATTCTAAAATATAAAAATGTTTCCATCGACTAATAAACGACAAATTATAATAATTTTAACAAATGTATTATCAAAATATTAAACTTATCTCGATTTAAATGCTCTCAATATATTTAAGCGGCAAAATTAAAATAACAATAATATATTTATTCCAACCCACAAGTTTGAAGCGTTACATGATTGCATGTTTTAATTTTTTTTTAAAATAATTTAAACAAGTTAACCATTGAATATATTCAATTTATATTTTTCAGAGATATTTAAATAAAATAATTTAACCGATTGTATTATTAAATATTCGATTTTTTTAAATATAAAATTTTGCATAAATTCGTTAATAAATCTTGCTATGATATAACTACAATTTTATTTAAAATTAAATATCATACAGATTATATATGTTTTTTGCACCATATAAATTATTTGCCAAAGGAAATATTTTTATTTATCAGATATATTTTAGTTGTTTCAAGGAAATTTACTTAAAGTTTAAGATCTTGAGAAGATAATGCATTTTAAAACGTGTGGGTGTAACAAGAATATTATATTTCATACGTTTATCATTGCTGAGATCAACAATGTATCACATATGACCCAAGCATGACACATTCGCAATTGTTCACATAATAATTTAATATTAAAAAAATAAAAACATATTTATATACATACATACATAATACAAATAATGGTGTCTTAATTCAGGCAAAATTTTTCGAGAGATAAATGACTGCACATTTAAATTTATACCAAATTTTGTCATAAATATTGCGAATTAAATTTGAAAGATTTGATATCGGCTTGATAAAGATCGCTATAGAATAAATACCTAGTTGATAAAATTTTTAATATTTCTGTTAAAAGTTGATTTAATTAACCTTATGTTTTTTTAATATTTGTCCTGCCCTTTTACATTTTTACTCTTATTTGTTTAGTCTTATAAATAGGTATTCATACATACATAGTGTTTTTTTGTCAAACGATACAATTTCAAGGAAGAGCCAACAATTGGATTTGGGAAAAATCTGTAATTTGAAAAAAATGTGCCCAAAATAAATGGATTTATTATTAGATTTTCGAGTTTAAGAAACTTATATTTATTTATAAGCTTATTGATATTTTCCTTGAAGGAGTTACATTATGATTAGTTTAATTAATTTAAGTCTTAGGCCATTCAGTTATGAATCATTTTCTCGGTCGGTTCTATAATATTTCATCCGTTCGCCTTTGATTATGATCTGCCTGTATGATTTTTCATGTATGATTTTCGATAATAAATTGCAAATTTCAATACTGCTCTGCTTATTCGGAAATAGTTCTGATGTGAATGAATTATTCTTATAAGATTATGCATTTATTATAAAATTAATTTTATAAGAGAAGTTTTATGATGGATTCCATTAAGAATCAGCATTTTTGGGTTCTTTTTCTATTAAAAGTGATTGCATTTTGCGATAACTTTATTATTACTAAAGGGTAGTAAAGGATGAAGAATCGTGGCAATTAGAAAGTTGTTTAAAGTCTATAAAGATTTACGTCGTTTAAATAGGTGTCGCGGTCCAGTGGGTGGCTGTTGTGGGGTTAAGGGTGTGGGGGTGAAGTCTAGGGGATGAGGGCGCGTGGTTAGGGCGCTATCTTCAGTCGGCTGAGCGCGCCGCCTGGCCGCCCGTGGGCCGTGTCCTGGCGGCAGAGCGCCGCGCCCCGCGCCGCCGCCCCCGGGTCCGCCGCGCCCCCGTCCTGGGGCTCCACCTGGAGGCGCCGCCCCCGTAGTCCCTGGACAAACCGTGTTTTGAGCGACGCCATCTTGACGGCGACCACTTGTTACCTTCAGAGCAACAGCGTGCGCTCGGCGCCGGTTTTCATGACATTTTTGAATGAGCGCATCTGCGAACTCTTGACGGAAAAGTGCCGAGGAAAATTTGTTTGTGAAAGATCGTCGTCGAAGCCGAAGAAGACAATGATCAGGTGAGCCATCCCGAATAAATTTTATAACTTTCTGCGAAACTCCCGTGACACCCATGACACTTGCGAACTTTGCCCACGGTTATTTTGATGGAAACATATGTTATTATTTTTAATAAAAGGGTCAAAAGGTCAACAAGGACACGTATTCAACCTTATTTTGTATGGAAAATTAAGATCTTCTGGACTTTATCTTGCAAAATATCACCACCGAGAAATTTCGCACGTTACCTGTTTGAATGCATTGTATTATTGTTAACCTAAAAATGGCTGCAATTCAAAACTTTTCCCGATGCTTTAAAATAGAAAAACCATCACTAAAATAGTTTAATAATGCTATTTAAATGCACATAATACATATTAAAATATAACAAAGCCATTTTTTTAAACAATACTTATTTAATAACACGGGTCAAGCAATGAACATTGAAACGTTGATGCAGTTTATATTATTTTAATTTATGATAAAATTAAAATTAAAAATCGTAATGTACAGTTGAAATTCAGCTTATCGAGCGGATGAAACAGCGTTGAATGAGGTTATATTAACACTTAAATAGCGGGGATATGTGAAATAAAACAGGGACGAAGAATATGTATTATTGTTTTGTTGTTTTATTTTGTGACATTTATTAATAAATACTTTTATATTATATGAATTATAGATTTATATATTGCTAATTTAAATTCTATCCATAAAATATGAATTAAAATTAAAAAAAGTTGGAAGAAAGACGTTATGTTTGTGATAAGGAAGGTTTTTCCTTATTTGATATTTTTTTGCGAAAGTCATCTAACGTTCTTTGTATTTTCTTGTTTCATTTGGCAAGCAGTTGTCGATAGCAAAACATTCAGTATTTAATTAATTTTGCATAAACTAATCCGTGATTTCCGTTATAGGATTACCGTTATTCCAAAAATAAACTTTTAAGTATATGGTGTGATTTATTATGAACTGTTAGGACCAAATCAAACCACTAATGCTAGGGAAAAATCTAAATTCTAAACAGGATGTACAAAATGGACTTTCAAGTTTTTTTTTGCATCAAAATCAGTGTCTGCCTACAGCAATGTAATTAAAAAACTACCTGTAAGATGGCGAGAAATTGTAGATAGTGGAGTAAAACTATTATTGATTAACCTTTTGAGGAGTGAGCAAATTTAAAATCGATGAAGTCGTTGATGTCATAATCGCTTTACACCGATTACTTTCTGTCAGTTCCTATCAGCGTAAGACAATCTTCAATTCGAGGCAGAATCAATTGTAAATAAGCACTGTTGATAGCACACAGACCACGTCATTTCTTTACATAAACAATACAAAAAAATCGATCCATTTGCTCCTGCTTTAGAAGAAAATGATGATTGGAAAATGACTCGTCACGGACAGGAAGCAATTAAATAAATAAACACTGTCAATAGCACACAATATTCGGTCATTTTTTCAAGTAAAAAAATAACAAACTTAAAATCGGAATCATTATTAGTCGATAAATTTGGACTAACGATCTATACAATCGTGTGATGTATGCGGGAAGCCCTCCATCTCTGTCTCCCGAGCTGCGCTACGTCTGTCTCTGTCTATTTCCGAGCTCAATGTACAAGAGTGCTCTTTCTGAAGAGTGGAGGGGGGATCCCAGGCCCTGGGATAGTACTCCTTTAGGGGTTAAAATGTTAAATTGTGTTTTATTTACACAATTTAAAAATGTCCCAAAAATGCGCACGAACTTATAGACTGACTTGATAATTCTTTAAATCATCGTTGGAAGGACTTTCGTCAGTTGTAACTTGGATTAATCCTTCAATATTTTAATTGTTACATTAGCTAGCTTGACAATTTCGTCGACATCAACAATGGATTATTTTGTGTCAACATCTTTGCTTAGCTCCAGCCATACATTATTCCATACTTCTCGCTCATCTTATTCCAGGAAAGATAGATTTTGTCTTGATTGCAGAGGTGTTAAGCTCAAAGACAAACATGGGCCAAAATAATTCCAATCCATTCGAACCGGAGAGCATACATGTAATGCTCTAATATAAATCCACTTTTCTATCAGTTCCGCCGCAGCGTGTAATAAGATTGATAATGAACCAAGCTCAATAAATGAACCTTAATACTGTTGATAGCACACAATATTCGTTCATTTCTTCGGATTATTTCTTAATGTTTAACTTGCATGGTATCTTTTTGTTATTTAGCTATTTTTGCTTATTAATGTGTTGCGAAAATATAAGAGAATAGGGTTACTGATGGGTGATACTCGGCTAATGACGCTACTCCAGAAAAGTCAAAGGGGAATAACAAAATTGGTCAACGATAAGAATGATTCTCGTATCTTAATTGTCAAAACAAACGTCTGCTCTCGAGACAACACGGACAACCGAGCATCAACTTCTAGACACCCATTCTGTTTTTAAACCTTGTTTGTAATAAAATTACATGTGTTATCTCGTTCTACACCGAATTCCCGAAGTAATGCCACGAAATCCTTGTTTTTTCCCGGCCATTGAAGGAGAATTGATCTGTAGCTGTAAAATTTAATTTTGACTGGGATAGATTCTATGTTTGTAGAACTTCATAAATACAAAAAAGCTCTAATGTCCTGTACACACATCGGTACAAATTCAAATAATTCTTGATCTATTGGTTGGGTTAACGAAGTTGTATTTGACAGCAGAAAAATCACTTCTGAAATTCATGTTGTTAAGTCGGATAAATATGCTGAATGGCTTGAATTATCAATCAAAATTAAAGCTTTCAGTTCTGGTTTTGAAATTTGCAGTAGCCTTTAACAAACGTGTAAACATTTTCGGTAAATCAAATCTGATTTTTTTTCATAGTGATCCAAGATCTCAATAATACCACATAATACTGAAGCAAACTTAAGCGAGATTTTACTATATATAATATTAATGAATATATGTATATTTGTTTTAATATATTAGATTTAATTATAAAGTTTATCATGAAATTTGCTTCTATCCAAAGGGATGTATAAATTCAATACAAGATTCATTTAACGTTCAATATCGTTTAGATTGATATTCTTAAGCTTTTTAAGGTCTTCAAAATTGTGTGTATGGTAAAATAATATTATCGATTGATTATCGATTTTTTTATTTAAAAAATATGTATGTATTTATCTTCATTATCTTTATAATGATATCAAATAGTCAAAGTATAACTAGGTCTATCATATAATATTCTTCTCAAGGGTCCATATCTGCAATCGAATATAGAAAATATCAATGGGGCTTTTCTAGGAAAGCCATATGAGAGTTTGCCACTGAAATACATGGCCGATTGGTATGATATGATTATGTGAATGAGAATCTTAGGTAGGAGAGGATCAATGATTGACAAGCGAAAATGTCATTACTTTCACATCACTGATTTTTTCTCGATCCAGAAAGTTAGGCTAAATTTATATCTAATTCGCCGATATCCCAAATTTGTAGGTATGGTGAAAATTGTTTCACAATCTGGATTCGAATCCAAACTTTTATAATTAGAATCCAGAAGCTAATTCGCTATATTAACACTTAGTCTGCTTGGTTAGTTGATTATATCAACGTATAATCCAAGCAGTATATAATCAATAGCCACGAACACATTTAACAAGCGTAAAAATCGTAAAGAATACTAAAAAAGCTTTAAAAAATCGAGCAATTCTAAAATATTAGCGATTAATAGAGACTATTAAAACAATTAGAAAATTACAGCCGAATGTTTTAATGAGCGATTTTTTTTTCTACATAAAAATGCATCTTATTTATAATCCTAATTAATTTAGTTTGATATAAACGACTCGATATAAATAAACACTGTCGATAGCACACAATGCTCTTTCTAAATAGTGGAAGGGGGGTCCCAGGCCCTGGGATAGTACTCTTTTAGGGGTTCATTAAATTATTTCTATTGGAAAAATTATGATATTGATGAAAATATGCAGCGTTGAGTCTTATCCTGTAGTTTTATAAGGATTGTTTATTTATTTCAATTTTTAATAATATTTAATGTAACCGCTTTTTCAGAGAGTTGATGATTATTTTTTTAATAAATAAATTTATAGATAATTTAGAGAATAAAATTTTTATTATACGAATAAGCCTTATTGTGCCATCGTTTGTTATTTAATTTTTTGTGTTTCCGTGGGAACGCTCGAAAAAAATAATGTCAGCTATGATTAATTAATGGATCACTACAAGTATTGAAGTCTAATTCTTAATATGTTGTATGCTTATTAGATGATTTATTAAATTTATTGAATTTAATATTATCAGGTCAGTCCAAAAGTTCGTGCGCATTTTTGGGATTTTTTAAAAATAGTTTATATAAAACACGATTTAACATTTTAATTAATGATATATTTTTCTTCACTATCTACAATTTCTCGGCATCTTATAGGTAGCATTTAACTCCATTGCTGTAGAAAGATACTGGTTTTGATGCAAAAAAACTTGAAAGTCCATTTTGTACACCAAAGAAGTGAAAATCACTTGGGAAAATATCAGGGGAGTAAGCAGAATGCCGCAAAATCTCCTAATTAAATTCACTATTATTTTCCAGTCACCAATCGTGGAGGTATTTTTAATCAATTCTATGTTTAAACGATACTGTAAACATTTGCATTCATGGTTTAATTTGGCTCTAATAGTTCAAAATAAATCACATTATACGTATTCCACCAAACACTTAAAAGTTTCATTTTAGGATGTAAAGACACCTTTGCTGTTGGAATTAGCTGCTTATCTTCATCTATCCGCTGTCTTTTTCTTGTGACATTATGACAAATAATCCATTTTTCGTCATCTGTAATTAAACGGTTTAAAAATGTTTCTCTTTCGAAGCGCGATAAAAGGGAAGCGCAGATGTTTATTTGTTGCTGGCAATTGGATTCGGATAGCTCATGTGGTACCCACTTTCCAAGCTTGAATACTTTTTCTATTTCCTTTAAATGACAAAAGACTGTTCCATGAGATGAATCCATCTTTTCTGCGATCTGATCCACTGTTATTTGTGGCTCTGACTCCACAATATTTTAAAAAACATCGTTATCAAAATTAACAGGACGTCCTGAATGGGGTTCATCATAAATGCTGCTTTCTCCAGCTTTAAATTTTTTAGACCATATCTGATAAAATATTAAGGGCGTGATAAGGACTATTCCTTGAAAGACCAGATTTTAGCCATATTTTCTCAACGTTGGCGCTGAGAATTGCTGATTTAACCGGACGATTTGTTGGATATGATTTTTCTTTCAGCCGTCATATCATGATATTTATCCGAATCGTAGACATTTTATCAGCCGAAAGCAGTTCTTGTCTAATATGTCTCGACATATTATTTTTTTGTTAATATGGACTAACGATTTAATCTCGTGATCGTAACACTGTTATGATTTATGATCGTGCGTAGGCTAGGATTTTGCCTCATGAACGAGCCGAATAAAAATTTTTCGCATTAGGAGGCGTACAAAACGACCTCGTAATATATTTTTGGCGCCCTAATTAACAATTAATTGAATATCAAGCGACTGACTGGCAAGATTTCAACAGCTAAGTTATACAATTAGGCGTGTGTTAAGTTACCTTACGTTGCTTGGGAATTATCGCTCCTAAGATGGAACCAAACCGCAAGACTGACGGGCCCAATGTTTTGCCTTTGGGGTAAACTGGAGGATTCCACAGGGAGCTCCCTCAACGTCAAAATCACTGTACTGTGACTAATTTGTGGTCCGAGTTGGCACAATACTCGTACATTTGTCGGGAGTCGGGGATTCCTTCGTCTTATAGATCATAATCTATTATTTTAAAGACATGACCGAGATTAAATGTTCCTCGGGGCTACTTGGGAGTGAAGCTGTCACTTTCCACACAGAATTAATTTGAACACCTAAATTAGACTATATTGACATGTTGTTAATATACTAGTTAATCATGAGCATCCCTTTAACAGGCAATTAATAAAATTTAAGGAGGATCGAAAATTAAACGATATTTTAAGCACCATTGATGCGAGTGTCGAGACAAAACCAAATGAGCATTCCTGTAAAGATTGACTAAATTTTTACTATTTACAATTTGTTTTCTTTTTACATATTTGACTTTGACAAGAGGGTTGATAAAACATTAGAAGGATGTTAAAAAAGACTTATTCACATCATTACTTAAATCAGATTCAGACTAAACTATAACAGATTTTTTCCAAAAACTTGTTACTTTATAAATAATAGTACAGAATCGTTTGAAATTTGCTTCTAAGGCAAACAGAATAAGTGCTTGGATCCCACATGAATTATCTACTTAAACACAATTTCTTATTATTAAGACAGAGATCTATTAATCTCTTCATCATAATTGCAACTAGTAATGCAGAGTGGAGTTTATGATAATTTTACACATAAAAAAATTATTTTATCGCAAGGATACAATTATTACAACTCTTGAATTTAGCTTCATCATAAAAAAATAATTTGTGTGCTTGGAGGATGTATTGAAATCATTAATTTTGAATTATTCAAATAAAATTAAACTATTACAGCTGAAGTATGCTCTAATTATTTGTAAAAGCTTACATGAAGCTCCAAAGAAAAAACCCATATTAGATCTATAGAAAAGCAATCATATTACATCATGACGATACACGTCACCATATTATAAGAAAATCCAAGAATAAACTTCAGAACTTAAATTGAAAAGCTTCACCCCATCCCTCGTATTCCACTAATATAGAGCTTTTAGATTATCACGCGTTCAAGTTATTTAAGCATTTTCATTCGGGATAAATGATTTTGGATTGAAGATGAAAGCAGCCTTCTTACTTATTTCAGTTTAGGGCTATCTTTATTTTTCAAAAAAGTATGGAGAATTGATTATAATATTTTATTTTCAAATCAAAACCTGATTTGAACGACGATGCCACCAGTATTTTTTGACTAATTGGGCTATCGTTCATTTGATGATTAATAGTTAACTGACATTAAAACTACTAATTTTTTGTCATATTTTTAGATAAATAGTACCATACCACTTCATATAAAATTAGGATCACTATGATGAATAAGTCGATGAGTCAAATATAAATGGAATAAATTGTAAATCCATTCAACATAAAGTTAAATGATTTCCATCCTTCTGCTTCTCATTTGTAATTTTGTGAAAACGAGAAACTTCCTTGCAGATTGCGATCCGCAGATCTCTCTGTGGATAAAGTGGAACCGTGTCCAGATGAACATAAGTTTGATGTTGCAAATGGATCGAGGATAGAGAGTGATTTTCCATCAGGTCTTCAGAATATATCCTGTTCTGAACACCAAAACTCATCTAAAGTCTCGCTTTTAAATGGCATCTCACGAGCTCAATTTATTCACAAATCAATAAGATCTTCCTCTGGTTTTGTATCATCCAACATTTTCTGCAATTACGTATTATTAATATTATAAATTTATTCACAGATTCATAAATTGGATCATAATTTAAATCATTTTAATTTATATAAACGATAATATTATTGATTTGCAAATGGTTCGAATATTAATATTATCTCATAAAATTTTATTGCATCCCTTGAAATATCATCATATATTCCCTGATTAATAATGTCTCATTTAAAACAGTAACTGTGTAATTTGAATAGTTACTATAATACATGTGTGTGCATTTCGTACGTATTTCGCTATTCTTTATACAGACTCATTTAAATTAGATTCGAATTTTACATCATACATTTAAATATAAATATTGTGGCAAAATTAAAAGAAAATATATTTTATCGTATACCATAATTTCTTTGCTGCAACCAAAGGATTAATGCAGATGTCAGTAACACGGCACCTTCAACTGACTAAAAGTTGACAGTGTCGAAGTTCATTAAAGATATCGTATTTGTTAGATAAAAAGAAAACTACGAATGAAGCTGCTGCTCCACTTTCTGAAGAGTTTAAAAATAAAATAGTAATTAACTTCAAGATGGAATTTTTGCTTCAAAGTCGAGAAGAAACTGCGCCATGAAAAATATATTGCTGAGTAAATTAAAAAAAAACCTATGGCTATCTTTATGAAAGATGCCTATTCTAGATTTGAAGGATGTGTGACTGATTCATTTGATATTATTAAAGCTATTCCTGTTATCAAAATCATTTAGAGAGGGTAGTGCGCAAAAATATGGTTGCTTTATTTCAGCGTCTAAGTGGTCTAGCCGATGTGTTCCAATTAACATTGGAAGTCACTGTATTGATTTTTTGTCACGCTTGGAACAACCACTCTATGAAATTCCCCTCATCCAGGAACGTCTTCCAGCTTAATATCTTCTGAGATATTATTAAGCAATGTCGTCTAGCTTGTGACGCTGTTATATGCAAAAAGCTTGATGAGATGAAACATGAATCAGCTTTCATCGGGGCTTATAAAACGACAAAGGATAAATTAATTAACAGAAGAGCATTTTTGACATTTTTATTATGCACATTGGAATTATATGAAATAATCACTATTGTATCGCTCAGCCTTATATTTCATGCGAATGCAATGTATTTTATATTGACTATCATCGATATTTTATCCGTTTGCTGCTAATTTTTTCAACAGTCATGAAAGTGTTTTTGCAAACTCTTTGTGGATATTTAATTGAATTTTTTTTATCGATTAGGTAGATAAAAATTAAATCCATCATAATCCGTATTTCATTACATCCTCTGATAAGTTTCCATTATTTTATATAACATATTCAAAGGATGCAATATCCGGTAAATGAGGTGCACGGGGTAAGGTTCTTCCTAAAACTACTTTGTATTTTTTAAATAATTTTGCAGAATGAGGCATTATTCTTAGCATTATCGTATTATGTTTTTGTTATTGACTAAACCGATAATTTGTAATAAGTTCTTCTTGAATTTGTTCTAACTGCTGACAGTATACTGCTATTATGATTATCTGACCAATTCAAAATGAGTTATTCTACCAATACAAAGAAGGATCTTTTTTATTTTTAACGGTGATTCTGAGCTTGGATTAGGTACCTGATATAAACAAAGGCTTATTTTCGTATAGGGTTAATGTACAGTGCCCACTTCACATCACATTCACAAAAAATAGATCAATTACACATTTGGATAATAGACAGTCGACACACAGCGACTGACGAGTGTGGAAGGTCTTTCCTAATACGACCCTATTGCTGACGCTGCTGTGTGATCTGTTCCGGATTTATCCGGACAAGCCATACAGCGAGTATCTTCCATTGATATTTAATCCCACGGGAAACGCTACGCGCAGAGCATCCAAGTTCCCACCTCTTTTGCTCTGCGTCCTTCAGAGGAGTCAAGGTTTCCGTAGGAAGACCAGCTTCAGATTACGTGCACCCGAAGGTACGTTGAAGGAAGAAGGGACAGAGGTTATGCTGAGTTCAAAGGAACTACTAACGCAAGTTCACTACCACCACCAGTCCAACCCCAGTTTGAAGGATGATAGACTGCTGGAGCTACCGCCTTCCCATGGTACTCGTATCGGTTCGGTCATTTGTAGTACCAAGTCAAGAAAACGAGTCGCCCTTCGAGCAGCCTTTCTCCCCTGTATGCACTAGGCTGTTGAGGATAGTGAGGATGACTTTGACACAAACTCCACCAACTTCTATAATCAGCAGTTTCACACACCCCTTTACGGGTACGCAGCACAGAGTGAGCTAGGTATCCAACTTATGTCAACTAGGCTACACATCATTACCCCAGGGGTTCAACCGTTGCCTACGAGCGTAGGGCTGGTTCCCCTCCCTAGGGATTTTATAGATGGGCATCGTGAAGTCTAGAACCCATTCGGACACATTTGGACAACTTTTTGAACATATTGTAACAGACAGCGGCTGACGGTATCAATGGATTATGTTCCATATTTTCTGCGCTGCTGTGTGTTTTATTCCAGGTTACCCCAGACTATCCACACAGAATATCATCTACTGAACTTTATCCCGGTAGGATGATACTCACGCAAGAGCTTCCAGATGTCCGACCATTCCTCTCCGCGTCCTCCAGAGGAGGCGAGGTTCCTACAAGGAGAACAGCATCCGATTTTGCATGTATCCGAAGGTACGCTGGACTGAAGGATTATGGGAATTGGATGGAGACGGGTATGCTAAGATCAAGGAAAATACTATCCACGAGTTCACTGCTCCCACGAGTCCAACCTCAGTTTGAAGGGGGCTGCAAAATGGACAAGTTCAGGCCGTAGGAGCTTCAACTCCTTCTTCGTGGTACTCTGACCGTTCGAACGGTCTATAACTTATTCTCCCCTGTCTGCTGAAATAGTTGAGGATAGTGGTGAGCCTTTTGCACAGATTCCACCCGCTTCTGTAATCAGTAGTTCTACATTCCCCTTTACGGGTATTCAACATTCCTTGTTTATTTAATTTGGCTATATGATAAAGGTGAATTTTTGAACGTGGATCATTAAATTTAGTTTACAATCTTTCGATTTATTGACAAGGATCTGATACCACACAGGCACATCATCATTCAATGGATGAGCCTGAAAATTTATTGCCATTTTTTAAAATGAATTTACTTTATTTGCCTTCATTTTTTACTCGAATAAAAGATGTGTGAGATTTTTGCGAGGTAGAAATAAACCTTTATAGCTCCCAGGAAAAGTTAATTATATGCATTGCTTTTTTCCAATGGTTAATAAAATATGTTAGCTAAAAAATGAATTTGTGTAATATATAATAAAATAGGCAAGTTAGTGATCTAGTGATTGCTTTATGCTACTTATAGACACAGAGTACAAACGATTCTCCATCACTTTCCAAGTAATTGATCATCTCCAAGCCCAATTAATGAATGGTCATCATTTTTCATGTTTGGTAAATCTAATATTAACAACGTGGTTTCATTAGACGCGCTGTTAAGAGCACGCGTAAAAATCACACAACGAGTCATTTAGGCTAATACGATTATACGTTTTTTCATAGGATTTAAACAAAAAACTGTAACGGTCATGTATTTTTAAGCCGTAAAATAATGCTCAATCGTTAATAATAGTGACACGTGCCGTAGTACGCGATATAATCCGTGCAATTTAATTCGTTCGTCCTCTTTTAATATTCCGTTTTATTCGTTGTATGTACTGTGAGCTGTATTTAAATGATCAATTATATTCTGATGTAAACGTCGAAGCATATTTATCTGATTTAAATATTTTATGGCCGAAAAAAATCATTAAATCATCGATGTAATGGTAAATTTGAATATACGCATTTGGGGAAAAATATGCAATTTGCCCAGTAGTTTAATAATTTCCATCTGTCTGATAAGTTTGGTAGTTTGCTCTTTTTATTGTATCGGATTGCCATTTGAAATACACTGAATTCATGGGAGAGGCTTTCATTGAAATGGGAATTATAGCAAAATTTGTAGCAATATGACTGGTTTGTTGATGGTGCTCTGCCTAAAACCATCGCCGCAGGCTTTTAGCTTTAATGTCAATTATTTAACAGGCAGGAAATTGAATATGGATTATGCTAGGAGCGTTAGGGCCTATCAAACGGTCTCTACATTTCTGTTTTAAGCCCTTCACACTAGCTTGCATACATTATTATAGTAATTATCAACCTGCGCACAGTGGAAATCTGGCAGGCATTTTGCATCGAAACTTCTTGATATTTTGCTACGTAATATATTATGATTTATAAATATTATAGCAAGCAGAATCCATAGAGGATTAGCCCTTAATAGTTGAGGAATTATTATTAAAACTTAATATTTGTATAGACATAGTAGTAAAATCAATGGTTCTTAGTAGCGTTGTTCGTAAGATAACAGAAGATTGATACATGTAGTATAGATTATGGCACACGAAGAAAACTTTTATATTATTGGATAGTGATTTATTTATATATATATTTTATTGTATAACATGAATAAAACTCTCAGGTAGAAAATTGAATTTATTTTATGGAGAAAATACGATAAAATTATATTTAAAAAAACCACACCAACTGTTACCAATTTAAAAGTCTAAAACTTTATTAATTTGATACATTTGAAATTTTTGTCTCATTTGATTTTAATAATTAATATTCTCAAACATACTTAAAATATACAGGGTGTTTTGCACTTTAATCGATTTTTTTTTTTGAAGTTAACGGGGTCATTTGCTATGTTTCACACATTAGCCATGTGGCCTAAGTATCAGAGTTGTCTAAAAATATTATTTTTTAATATTTTGAAAAAATATCCAAAATTTCATCTTTAAATTGTCATAACTTTTTAATCTATGACAATTAAATATGAAAAAAAATCTATATTAACAACCCTGACACTTACGATATAGGGCCTGTGTGTGAAACATAGCAAAATGGACCCCAAAAGGGACCCTATAGCATGGAACCCAAAAACATTTTGTCGGTCCATGTACAAAATACTCTGTATATATTGTTTTTAAGTTGAATATAAAAAGCTTTCATGCACTCTGTTGAAGTGTTTCTTGACGGTCACAATGGCCCAAATTATGATCTGAGCAGGCTCTTGTTCTTTGATGAAGACTCGTTGCTCTAATTTATCAATCAGCTTTATTTTTAGTCGAATATGATTGCATATTTGTTGATAAACTGAATTATGAATATAATTCGATAAAATAGTGTTTGGGAGCATACTAATTTATTTGTTTGCAATCAATGCTTTCACTCTATCCAGTCGCACTTTCTTCTATTTGCTCGTCAAGTCTTGCGTTTTTTCATTTTAAGTTGATACATTTCCTATATTAAAAAATATTTGAAAAATTTATCAGTTGATATGACCGCCTTTGTCACGGATGACAGCTTTAAGTCCGAATGTTTTGCAAGCTGCATAGATTTATGACCCTAGTAAGTCTTTGTTATTTCATGGCCACTCGATATCCCAAATGTTTGATAAATTTACTATTGAGCCAATCACGATAATTTCGTATTTTTAATAAGTTCATGCATTGAGAATATCTTCTTATTTGTGAATAGAAGATAATGTAAGCAAGATCCTGCCTACACAATACTCTCATACTTTCTAAGCACGTTTTTCCTATTTGTTCAAAAGATCTTGCACTTTAAAGATGTTGTAAGGTTTCACTTTAAAATAAATGAAAAATAATATATATATACACTTTGCTTCAGATTTGCTCAAAAGATTAATACTAAAAATCGATTGGAATTAGCCTTCCAAATATATATTTGTATGTCAAGAGTACGCCATATAGAACACCTCACAGATTCTGGAATACATTTTAGTGCTGTGTAGGTCTTTCACCCTAAAACGACAACACCTTTGCTTTTAAAGCGGGTATTGGTCGCTGTGATAAAAGGGTACATTCTTACGATTAGATTTTCATTACTCTCCCAAAAAAGATTACTCGGCCGTTATAAACTTTTGATTGTCCAAATGAGAATCATACGACAATGGTTTGTCGAAACATTATATACAATATATATATTTTTTCAATTACATATTTAAAAAATTATATTCAATCTGCATCGTTCATATTTTGGCAAATAGTAAAAATAAGTATGATAGTTTTACCGTCGTTAATGAAAGTCAAACTTTGTACAGCCGGTCACTGTAGATAAGCAAATTTGCGCAAACAATAGCACTATTTGTTTTATAAATTAAAAAATGCACTACGTTCAATGTTCACAAACATTTACACATATGAATTGAATTTTAAAATAAAATTTTAATCTATGCTGATGCCATAAGTTCGTTTTCGCAAGGAAAGCCCGACGGTGCGTTATCAGGATTTTCGCATAAATTGTTCAGGAAATAAGAAACAGAAATAATTTTAAGCTGGATTTTCTGTTGTACGAGTTTATTAAATATTCAGAAACGTATTAGGAGAAACCAAGAAAATGTAGATAAAACGTAGTACGAAGTTTACAATGGGGTGCGTCGGGAAAACTGAGGAACGTGTCTTATCAGTGATGACAAACGGAAACGAGTCATAGGCGTGTGAAAGCTGAAATTCTTCAGCATTGGGGTGTATTAAAATAATTATTTTACTCACTTATATATCTTTATACCCCCATTATTACATTCAACCTATTAATATTAATTCATTTTGGCTTGATATTGTAGGGAGAGAGATCTGAGGGCGGCTTGCTAAGTTATAACGAGAAAACGTAGAGATTCCCATTTACCGAAGTTATTCATATTTAATCATTATATACACAATAATAAAATAATTTTGTAATATATGTTATTTATGAAATAATTGGATAATTATAGAGTTCGATGCTCGGTTTTAAACTTCCGAAAACTTCTTGTTAGTTCCATCACGTCTGCATGCTATCTATAACATGAATCCAATTGAATAGACTTTCGTGGAATTAAATATTAACTCAATAGACAATTTTGGGTAATTATCGATTCAAATTTTAAATATTTTAATAAATGCAACGATGACAAAGAGAACGATGATTTTGTTTATAAATAACGATTTAAGAACATTCCATGTTTAGTTTATTGCTGTTGAAAGTTCCAAGAAATTTTTTTGAAAAGTGAAAAGTTTCAAAAAAATATATAGCAGGCTATAATGAAAATACTTGGTTTTGGGAAATATTTTTTGGTATCAAGAATAATAATATTTTAGATACGACAATAAGTTATTTCCATGATATCATTGTTAAACTTCTAAAATAAAAAAAAAACATCACTCAATAAGTAGGTTTTTTTCAAATTGTTGTATTAACCTTTCCATACCGGTGATGTATTTACTACACCACGACTCTAATAATGGGAGTATCGATATGAAATATGATAGATACGGGATTCAGAATTTTCGTATTCCTCCGTAATATAATTAAGAATCACATCAAAGTATTATAGTATATAATTATTCATCTGCAGCGACGGAAATAAATAGTTTGTCGGCAAAGCGGTAATTTTGCGAGTGGTGAATTTTGGTGGGAATGTCTCGATTTAGTAGCCTTCATCGTGTTGGTGATGTTTACGATTTCTGTTAGGTAAAAATTTCTTGTTTGGTATAGATGAAATAATTTATATCCTGTCCAAATAATGTGTGTAGTCGATTGTAGTAAAGAGCGTATTTATGTCAGTTAAAAAAATGATTCTTCACTATATTCTTGACTCTTTGAGTAGTGAGCTAATTTTAAATCATCACAAACTTGGACGCTATATTTGTATGCCCGCCACTTATCATCCGTACAAATCCACTTATATGTCAGGACCGTCGCAGCGTGTATGAAGCTTGTACAGAAATAAATAAACACTATCGATAGCACACAATATTCGGTAATTTCTTCACATAAACATAAATAGTATACTTCAAATATTTTAATTTGGTAATTATTAGTCGATAAATTAGGGTGATTGACCTATACAATTGTAGCAAGTACGAAAGACACTCTTTCCGTCTCTGTCTGTCTTCGAGTTTAACGTGTATAAATGTTGTTTTCAGAATCACTGAAATTCGGACATAACTTTGTGTCTTATCTCTTTGAGGGGTTAATATTAGAGAGATCTTTATCTTGATGAACTTTCGGGTTTACGGTAAAGATCTATTATGTTATTTCATCAAAATACTTTTATTCTAGTCCTTAACAGTTGATCATTAACTTGCATGTCTTCATTCGTCATAAAATTAAAGGATGAGTAAAATTATTTAATGCTACGTAATGTAATGCAACGAGGGAAGCTTTGAATCTCAAGTACATCCCAGTAGGTCATCGTGATATTGTCACTCCCTTTTTGGCTCACCCAGAAGACGCCCATGTACTCGAATCGATGGTTATGCATTAATTCCGCACAGTGGGATGAGAGAACCAGGATATTAATGCAATACATTTGTCAATTGTTGACAGTTATTAATTTGCTCATGGAATAAAGATCATGGGCGAATTTCTTTTGAAGCAATGGAGATGAGAATAGCAGGATTTAAATACATGTTTTTGTATATCTTGCGGTTTTTTTTAATAAAAAATCATCTATTCTCAATTTTGATTAAAAAAAATCTTTATTTAACAACGATCTATGATTTTTATCTAATAATCTAAATTTACTTACAAAAAAGCCAAAATAATGTAATTGATACACTTCTCTCATCGATTATTTATCATTGGCCATCTTGCCTCGCATTATAGTTGTAAAAATAAGGCTGATAAAATAATTGTTAACCAATTTAAGTGGAGAGTATTGCTTTTTCTTGGCGTGTTTCGAAGAGAGATTTATTATTCAATTTGATAACATAATACACACGGCGGTATACTGGAATTTCGGCGAGTGCAAAGTGCATTATAAACTTTTGCAATTTAGTATAAACCGCTTGAGTTCATAAATGCATCAATCTTTACTAAACTTTCACCGCATTCAAACTATTTCACATTAGTCATTTTAACCGCCAGCAACCTGGCTTTGAAACCATCCATTAAGTTTGAAATAAATTAACTGACAACATTGTACGTGGACGATGCTAAGCCGACCAAAATCTGTTATGTCGTATATCAAAGATTCCCTTTATTTTGCACGTATTGAGAGTCTTAGACACATGATATCACCATGAGAAGAAAGCTCCAGGAGACTATTGGAAACGATCATTCGAGGGAAAAACCCATAAACCTTCCTAGCTTGCGTGTATCTGAGCTGCTGAATAGGATTAGGTTCAACGACGATATGTCTGCAACCTTCGGGCTTAAAGTGGAGTTGTTCCATTCCGCCTTCCAAAAATAGATCAAAATTGAGAATTCTCACAACAATGCTGCATATTTAATTTTTTTAAACTAAGCATGTAGTCTTAAATAATATTTAAAATGCTCCATATAAATTACATTTCCAATAAAACGTTTTTATCTAGGAAAATAATTCACTCTTGTGGCAAAATAAAAGCCGCAGCTTTAACCTTTTATAAATCTACTTAAAATATGGATTAAAATTGCATATTTCTACCTCTTCCGGCAATTCATGAGCATTTTTGATTCAGCAAACACTTTTGCATATTTAACGGCAATATAGCCATCCAACGGAAATGAAAGCAGTAGAGCGAAGAGAATTTTCCGGAAAATTCATAAACGATGAGGTCCCTTCCGTTGTTGCTAACCTTTAAGGATACTTAACAATATACAAAGAAAAAAATATATAATTTCGTTCGTTTTGTGCTGCAAAAATTTGAATATTTGACAGTAAGTCTGCTCGGTACTAATAATATTTATTTTTCGAAGCACTGACACGATTTAAAATTTGTATTACGCACACAATTTTTTGACTAATTTTTGAGAATACATGTCTTTATGTCACGATCTTTCATAAAATATGCGCATGTAAAACCTAAATAATATTTTCTCAGATAATACGCTTTTCTCTCGGCTATATATATTTGAAGACATTATTTTTTAAAGAATACTGAACATAATCGCTCCAATTCGCTTGTTATTTTAATTCACGAGAACACATATATACATGAAATCTACAAATAAAATTCTTTTTAGCGACGAGATTCTGTTTGATTCTTATATTGCGCACACTTTGTTATCGGTTTTGGCACTTTTCATGTTTGAATAGCGATTTTCAGAACGTTCGAGATTCAAATGGCCTTTTTAAAGCCTTTCTGGAAGAAATTTTCATATAAAAATGGAGTGTTAATTTGAAGGTTATATTATTGATAGAAACATATATTATTGATAGAAATCAAGCCTTTCATCATCAAGCGATTATTTACGCCAATCAATAGTATTTGATGATTGATCTGTATATTAATATTAATACATTGATCTAAAAATGACCACCGGGAGGCGACTCAGACCCACCGTGTTCCCAATGGACAATTGCCGCATTTCTAGCCCACCTTTGGTGGTAATAGGATCCGTAAGAATTCCATCTGCTTCTACAGCTGATAGAGTAGAGTTACCAACTTTAATTATTCTACGTGCTTTTTTAAGATGCCTCTCTACCTTTATTTGCACTTTTAGGTCTAGTGGCATGATCCCTTGCAAGGATAGGGGGCTGTTTATAGCAGTTGTTCTGTACGGTCCAGTGATTCTTAGCAGTGGCTGCCGTTGTGCAATGTTTAGGCTTCGTCTCGCCATCTTGTCTCGTCCACGGTGTCCAAACCTCCAAAACTCGTGCTCCTGCTCCGTATGTGGAAATACTCTCGTAGATGGCTTCATAGGCCATACTGAGGTGTCTGCCCCCCAAGATCTCAATCAGCACCCGCCAGTTTGGACTTTTTGCCAAAAGCCTTGGCTGCTTTGCCGGTTGTAATTTTGATGTTTTCTCTGAATCTGCATCCCTCAGAGATGGTTTCGCCCAGGTAGGTGACGTTTTTATCGAAAACTATACGGTCTTCACCCAGCCAAATGCATGGATAACGCATGATTTTGCTCTTGAGCATAACCGCTTTTGATTTTGACGCTGACATATGGCATTACGAAAATTTTGAAAGTAATTAGGTACTTGGTATCTTTGGAGTCAATGCTATTCCATAATTTTTTTCTTATTGATTACTTGTTTTTTTTCATTATTATGAAATATCATTAATGTGTGTGTAAATATTAAAAAATGTAATGAATGTTTTCTTAAATTTAATATTATGATAATTATTTTAAATTGCTGTAATATAGTGATGTAATAATTCAGCTGAAAGTTCCCAACTTAAATTTCGCCACTAAAATGTATGCTAAGTTCGAAAGGGGGAATCGGTAAATTGAGGGTGAAAGGAAATATTCCAAGTGTTTAAGCCGACAACTTTCTTCGCAAGAGTTTTGAATATTTTTGAAACCGAAATCTGCGAATGGCCGGAGTGGAGTTTTCCGCTTAAAGAGTGTGCCATGGTCGACCACGAATGAGGCTTTTGAGGAGAATTTTCCTCAACTCGCACCTCTACAGACCGAGCTGATCTCTGGGGGTTTTAATTAATTTGCACCATGTCACTTTCCCCAGGGTGAAACATTAGGCGATCCGCGGTGTCGACGACCCTCCACAGTTGGGCTGTTGAAGGGGTGACATCTCAATATGAACAACCCTCTCCGCAAAGACAAAAAAATGTATTGATTTGAAACGCAAACGTTTCGCAAAGTTTAATATCATGCACGACAAATATATTACATCGAAATATCAAAATATTAAATAGCAATTTTATACACTATAACATTTATATGAAATAAATTATTAATATTTTCTTAGAAATAATGACGAATATCAAGCTTATCAAGGTTTCTTAGATGAGAGATGTAATCTCATTAAAGCATTACGTTTGCTGCAGGGCTGCTGTTTTTGACGTCTGTAAAATATGACGTTGGGATGATTACGTGAAATGTTGACTGCAACTTGATGTAAAATCGATAACAGCCTCCGCAAAGCAAACCTATTTGAAGTTTAAGTATAAGTCATACGATTTGTAATTGAATTGAACCCCGAAATGTATTACGTCAGATGAAGCACATGTGACATATATAATATTAAATTGATGTGATATAGAAATAGGCGATTTAAGCATTAAAGGGACGATATTCATACAAAATAATATAATATATTCGGTAAAGGTAAAGGACGTAGGTTGGACCTGAGCGATCAGATATTTTATGTGTGGTCTTCAATTGGGTTTAATTAACTACAATAAGTTTCGATATAACACATCACTCATTAAGTTGAGTGATATATTAGTTAGTCAAATCATTGATTTTTATAGGCTCTAGACTTAAATGGGTTCGGGTTCAAATAAAGATTGCGATTAAAAAAATAGCAGGCGAATACATTTAGAAATATTCCTACGAAGGTTTCATATGAAAATTTCTTAAATACTTACTTTTTAAATATAAAAATCTTATGGAATCATATCCACTTTTGTTATAATTTAATCTTTAGAGCGTGTTCACGGAAGCGCAAACGACATATTTCGAATTTTATTATTAAAGTTTATTATCTGTTGAGCGCATGAAGAGGTGAACGCTCTATGGAGAATATTTGAACACAATCTTTTCCCATGAATAGATATTGCTATGATCTTATACCTGCAGTATGACAATGCAATTATGAATATTTTTAAATGGATATGTTGGATCTACAATATATATAAAGGTAAGATTCATGTTTTGATGGTTGTCAATTATTTAAATCAATGCTAGAATATCATTACTATAAGTGTATACGCATAAGATTTATGATCTAAAATTTACTTGTGTTATTTATCAAATTCAATCATCTCAAATGTTTCAATATAATAACAGGAGAAAAATCGTTTGGACGTTTAGCAAAATTGTTTGGCATTTGAAGAAGCCATTTATATAAAACTGGGCTAGTATTTTGAAGCATATATATTTCGAGGGACGGTTGTAAATTTCCTCGTAAATACCCAATAAAAATGTGATAAGCAAGCGGGTCAATCGAATTAGGCATATGTGCACGTAGACGTCTCGTTACTAGTAATGAGATTAAGTATATTGAGCGAGTTTCCCTGGCAGTAGATTCACTTTTAGTTGAATTTTGGAAATTGTTCTCCGAAGGGCGAGGTATATCGGAAATTGAAAAGGTTGTACGGCAAATCACCGCCGGGGAGAGAGGCTTATGGACTTAAGGAAAGACCAATGTGTGAAGTACGTGCGTCGAAGAATAAAGTCCGCGTAACTTAAACCCTCTTTGTGTAGGGAGTCCATAGACGGATTTACAATCGCATACTTTCGGGCTCACCGCTCTAGAGACCATTGGAAAGGATCCAGCTTTTCAATAGGAATGGTACGGTTATAAACCCTAACACTTGCCAGGGCCAGATCATAAAAAACCACTCACCAAACGTGATGCCAACCCTCTCCAGCGCGGAGGAAATCTTGTATAAATTACGCTCCCCTCAACTTGTTGCCGTTTTAAAATTTAAACTGCTTTCACATCATAAATGTTGAAGAATGCATTAGCGCGTATGCGAATTTAAACATGCCGCTGAAAGAAAGGGCTCAGCGGAGTATTCACATCGTAAATTTGGTCCATGATTTCGGCAGCCCAAAGTATGTTCAAAAATAAAGACAAATCACCAACATTAGGATGGTCTTTATTTGGGTCAAAAAAAAATTTTTCCCCAAATATTTGATCGGTCGACATCTTATTTGATTTTTCATCCTAAAAAACTATTTCATTTTTTTTCAATTTTTAAAATAGTATTTAGGGGTTGCTACCAAGGCTTGAATTTTAATTTAAAAAAATAAAATACTGTATTGATCACTAACCTGTATTTATTAATATAAAATATTTATATGTAAAATTAATGTTTATATTCCAAATAGGGATATCCTTTTAATATTAAAGTCATATATATTCAGGATACAAGGGTTGATTTTTTGTATCGGGATATATTTTTTTGTAATCTTTTACCAACAAAAATCAGTCAACCTTCCAAGGTATTTTATTCAAAAACTGTGATTAGATACCTAGTATCTGGAAAAATCGTACAGAGTTGCTGGTCATAAAATCTTCCATGTTTTTATCGGTGATGTGTTTGACATCAACGCTTTTTCTTTTTGAGAAATCCTCTACATCTTCGATTCTTAGTGCATCTACCATATTTTTCTTATATTAAACTAAAATTTCATCATCAAAAAGTGCAAAAGACACCAATTCTTCCGACAAGTACTATAAATGGCCTAGTATTTTTATGGCGACTTTGGCTATTGTTTGGTTTATACTTTCAAAGGATGCAAGGTCTATTAATTATTGCAAGTAATTTTTCAGTGCTGAATATCCGATAGAGGCTTGAAACCAGTATTTTATATATATTATGTCTGTGAAAATACATATCTTTCAATGCTTTATATAGGAAAATCTTCAAGCAACACATAACTTTAGCCATTCATCTAGCACGGTAAAAACCAGCAAGCTTCCTAAATGAAACTTTTTTTAAGAAATTTCTTCCAAGTAAGATGGTCATTTCGAAATTTAATGTTACTTCGGGCATTTTTTCAAAATAATATTTGAATTTTTTAGTGTTTTACTTATGTATTTTTTGATGACGACAAGCCAGGCAAAGCATCTTTTTTCCATATTCTACTCCAGAAGAACACCAGTTCTATTTCTCAAGCGGTTGTTTACAGCTGTAGTGTCAAAACATAAACGCAATAGTTCAGCTCAGCTTCAGATAAGCCAAATATTGGTTTTATTTCTTGTTAATAAATTCCCGTTACTGCTTGTGGACGCTATGATAAGTTGAAACAAGTATTATTGGAGAAACAATAAGCACGTGCTCTCACTTATGACTGAGGTGCGAATCAGGGCTCAATCTCAATGCGTACCCGCAGGAAAGAATTATGATGAGGGGAAGGGAGGAGGGTTGACTGTAGTGAAGTAATGAATGTTTCTGTATGCTATTCCACTTCAAAATACAGTAATAAACATACTAGAATCAATAAGCCGGATTCATAATTAAGTGGCCTACAACGCTTTGACATCTAAAGTCTCAAAAAAAAAATAAAAAAGACCCGTACTCATTTTTCTAAGGCAGAAAATCATATGACGGGGTGACCACCCAATTTTTTAAAAGTCGAAAATAATGAGCCACTCTCACCTACAAACCGTATTTCTTGAATCACAAATGACAAATCAATGAACGAAGCTTATATTGTAAAGCACAAATCAAATGAAATATTTACGTCATATTTAAAATCTATACTCTGAAGTAGAATTGACCAAAAGCTTTGGTCAAAGATTGTGTAGATAAATAATTTATATTTATAATTTTATTGGGACACCCTCAACTTTCATGACGTCAACGATTTTTCTTATTACCGGAGCTTTCTAACTTGTGGCACTATTCACCGGATATCAAATCCAGTTGAAATTTTATTTGATCTAGGTTTGTGTTGTGAAAAATAACAAAAATAGCAGAAAACAATGGTGTTAATTTTATTTCGAGTATTTTATATACTTGGTACTTCACAAAGAAGCATTTGAGCGAGCCACTATGCAGCTCCAAATCATTGTACCACCCACTGAAAGCTTTTAACAACTTACAATCTATTCTTCAACGTTCCCCTAATTTTGCATATTATACACTAATTTTATTTATGATTTGTGCAAAAATCAATTAGCACGTAATTAAATACTCCTAAAATTGAGATACTAATATTTCAAAATTTCATGCCTATACACGAGTTTTGAAAGGGGTGGTTACAAATTGGTTACCACTAAAAATATGCAGCCCAGACTAGTTGCCCTTTCCCCTCTTTTAAAAGGATCTGTATATGTTATATGTATGTAAGTAAAGCATGTATATCATTTTATATAGTACCTAGTATACAATAGATGCAGTATGCATGTATTAAATATATTAGAATATTGATTTTCTACTTGAAAAATATATATTTATTCTAAAAAAGTATTAATTTCGATAAATTTAAGATTGAGTATAAATTTGCAATATGTTCTTCATAGAGACAAAGTTGGCTAAAATGAAAATTATTGCATCTTTGAAAAGTATGCATGTTAAATTTGTTTGAAAAAATTAAAGGCTTTAAGGCTTAAAGAAAGCCTAATATATTTTTAAAAATGTAAATACAAAATGAACCCCTTTACAAGAATAAGTCATCAGCTTGATTAATATTTGAATTAGGCCGTCCAATTGAAGCCTTCTTTAATTATTTCGTCAGGTTTTAAAACCTCAAAATGAATAAAAGCATTAATTTCCTACCAGAGAGAGAGAGATTAGGGTCTTCTGCATTCCTGCTTTAGCGAAGGGTTGAAATACGTACCTGTCCGAAGAAAATATATTCATCCAATCGTTAATATCAATTAGAGGGCTGAATTAATTTAGTAAATTTATAAACAGCTCTCGCAGCTCGCAAATTTTAAATTCGACTTTTTTGGAAATGTCAGGTCAGATTAATTTAATTTTTTTGAAAGTAAGTATTTGTTCGTACAAACTCAAATGTAAGTAGATAATATCATCATAGTATTTTTTGATGCATTAAAATACTGGCATTTTAATGTAATCAAAAGTCTTCAATCTACTTGGTTGTAATCCCTTTTTAAAACACAAATTATTTTGTGACTCCAAAACTTGATTTCAAGCATGGACGCATTTGGATATGACATTAGGAAAATTTCATTTTTTTAATAAAAAGATTATGTGCTGAAGAATCATTTAGCCAACCCAAGAATTCATCAAGAATGCTGACTGCATTCAGGGAAGCAGATAATGGATTTTATAACAGTAGACCTACTTTTCCGTAAGCTCGGAGATACGTCGCCAATTTTTTTCTTTTTAAAGATCGAAGATGCTCACAAATCTCCTATTTCCGATTCTCATTAAGTTCATATTCAGTTTAGCATTATAGACATTTCCATGGTTTATCTTTCGGTCAGTTATACAAGTCAAAAGATCATGTTTTCATAACACTTCCAATAATAATTTGTTTTTTAGTTTTCAACTCGATGACTTAATTGATGACATTTTATTTCGGCACAGAAGTGTTTAATATTGTACATGAGTTTCATAATAAGAATTCATGTCCTTTTTTAATATAAATTTTTATCGAAAAATATGTATATTTCAGATGTAAATATGAAAAATTGTTCAAATATGCTGATTTTTGTTTGATTCAATTATTAAAAAATAACCAATGTTATTGAATTATGCTTGATATTTTTCATTTTACCCTAGTAATTAGCTAATGTACTTTGAATTTTCATACGATTACATTGGGAATTCATGAACTGCGGAGCAGTGATTTAAAACATCGTTTCTATGAAAACCAACATATTTTTTGTGCTCTCTTAAACTTGAGCGTTTTTATTTTGGCCCATAAGTTTGATCCCTCTGTTCAAAAAAACTGTTATCCGTCACACGATGTGCAAACACTAGAATATTTGAAATACACGAAGAATGTATTCATATGAAGATTGATTGCCTTTATATTGAATTGTCTATATGAATAATTAAACTTGTTGATATTTTTAAAATAGCTCATAATCGCATTAAATATTCATGGATGATTTATGGTCATACATTATAAATTTATTCGGCATGTTGGTCAGTTAATCGATATTTTAGAAATTATTTAGAGCATATTATCAACAATATAAAGTGCATTTATTTGAAAATTATATCGAAGCCTTATGTGTAAGCTATTAGTAATTATCTGAATGGAAATTGATGGAAACCGCATCATATAACAACCACAAATAGTTCACTGCAGAATTGAGGTCCATTTTATTTGTAGCACACCTCAACTAAAATTGTTTACCCTATTTATTGCAAATTTATTTGTAGAAATTCCTGAATTCTCAAAATTGCGAAATTAATATTTTATAGTTAAAAATAAGCCAATATTTGTTAAGGTGGGTTAGTTTTTGTGTTCAGATTTAAATCCGTTAAAATTAAATAATTTTTAGTTGAATTTACATTATGAAAATGGTTTTTGAATGCGCAAAAAATAAATATTTTCCATTTGAGTGATGGCAAAATTGAATTTGAGTGGTGAGCTTCTTGACCCTGTTGTGATGATTTTTCATGGAAGTGCAAGTCCTCTTGACGTCTCGTGACGTGACGGTTTCATTTTACGAGGGGATGATTTTAGGCATTGAAATTCAAATATCACGTCTTGGGGCTGACTGCCGGATGTAGCAATTTCCCGCGAAGCCTTCCCCCTCGGAAACTGTTAGCAAGTTGACCGACGTCTCAGACCAACAGACGTCAGACCGTGGGGACGCTTGTCACTTTTTTTTCAACATATTTTTTATTTGTCGCTTTTTTTTGACGTGGCCATTTTATTCCCAGACACAATATATACTTCATACGAAACAATGGTCGATTAAACCAGAAAAAAAATCAGATCTTCGCAACATTGCAAGAAATAATATATAAACATTACCATATGGTATTGTTAACCTGTATTTACGACGGCACATCGTAGGAAGGAATTTAATATTTACTTCCAACAGGAGAATCTACAGAGAAGAGGAAGATGTATTCTTATAAATAAATGATGTTGAATATCGATATTGCAAAGGAGGATTCGAATGTTAGCACCTTGTGTTAGTGGGCAGGTATGGGTAAAAATCAATCGTTTGGGCGGAGGCAGAGGGTGAATGTGCAAACGTAGCTATCAAATAATGTATCCCTGGAGGGGCGGGGGGGGGGGGGCGTAACGGCCGTTACTTGCCGTTATTCGCCGTTACACGGAAAAACTCGCAAGTAAGCCCACCTATTTACTTCTAATCGAAAACAAATATAAAGGGATCCGACGTGCGTCAACAAAATTCTTGAGACGACCGCCGTTTCGCGTCCAATTACACATCGAATGGCAACCCTGGCGTTACACGGTGCAATGGGGAAATCTAAAAGGATTTATCCCTATATTGGAACAGATTCGAGAAGGCTTTATTCCTACACTTTAAAAACATCAATTCATCGAATTCGTGCTAGTTTTATCGAACAAAAGTTTGCATCGCAGCGTCCGATATTTTTGTCAGAATCACATGAAAGTGCCGAGTTTGTAGGTGAGAATGGAATAGTAATGTTTGTAGGAGTTATTTGAGCATTCTTCGATTTACTTAATAGAATCTGAATTTAAATAGTAGATTTAACTACGTAGAAGTTTTTTTTTAAAAAACGAGTTGCGTTATATTTAGTCGAGGCATTGTGTGTGTCTGTGGGAACCCTTGAAAATAAAATCTCAAGCGTCTGTAGTTCAATAAAAAAATAAGTTGAATTATTTTAAAATAACTAGGATTTTTAGAATAAAATCTATTTAAATATAAGATTATTAGGTTTTTCTTTTTTATTATTTAGTTTTTATATCCCGGGATTTTTATTGAGTGGTTTTCATTGACGCCTATATATGGTTAAATTAGGATAAGGCTAACTATTATTGACCATGTTAATAGTTACTTTATCCAAAGTAAAAAAATAAGCTATATCTACAATAGTTAAAAACAGTAGATTGTAAATATAAAAAAATATTTCTTCTTAAGTTAAATTATAATTGAAGGATAATCGAGACAAAGTTCTCTATCAAACATTTTTGGGGCACTTATTTATAATAATATATAATTTACAAGTAATGTCTGAATATTGATATTATACATGGAACTTTCCGTTGTTTGAATCATAAAGTGCCCACCAGACCAAATGATACTAAATTCACCCAACTGTTGCTGTCAAACCACTGATAACAATGTGCTTATTTTTGAACAATTGCCATTTTATCGCAAACTACGTTGCTTCTATAATATAAAAATATGAATGATTTTCACTAAACCTGCACATTTCAACTGGATGTTATTCATAATCTTATATATTTGAATTTGAAGTTAAAGTTTATGTGATAATATCATTCATCTCAAAAGGTCAAAGTGCGTCACATGTCACACATAAAGACTAAACATCATTGCAAATGTGATCATCTTGTACGTAGTCGTGATGAAATAAGATGCGGGTGAAAAGTGGTTTAAAAAAATAGGGATGTGGCTCTTCTTCTTAGGGAGCAAAGCTATCCTGGAGGAGAAACGAAGGGGAGGGGTTAATCCGACGCCTTCGGGAGTAGGAGATTAAATCATGAATGAGTCTTATCCGAGAGGAAACATTTTGTTGTTGCTTTATTTGAGCTAAATTTTCTGATTAAAGAAATGGCTCGACATTGAAGTCTCGCAGATGAGTCATTCTTACAGATTTGCATATCCTAAGCCAAAACAATATTTTTTCTGTTTTTCTTGTCATTAATTTCTGATAGCTGAAAGGCCCAAGTGAATCACTTGGGACGAGGCTCATTAACGTTGGTGGTTCCAGCCCACTCATACAAAAAAAAGTGAGAATCTTGTGATATCTCGTGATAGATGTGAAAGTTGTTAGTCCCTAGAAAAAGTTGATTTAATGCATTACCTTTTTCTATATGTTAATGGGAATCGTTAAATTAAAACATTAAGCTATGTTTGTGTAATATATAATAAAATAGGCGCGCTACTGTTTTGTGGTTGTTTTATGACGCAGTAGACGTGGTGCGACACAAAAACTGCATATAATATCAATTTGAGCTGGTGGATCGATCTTTTAAAAATTATCATTTTATATTAAAGATATGGCAGAAAATATTGTATATTTTTAAATAGTGTAAAATATGCTTAAAAATAGAGTTATTAAAAATAAATGTCATATTCACAATTATGATTGATGACTTTACATTATTATCATATTAGATATGAAAAAAATGTCGATTGCCATAAATAACTTTTGTGATTACTAAATTTGTACTGCAAAGCTTAAAAATTCAAAGCAAATCGATAAACAGTAAATTTTTAAATTTACATATTGATGACCCAAATTTAGCTAGACGGCGTATATCATAGATGAAAATATTTCTTAAGTCTTTAAAATAATGTTTTTCATGCGATGATATTTTTGAGGAACAAAGAAAATAAATATTGATGAAGTTCTAAGATTTATATTCGAAGAAAGGAGATTAAATCTTAACTTCCGGTTGAAGTATTTCTTTCAGAATTTAATGGTTTCCTCGCTGTATGATAAGAGTCTTAAGTTTGAGGTTTCGCTGTTTTTAAGTATTTCTATTATATTTGGGAAAGAAAAAATCTTAAAGAACACACTCAAACGCATCGCGACGAAACCCAAAAATACACACGAAAAATTAAATTACGATTGTAATACGGAGGGTGAATATCAGAGCTATATTGCGTAGTGGGGGTGGTTTTGTTTTAAAATGTATATAAATAACTTGTTAGTGGGTAAATTTACTAAGACTTATAGTTTTAGCTTATTTTGCTCGGCTTTAGCTTTTCTCTTATGCATAAGCCTTATATGAAAGCTAAATTGAAAATTACAATTTACGTCGTCAACTTTGTGCGAAGAGAAACTAAAAGGTGCATTATATTCTAGGGCATAATATATTTGATCATAAATTTATTGAACCTTCCTGTACAAATTGAGCTTAGCTTTGTAATCTCGTCGTATACAAAGAACTAGGATAAATTAATATATAGTTGGTTAAAACCGAGAAGTGGGACAGATTTATACTGCCATTCATTGTACAATATTGATTTTTTTAATATAAGCTTTGACGTTCAAAAATAGATGATTGATTGATTGACTCTTCTATCTATTAGATTTTAACTTATTTTTCATGGAAAAAGTTTGTAAATATATGATTTTAATAATAAAAATAACATTAGTCGAATCTCATGTAGATAGATTTTTAGGTTTAGCTCTACGGCCGTAATCTCGGATGGCCTGACGTTTACCTTGGCAAGCTTTAGTAGTAATGTTGTTTCTTAATTTCCACCGGGATGTGTTTGAAATACGCTTTATGGATTTGTCTGGATGGCTGGAGAGACAAGCTCACCTTAAAATACCACATTTCACGTGGCAGAAGCCGCAATGAATAAAATTTACGGGGAGGAAAAATTATTTGCGACCCACAGCAAGTTAATTCCATCGTAGAAAAGCCCACCATTATTTTTCTCTTTTTTCACATTTATTTTTTGTCGGTTTTATTACCGTACAGTGTGTCGAAAAAATATACAGAACATGTACTGTAATTAAAATGGGACTATGTATAATTATTTTAACATTCAATAAGAGCTCTGAAATTCATAGGGTTAATTAAAATTATAATAGCTAAAATATAATATAATTATATATAAGCAAATTTAAATGGTTTGAAAGTCGATAAAAATATGATTAGATACAAACAAAACTAAACATTTACGAAGAAGTGTTAAGACCCGAAGGATCTTAAGATCGGTTATATAGTTAAATAGCGCATGCACAAATAGGAATGCGGTTGCGCAGGGAATAAAAAAGAGGGTCGACCGAGAGCCTTGGCCACAGGTAGATGTATTCTTCACAGCTCCCAAGCGGGCTCAGCTGGAATCTTTCTCTCCGCGTAAAATAAAGATATTTTATCACTATCTAACCACATTTTTTCTTCTCTTGATCTTGAAGCTTAAACATGAGACAAAGTGTAATCCGATAGCTCTACAGCCTGGACAACCCCACCACATGTAAAAATACAAGTTTTAAAAATGATGATTTGAATCGTTTTATTGATTTAACGATAAAATTAAATTAAAATAACGAGGAGTTCGCTTAAATGTATCATCGCAAGTGTATTTATTTCTAGCGCGCTTAAAAAATATTGCACGTATTTTTTCCTCCCCTCGACCTCGAGAAGGGGTTATTTTTCAAAAACTTCGCCAGCATTAAACGTCATATATATTTGGAAGTATTCATAAGGCTTTGGGGGAAACACGAGTTTGTGGTGTGTAAATAATAGTATTATCATATGAGCCCTTCATCCTTTGGTAATTGGAGACGATAATGGATTCTAGGAGTTTGCCTGCAAATCAAAAGCGCCGTGATATATGCGAATGAATTAATTGCATCCATCACCAAGGTAATTAACCTAATATTTAACACATCAATAAAACAGCTAATCCGCGTTTGATTAATGCGTCGAAGGCTTGTTTGATTTCGAGAATGAGAGATGGATTATTTCATTAGGTATTTAAGAATTCGTTTCCCATTCTGGAGTATTACGGATTTTTCATTACTCCAAGAAAGAACTGGCTTATTTGCCGAGCGACCTCTTGTATACTCTCTGTAATTAATTGTCTCGGTATATTTAATATTCCAAATAATCTCGCCGTCCCTCTTCTTTGTTTTATATTGTAATTTAATATTCTAAATAGGCTACCTTCATGGTTGGGGGTGCTTTCATTTGTTATGTAAATACTATGAGTTGTAGACTTTGCTAGTTTGCCAAAAGCTCTAATTATACTTTAATTTTTATCAAAATATTTGCTTCAGCTTTTACAGTATCAAAACTCATAATTTGAAAGCTTTTAGTAATTAAGCTCGATTAATACAAGCGTTATGAGACATTCGTATTAAAACTAATTAGATGCTACAGTGTTGAAGAACTTAATCTTGTGAGACTCTCCAGAATCTACACATTGACATTTTTGCCGTCACATTAGCTTTTTTTTATTTAAATGCTTCTGAGAAATCATATGACATAAAATATGGAATGGTCACACAATGCCAATAACGAGCCATTCATTCATTGTACAATGGACGACGTAATCGAACGAGCAACATACGTCTATCGGAGAGCTAAATGCAGCAATGAAGGCCTTTTTTTACATCCACAATGTGGCCGCAAAATCAAGGAACTATACAATAAGATCATTATGATGATGAATATTTGCGATAAAATAGATAAATCCTGCGATTTATGCGGATTTTCTTAGCTGTTATTACAACTTGAGTGTCTTTATCAAGTTATGACGTGTAACATAGGAACAATGTAAAGATTATTACAATAGCTAAAGTTTCAATGACTTGATTAAATCAAACACTATACGATATTTCCATTGTATTTGTAACTGTGACCTCTGAGGGTTTCGTCCTAAATACATAAAGGGTATCCTCAATCGCTGATTAGATACAGCTACTTGGTCTAAAGATATCGCAATTGTAACTAGTCCTTTGACTTATGGTACCTAGTTAACTATTTATGTTGGGAATGTTTTCGCCATGTGTTTGTATATCTCGTGCAGTACGAACCAAAATAGACATAATTAAAATTAAAAATATATATTTTTGTTCCTATGAAGAATTGTTTTAGTGTCTACGAAATCCAGAATGATTTTGCAGCATGCTTTTAAGTTAAACATATTATTGATCGCTTTTGCAGGCTTTTAGATAAATGTTTATTCATAATCATTTTCATTTACTGATTTTATGAGTTTTCTCACACATTTGGTTATTGATTGCCTCCTCGTCAGCTTTATATCTCATAGATAACATTAAATGACAGTCGTCGATCATCTTCATCCATTCGATTTATCATTAGACCTTTCCACTATCAACTTCAAATGTAATAGGAACACAGAATTCGTTGGGGAGAAATTATGAAACTGGGAATGATCCATCAACAATTAATCTACGAGCTTAATGTAATAATAATATTTATTCACATTAATAACTCTACGATTTTGTATTAATAATCTACCAAATATTTTGATCATGGATTTAGATTGAAATCTTGAAATGTCTATTAATTTTAGTATCCCATTTTTTCGCGCAGTAGATTAATAGAAAAATACTCTTACATGTATTTAAAATAACGATTCCCATGATTGAAAATGCTAATGTTGGTTTTTGAAATTAAAGCAAAATTATGAGATTTTCTTAAACACTTTCGTTCCGCGAAAAATCGCACAAAAAAAGTTATGACCTACACAGAAAAATTGAAGATGGATTTCATGGGCAAAAACCGCATAACTTTGAAACAGCTGTATAAAATATACCTAAAATCTCAAAATTTTTGGCCATATATTTTAACAGTTTTTTTTTAAATAGTTATAAATTAAGAGTTTAAAGATTGCCTCACTAAAATAGCTATAACTTTGAAATCGCACAAAAAAAGGTTTGAGTATAATTATAATTTCACGACTCACTCATAGATTCTATGGTACCAAATTTTTTTTATTTAAATACAGTAGATTCTTGATTATCCAAGTTAATGCTGGAGAAAAAGAGAATAATCATCACCGTGCCGAGCTTATTAACCCTCTGAGCAGTGAGCTATTTTAAAATCATCATAATCTTAGATGCTATATTAATATGATCACCATTTATAGCACATTATATTCGTTCATTTCTTCGTCTTAACATAAAAGATACAATTGAAATCGATTCATTTGGCTTATTGTTAGTCGATAAATTTGGGTTATCGATCTATACAATCGTACATTGTACGCGAGATACTCTTTCCGTCTCTGTCTCTCTCCGACCTCAACGTGTAAGAATGCTCTTTTTGAATCACTGGAATTCGATCGCAAATACGCGATTGAACTCTTTAAAAGGTTACAGGATTATTCATGTACTGTTCGGGAGTTGCCTCATTATCCGAGTATCTGATGTGTGCTATTTTTTTGGCATGGATAAACTGCACCCGGATAATCGAGAGTACATTGTACTTCTATTCTAACATTATCATTGCAATTTTACTATAAAACCCACACATGAAGATTTTCTACATCCGATAACATATAAGGCACCTTAGAAAAAGACATCTCAAAAAATTAATTAAGCAAATTAATGACATATTTTATATTATAGTTATATTATCTGGATTCATCATAACTCGCAAAAGCTGAGCAAAAAAATATTGAAACAGTAGTCTTTCATTTTTATAATAGCTTCTTTCTTGTAATCCCTTATTGGATATAGGCGAACACTATAAAATATTTTTAAAGTGGTTTCGTTTCTCGTTTCATTTATGGTTATATAAAGATAAAGCGATTTGAATATGAAGTTTTTGGGAGAAGGTGATTGAATTGATTAATATTGATTGGATGCATATATGAAAGCATCATTGAATTTATTTGCACCACTTATAAATTCTGCATTAAAATCGTCGTTATATCTTCAGCTTTTACATGATATTAAATTAATTTAATGCCCTTATTTGATTAGCCCTATGGCTTATATGTATGGGAACACTGATCTTTGCTTTTAGTCTTTAGGTACATTTGGATCAATATAACTTATGGATTTGTGAATATTGATACAAAATTTTGAATAAGTCAAATTTTAAATCCATAGAAATATTTGGACAAACCTCATACGATGTCGGTTTTAATGGCTCACCGTGTTTGCTCAACGCGGTGAGCTTCGGTCTGTATGCGGTTACGCGAATCAAGTCTGCATACAAACCCGCAACCGCTTATATTACCTGCATTTGATTTGGATATTATTTAGTATATTTCATAAATCCTCATGCTGCATCATTAGCATCTCTTATAAATTAGCATTTTCAGAGGACATCCGATTGTTAACCGGATAAGGATGGATCGAAGCCATCGCGCGAACGCACACATTTTTGAGCATTAATTTAGCAGTATCTAAATAAGATCTGCTTCCCCCGAAGACGTGTTTCTCCCCTGCAGATTTAACATTCGAATTCGGAAGGGGTGTGAGGGTTGTCGCCCGATATTAAAACTTCATAAATACACCTCACGTTCGATAAAGTAGGAATAGGGAAAAAACGAAGTGGATGATGGAATCCATTACGTTTCCCGATAATTCCCATGACTGCGCGGCCTCGACACGTTCATAAGTAATGACTGCGAATTTTCATCCCTCCTTCGCCATCTCCATCCCGAGGTTTTGGATAGATGTAATTCTCATAAAGAACGTTTTCATCATAGAAGTACTCCTCTGAGACACGTTTGTATCAATCTCAAGAACAGATGGTTTCATCAAAGAGCACACATATATAAAATACAATATCTTATTCTACGTGTTATTAAAAGCGTCTTACTAATAAATATTGGATACATAAAATAAAATAAATATTTAATACTTAAATATATTACTTTATAAATGATTTAAAAAATGAAAATGTTCAAACGAAATCAACGCTACGATCGCTAAAACCGCAAAATCTTGCAGAAAATTATAGTTTTACTAGTTGCCAAATATGTCTTTTCAATTAAGATATTTATGGTTTGTTAATATGCAATATAACATTATTTTATTGAAAAAGAAATCTACCAACAAATTAAAAACAACGAGTATGTATGAAAAAGCGAGACACCGATCAGGTCATATTTGAATCACCATGACCGTTGAAAGCTTATCCCAAATATATAGTGCTAAAATACATTTTTTTTGATCATATAATGATGGTTGCAAATTAATAATTAACAGGCAATACAGACAACTAAATAATTGGTAAGTTTTGAATGGACGAAATTCGGTATTACACTGCTCTTCCAAAATACTATAACAAAATCAATTTATAGAAAGATTCACCCTTTGGTAGGGATAATTTTATGAAGTTTTAAAACAATTTTATTGTAATCGAGCTTCAAACTTTCTAAGATGCAAGGAATACGAAACAAAGCTATCAAGAACGCTTCTTTTCCAAGATATATTAAGAAAAATATTCATCAGCATCAGCAGAGTATTTCCTCATAGGCATAAGAAATTTGTATGTAAGTCATCTCTGTCTACGATGTTTATAATAACGAAAATATTAAAATCAAATATGTTTAAATGGCACCTAAATATACAATATTAGAGTACTGGACCTGCATCGATTTTGTTAATTTTTTTAAGTGGTTCGCATAAATTTAGCGTTTAAAATTGACTGAATGATTAATGAGTTGTATCAAAGCTCGAATTTAAACGATAAGGTGTAGGTTTTATAAATGCAATAGATCATAACCATTTAAGTTCAGAACGCAAAATATTCTTGTTAAATACAAATTAGTTCAAAACGTTCTTCTGTATTTCTTAGAAAAGTTAGATTTATTCAAATATGACTTTTCATACACATACATGACTGACGTAAAAAAAATCAAGAAATTCAAGAATGAAGTTAAAATTGTTCCCATTTTCCATCCCTGATAGAAGGCAAATATTAATATAAAGAATTTTGGCAGCATATTTGGGTTTTTTCTGCGTTTAATCAAAATTTTCATGTATTATAATGTATAATCTTCTGATAAAAGCAATCCATTGCAGAATAAAGAAATCATCGATATTCATATAATCGATTCAAATATACATATTGGCTTGCTTTCAATATTATGTTTTGACATGGGAATTTAAATAATGAACGCTCACTCTCCAGACCACAAAAGTGAGTGTGTTGAAATTAGCTTTTGTCGATTGAGCTATTAAATTTTGTTGAAAATTGATAGCTTTTCTTAAAAGCATAGTGAAAAATTATACGAAACGATATTGATATTATTTAAAAGTCTAAACCTTCTGAACTTAGGATATTCCATCTGATATTTAATTATAAGTTTAGCCCAAAAGTTCGTGCGCATTTTTGGGAAATTTTTAAATAGTTTTAATAAACACCATTTTTTACCCATTATCTGACTTATACGATGTTTCTGGTAATAGTGATAATTTTCCATTACTTTTAATGTTGGGATTAGATTATTTAAATTTGGATTATAAGTAGGAGTATATGGCGAATCATTATTTTTGAAAAATACTTTAATTCTTGCTTCAAATTGGTCGACAATAAATGATCTTATCTGATTCCTTTATCTATATATTATCTAATATATAAAAATATTATTCATAAATGAAATAATATAAAACATAAAACTAAACTGTTTTCTCAAGCTTCAAATACGCTATTTTTCTTGAGGGTTTATATTAAATTCTTCTTCAAAAAAATAGTCATCTATGTAAATAAATTTATATACTTTCCTTTGTGTACAGCAGAGTAAGAGAATTTATCTTCTTTGTTTTTTTTTAGTATTGCTGTAAATCTAATTGGTTTTGCTTTTATAAGGCTGAGTATTGAATATTTACTACACATAAAAATAAAAATGAAAAAGCATCCACCATGTAAATAAAATTTATTTTATCAGGGTTTAAACCGTCAGGATGCGGTCGTTATATTATTCACCTGAAATAATTAGAGTCTGTGTGTTTTTCCAATTAATGCCCTTATTTAATCCTTTCAATTAACGCCGCATTCGCATGATAATCCCGTTCAGTGACGTAGAGCAAATTTTCATCCGCATTTTCCCCTGATATGGGAAATGACGGAAAATGTGGATTGGGGTTGAATGGGAATGACCATCGTGGCCAGTATTGCATGCCCATGTAAATTCACCAATCAGTTAATTATTCCAAGCGATCATCGCACGTGTTTGTTTGTTTTAATCAATGTGTGCTTTTAGGCTTATCATATTAACTAATTACATTCGAATGGCTAACACGTACACTTTTCCAACTATCCGACTAATCTCCAACTGTAAAAAATATTCAAATCTTATCCCATAAATAACCATCTGAATTAAAGGGTACTATGGGATAACAGCGAATAATGAAAATGGCTTTAAAACTGAAAATGGCGGTATAATTGACATACAGTTAGTCGAGCATAAACGACGGATTCTTTTACTGATAAATACGGTTTTTTGTAAAGCTACTGTTGATTAGATCGATTGTAATTAAGTAAAATTATTTGATATACATCATCAATTAAGATTTTGACAATAAGATACGACTTAAACTTAGACTTCATTATGGTTTTTTAAAAATTATATTACATATTTAATAAAACATTTTTGTGTCATGCTTTTGACACCAGTTAATAGTAGGTTTGGCAAAGTTATATTAAAAGGTAGCTTTCACTAACAAATCCCCTAAATAAGCTCATTATAGAAACCAAAATATGAGCGTATAATGTTTGAATTCCTAAAACTAATTGAATATAAACGATTATTTTCCATTAGAGCACATTAAAATCGCTTTAATAATACCATTATTTTTGAAACGCCATATCCGTTATCGAATAAAGTGGTTTTTCATTGCTTCCAATATGTGAATAAATTAAGACAAGGCTATTTTAATAGATTTTTAACTAATTTTAAGTTTAAATAAGAGTCAGGATTTAGTTCATTATAACAAGATTTGGTTTATAAATTATTAGATGATCGAAATTTCAGAAGCATCTGTTAATATGTACATATGCCAGTATTAAGTATCGGGTCAGTCCAAAAGTTCGTGCGCATTTTTTGGAAATTTTTAAATAGTATAAATAAAACACAATTTAACATTAGATTTCGAACCTGTCGAAATTTGTCGTCACTTAACTAACGTATTAGTCAGTTTGTCACCAATTTTCGTAAACATCAGACGCATATTAATACCCATAGAAAATGAATATCGATAATCAATACAAACCTCTTGTTTTGTATTGATTTGTTATAAGTACTCCAGATTACTAATTCTTAGGCATAACAGTATTTCGTTGGCAAATATACAATGTAAGCAATACAATGTATTGTAAGTAGAATTTGTATTTATCAGAAATATGATCACTTATTTCATTGTAAATAATTGATAGTAATCAAATTCATTACTAGAAGACTTACAAATGATCCATGGTTAATTTGGACTTGGACTAAGGTTGGTATTTCATAGTTTTTAATGTCTAAGATCGAAATTATGTGAAAGTTATTGTCGTGTTGAGTATTATAAATCTGCCATAACTCCATCATTTTATAAATTGACCGACTGTCAAACTGACGACTCATCAATTATTTTTTTTGACAGCTTAAACGTGTGCCCACCGTAACATATCACAAAAAATCATCTTTCGAATATTGTATATGTGCGGCAAAAAGCTGTCCATTTTTAGTAATATGGTCGTATAATTTTTTTAGCACGTCAATCAAGTATACAATTAAATTTTATTGCCAGAAAGAGCTGAAACAACAATATTTCTTCATTAAAGTGCGAACATACCATCAATATCTCATAAACAAAGCCTTCGCATAAATTATAAATTAGTGTTCGGTATTTTAAGACAAGTGTGAGAATGTCCCCTGTAATTTTTGCTGAATATTAAATATTTGATCCGCGAGAGAGAACTTAATAAAGTTTTCAAATACGAATATTATCAATAATAAACGCCGAGAATTGAATTCAATATATGCCATTTGGCTGTAATTGAAATAAAGAAAAAGTCGTACTAAAATTTTAATTAACAAACGCTATGGGCTTGGGGAAAAATTAATATCCGGGTTTTTAATTTGTTTCTGCCTACAGTCGATGCGCTGAAGAATTGGAAATCCACGATTCTATAATTATTTTTTAAATCTTCTCTAATTCATATCTCAGTACTTAATATTTTTTTATAAAAGTGTATGACTACACGCTATATATGCAATCAGTATTTCGAAATGTATGTTGACTTTATAATGATGTTACATTTTAAAACTAATAACAAATTTGAATTATGAAAAGCCTGAAACTTGTGTAATAAACATTATTTTTAATTGGTAAACATGGAAATGCAATTTAACCAATTGCTTACAATGATGCTTAATTTTTCTTTTTAAGGTTATATACCCGTTATTGGATGAAAATGATCTTCATATGAGATTTTTATAGGAAAGATATTCCTCATGTGGTGGTTTTCCACTGTAAGCGAGCAGTGACATTATTTTTGTAACTATCCCTAAAAAGCTAATTCTTTCTTATTTTGTTGTTTTGATGTTATACGTAAACAAAACGGCAGTCTACCGCGATAATGTTGTTACTGTTGATATTTATAACAATTTTTGAGACCTGTAAATAAATATTATATTACGAAACTGAAAATATGTTGTAGCTGCATACAATAAATATTATATATATTTAATATTGCAATGATTTTAAAGTTGTAATATTTTTATCAAATTTTCGCTGCTACAACCATAGCCACGTCTGCCAAAGCCCTAGCAATCTTGTATAGAAAGTAGACGACGTTTATTTAACAAAAAAATACGTAAACTCCTTGTATACAAAAAAGCAGCTTTGTACATTTTAATATAATGCCGATATGTCCAATTATTCAGGTTTAGATAATTGTTATTAATTATCGCAACATTGAAAGCTTAGTGGACTATAACTTTCCTGATTTATATTGTATAATATCTCCGCAGGGCCACAAGAGATGGCGCTGTTAAAATAACACATTGCACCTGAAGAGAGACGGAAGATATCGCTGTTAATCTGGCGAATTAAATCTGCTCAGATTAACAGCGCTATTACGTGGGGATATTAAATCGCCCACGCTACACTTGCTTTCAGAAATAGAAAATCAGGGTAAATCTTAATCCAGAAATATGATAGATATGATATCTTCCGATCACCTTTTTTTTTAGCATAAATCCTATTGCTTTATATAAAAATATATCCCAGGAATGCCTAATCAATATTATGACATTTTGATTCCGATGGTTCATGTTAACTTTAGATTGTGGGTTGTAATGCGTTAATTAGATGACATGTTATCATTGAATTGTATTAAGGTATAATTTGCTCTGCAGTGCTTTGTTTACGGCTATTACATGACGATGATTATGGCATATTTGGATCAATTCAATTCAATGTAAGCTGGTTGAAAATGATGAAAAATAAATATATGACTAACTGATCAAATATTTGAGATTTTGTGCGTGAAGCTGTTTGGACTTGCATCATCCGAGACCAAATGCATGGGCGCATCACGAAGCAGTTTCTTATTTATGAAATCCAAATAAAATTGTATCTGGATCATACTTTCATTAGAAATGTGTATCGGGATTGCTTTAATTTTGTTCCAAATCAACTGCTGTATTATTTTGGCGCATAGTCGTAGCGTATTAGAAAGGGGTGGTGTAATACTTTTAAAAGTTTAGGGCGATGTGATTTGCCCGAGATGTTAAATTATTGAAGTGGAAGGCCTAATGGTGGCTAATTTAATCGCCCGTGAAATTTGAACAGTTGTACGTTTAGCTTCCACCCTATAATTCTGAGGGGCTACTTTAAGAAACTTTCCCTTCGATTCCTCAATTTTAATTGGAACGACAATTAATACCCGGCGCTAAGGTAGCTTAGCAGGACACAATTATACCAAATAATGATCGTTTTTGAAAAGTGCTCATTCTTACGCGTGACGAAAATAAATACGGATCCAATGATGATTATATAGTGCTTAAAGTCAGACAAAAGTGGTGGATTTATAAGAATTTATGGCGATTTCAATAGGTAAGAATGTATGTAAATATTGCTATGAATATTTTAGATGTTGTCAATCTGTTAGGGCAGTTAAATGCATTTGATCGAAGGTAAATACGATTATGTCTGCGAATCGGTTTGATTCTATTGAATACGTTTCTGCATGTGTAGTGCAAATGAAAACCAAACGCAGCAGCCGTAATGCAATCTGCGCCCATAATCTGCATAATGGACGAGCAGTTTGTTGCACAATGTTGTTACTGCATCTGGGCCGAGTGTTGGACAACTGGGATCTGCCCTGAGAAGCGAATGTAGTTACCGAAGATAATTCGAACACACCATTCATATTGAAGAGCATTAATGACGACCTCGTGCCATGGACCATACAAATACTTTAGGTGCCTTTGATTTTGTTATTTCCAAATAATTTACTTGTGTCAAATTTATTTAAATCGAAAGTAAATATAATTTTCATGTAAAAATATATATATGATGAATAGATTATAATTTCTATTATTATATATGAAATAACGACCATATATTGGCGTTTTGGGTTATTTTCTAGGTTTAATAAAATTGTCGATAAAAAAATTGGCACATCAATATAATGGATTGTCCAGTTAGGAACGTCGTTTTTTAAATGAAAGAGGAAGAATAAAATTCAATGAGTTTTGATATAAAATATCTTTCGATTCCTCACTTCACTTCTTCAGAGCAAGATCAGGATAATAATTTGGACGTAGAATCGTTTGCCAATCATGTAAACCAATAGGGTAGCGCATTATCATGATTTGACTATATGATTGATTATTCCATAACAGTCCCAATATACATTTAAAAGAGCTATATTTACCGTTAGACCGGGTCGAGAGGTTGGTTTCTTTACCCACCCCTTTGAAAACCATTGTATTTTGCGTTTTTGATTTGAGTATAACACCCACTTTTCATATCCAATCACAAAATAGTGTAAAAATGGTCGTTTCTTCTCTTTATTGATTAAATCATGACACGTACTCGCGCGCACCGCCTTGATTTCATCCAGTAATATCGTATGGTATCCACATCTCCTGTTTTATGGTCTTTCCCATTTTGTTCAAGTATATTTGAATACTTTTCCGGAAGTATCCAAGCTCGTCTGTTAATTCTCGTACAATCTATGTTGGATTTGATTCAATTTCAGGACGTAGGATATCGTCATCTAATTTAACTTTTCTCTCACTTTGGACCTTATTTTCTAATGTAAAATTTTCACTTTTAAATATTTTAAACCATATATGGCATTAACAAACAGTTAGATATTCTCTGAGTGTATCACAAATATTTTTAGTTGCAGTTGTTGCATTAATTTTTTGAAGATATTCGTACAATATGCAATTTCGCATAAATTGTTTGTACGACACAAAATCCACCATTTTGAAACGTGGTTTGAAAAAAAAGTTGTTTTGTAGAAAATAGCGTTCTCCAGATGTTAATCGACTGATAAAATATATAATACGTGTTATCAAAAAGATGACTGAGACACAATTGATGATCAAAATGTAAGTATGAAAAAAAACGACATTCTTAACTGGACAATCTATATCCATATCCTATTTTATTCATAACAATGTTTCCCCGTTATAAGATGATGGCTTGCTCGACTTGAAATAACGATCTATTTGAAATGATGGCAATTTGAATGCTATATTTATGACAAACTTGGAAAATTGACGATACATTTTATATATTTACCAAATGATAAATTTCAAGTAGCGTACTGTAAAAAATGCCACATCCCTATGATTTGTATTATACATTAATCTTACATTTAATTCAATATAGAAAGAATCATGATCTCTCTGCTTTTATGTATGATTGGAAAGTTATTTTTAAAAAGAGCTTTCTAGATTACACAGAGTCCTATCTCGTATTTTATTTTAAGATATAATGCTTGAATTATAATTCGATTTTGAATCTTAAATTATGTTCAATAAACTGTATTTATTTACTTATTTAACAATAAAGAAGTATATAGAATATATAAATATATCCAATGGGTATTTGAGCTTTTACTTTAACTAGAGCTTTTTTGGAATACCGTATTTTTAATTTGTTGAATATGAATATTTTCGGTTCTTGCAAAGTTTTATCTATATTTAGTTATCAGTTGGGATACGGATATTGTTTGTGAGTTTGACAGGATAATTCGGTCAATTTTGATCATGGAAGTGAATAACTATGAGTCGGCGAGTTTTCTATCCGGTTGCCGTCAGTCAGGGTAAGGTCGGGCTGTGTGTGTTATGTATGCATAGGTAAATGATCCTTTGGTATATTTTGATTGAATTCCCTCCTTGGCGCAGATAGTCCCCCAAATCCTGCCGGAGGCTGTATCAATTCATTTTCCGATGTGAGCTGTAATCCTCGACGGGGCGCCGCAGCGCCGCCGACGTATAAACTGCGATTTGCATAATTATATTGGACGACGTTTTTATACTCCCCAAGATAATAACGTGCGAGTAAATATTTTATTGCCCCATTGACATCAATTCGCCCTGTGACCCAGCCCTACTAAATTATCTTCGCAATTGAAATTGCGACCCGCGACGTCTCGCCTTGCTCAAATTGTTTGTTGTCTCTTACTAAGACAAAAGAAGACCTTCAGCGACTCAATCAATATTTGTTTTAATTGATATGGCCATCGTTCGGATCAATCCATAAATAGATCTTGAATAAACACTGTAAATCAATAGAAAATGTGATTTTTGGAATACGTATTTATAAAGCGTTCCTACCGAAATACCAATAACAAACAAAATACGAACTACCATTTATCAGTATGCAAGTTTTAAGTGAAAATTAAATCTTGATGATAAATAATAGTAAAAATACATATTAAATCATCACCAAAAAAACATTACTTGTTTCACAATAAACACATAAAATTAAGACCAGTCTGAGTTTCATTTTGACATTAATGCCCTTTTTTTCTCAATTCGAAATGAAAATAATACTCTCGTTAAGGTTCGACTATAATTGAATTTAATATTAAATACAGGATTTGATGTAAAAAAAGAAAATGTGCGATGATGAAAGAATGACGTTATTAAATATTAAGGGCTCTTTAATTTGCATTCAAGTACACGGATCATTAACATGCTATCTTATTCGTACGTTCACCTTAACATACGATCGATATTGAAGACATTTAGTTGGTTTTTTATTATGTCTTTGTTTGAACAAAATTATTTTGAAACATGCAATATGTATAACTAATACGGATTTTTTATTGAAAAATCTAACCATGGATTTTCATATAAATTTGAATATGAATAATGCTCGAATTATATATGTAATTTATTGCCGTATTGAACGGATTTTCTTATTATCATGACAAAGAAGATTTAATATCTATTGATATCATCATTTATAAGCGAAAAAATCTGCCACGGTATTATGATGGATAATTTTCGCTCCGTTGCGACCATTACATTTATTATGATAATATAGCGTAATTCTATTAAATACATCAATCTTTTGGGGTCTTTTATTCACCCCTCAGACACCTTTTACAAAGGGCTGTCGCCTGTTGCACTGAGGATATCGCTCTTCTTATTCGATGTCTCGGAGAGGCGTTTGAATTGGCTACAATCGGATAATTTATATTTATTCCTACCATGAAATACGTGAGGGTTTTAAACGTTTTTTAATTTGTGAATCATATGAGAAGTGTTTGTGGTTACTCGGAGAAAAATAATTAAATAAGCAATTACTTAATTAACCGATAAGTGAAGCACAAAATGAAATGCACGTATTGCACCACCTTGGTGGTAACATGAGCTTTCAGTGTTCGCTTTCCAATTAACTAATTACGTTCACAAAGAGCTAATATTGTAATAGATTTTCGCCATATAATACTCTCAAAATAACTTTGTTAATATAAAATATTTTATAATTTTCAGGATATTTACATCAAAGCTGAATGCAACATATTAAAGTATATAGATCGCTATTTGCGTTATGAAATTTTGCTAGGAATGCTTTTGGTTGTTGAATTAAATTCGATTTATATTTTTAAAGTTTCCGAGGATTTTCATATTCAATCTACTCACTTTAAAGTAATAAAAAAATAAATATAATCGGGGGAGGGTGGTATGGTTGCGCGTCACTCTGTACGGCCTGCGCCTTAAGCTTCCCCACAATTTCCTCTTTCTTACAATTCCCTCGTTTTCTTCTATAATGTATTGTATAAAGTATAATACTTAGGCGAGTTTCTCTCCGTTTTATATTGAGACGCTTATTTATTCTGATCCCTTTACCTAGAGTCGGCGGGCGGTAATGGATGTTTTCATTATTATTATAATATTATCATCGTCTCATTCCCCACAATCGCTGTACCTCCTTATTGATTCGTTCCCTCCCCCAATCCAAAATGCTTAGATTGTTTTTCCTAAGAAGGTAAATTGTTCTTTCGACGATATCAGAGATGCGTCAAATTATTTTTAATTAATATTATACTTCAAACTTGAGACGTTAATGAGATTATGATTCTTGAGTATGCCTACTTTTGTATAAATAGCACCCACCATGCAAAGAAATAATTCCTCATATAAGAACCAGTTAAGCTATTTATAAATTTCAAAAGATCGTAAAAAATAGCTGATTTACGATTTTATTACACAAACAAACTAGCCAGCATGTTTAGTATCATTTTTTTGAAAATGTATATAACTTCTAAGTGTTTGTATATTATATAGTTTCCTGGATTTCTATTATAAATGATTGGCTTCAAATCAAGTTCTTACGAAAAAGTAGGGAGATTGGAGGTATTCATTATTTCCGATTTTTTGTCTTGATCTGGGTTCATTCTGATTTTCTATAACCAAAAATATAAATACTGGGCCAATCAATTCTACTTAAAAAATCCAATTTATATAATATTAACCTAACTTGATGATATGTAGAAAGCAATGGAAAATCATCACATAAAAATCGTTTTCCTATAAAAGTATCATATGGATTTTTATGGTGCCTCCATATGGTATGTATATGGAGGCACCATAAAAACACACTTATAACATCTTATAACTTTTATTATACCATAAAATTAAAGAGATATGCTTTAACCCTTTGCACTCCAAGCGATTTTAGTGAATTTGTCTAAGGTTATTTTATTGCATACATATATAGGTACAAATGATCATTTTTTTAACTTACATTTTTAAAATTTGCCAAACAAAGACAATTTTCTCCACTACTTCAATGTTTTACGCGTAAAGCAGTAAGCGGTGTCCACCCCAACCATATTTTTGATATTATCTGGAATCATCCATTACAAATTATTGAAAAATTGCAGAACTAATCTGATAGCTCTGGTTCAATCAATTCCTGAGTAGTGAAGCTTTCATAATATGGTACAAATATGGAAATATAACTATTACTGAAAATATCGGAAGCTAAATTCTTAGAAGAATCGAAGAATAGAAGAAGCTATTGAAGAATCACTAATTCAAATGCTATGCAATAATTATAGCATTTTTTTTTGTTGAATTGACTAATAATTTGGTAACAGTTAGTATCCTTTAAAATGTGAGGATCTTTTATGATCATGATTTGATTTATAACGACCTTCATTGTTAAATCTTCGTTCAAGTTTTAGAATTGCGCTATGAAATACGGTATTAATATTTCATAAAACAGAGCTAGCTTGGTAGCCTACTATTATTTGCTTGCTATCCTAGCTTGAAAACTAACCTCGTGTGCATAAGTAAATTTGGACGTACGAAATATAACTCTAAAGTAACTCATAAACCTTCAATACTGACATTCTCCAGAATAGCATTTTTTCCAAGGAAAGATTGAACGTGCACCACAAGCGTTTAGTTGAAAGACTATTTGACGAATTTAACGAAATATTCAAATTTTAATGATAAGAAGGATATTGTTAAACAATGAAGACTTACAAGATATAATACTGACAATGTGTTCCTCAGAAAACAGATTATCAAGAGAAGCTTTTATCAATATATAAGAATATTGTAAAAACTAAGATGTATACAAAAATGAACATTATCACCAGCAGTAAATTTGTATTCATACAACATAAATATTGAGCATTTACAAGAATTAAAATATTAATATATCATTTTATAACCCATTAAACATATATATGGATCATCAGTGTCATTCTATCTCTTCTATATTGTCGTCTAAGATCTGTCCATTTATTTTACAGACGTCGCTCCTCCGAGAAGCCTCATCTCTGCCACGTCTTTTTCTACCATAATGTTTTTGCTTTATTTTTAACATCTGTAAAACATGAGATAATATTTTCTAAGAACGACCAGTTCATCTTTGTGATTTAGGTGCTTAGATTAGATTTTTTTAAGCGTTTCATTCTAGGTTTTTAATAGGTAAGCTTTAATGTGTGACCATTTAAAATATTGATATTTAAGTTATATGTAAACATAAGATCAATACAAGATAAAAGTCGAAGAAATATGAGGACGATTTTTGGTCGACTTGTCGAGGTCTGTCGTGTTTGAGTCTTGTTTTAGAAAATTGTGTCATTGGACAAAACTCAGATACAACTAACCTTGATTAATGTTGATAATACAACGCTGGATGATTTTTATTTTTAGTAGGGGATGAATACCACAAGCTGAGTCAACGTGCACTGATCTTTTCAATGAGATTGTAAGGCAACAACATACCGATCTTTCTACATTTTTATAATTGAAATAATTTTATATGAGATTCAAAATTAAATCTAATTCTAATCATACATTAAATTTGTTGGAAAATTAATGATACGTACTGATCAATTGTCGATACAGTAAATTAATTCTTCTTAAGATCAGTCGTTTCGATCCAAATTTAATTTGATTTACAGATTTTTAAAAAAAGACGAAGATTTGTAAAATAAGCCAGAATTGCCTGTAAGTGACTAAATTTGCAACTGTTTTTAAAATGTAATTTTAAATTGATGATGATTTCGCAACTCGCGTTACTTAAATTTAACTCTATGTAAAAGGCAACTAACATGCTTTTGATTTATATATTATTGATTATTATTATTGATTATACACAGTACATATTATTAGTTGTTTTTTCTTTAAACTACTAGGGAATGATTATACATTGTCTGATTATACATAAACTGTATTAATTTATTACTATATTTTTAAATGATAATCTTGAATGTACTTCTGCACAAATATGACATAGATATTTTGGTAGACTTTTTAGTTATCGCTTTTTAAAAGTTTATATTTTATTTTATATAGAAACAACCCCTATGAAGTAATACTACTACACTACGCTAAATCAATGTCATATAATATTATTTTGTCTCATTTAGTATTAATCAAAAAAAAAACTTTGTACTACTTACCCCGACGAAAGTTGATTAAGATGTATACAAATGATTAATCATTTATGGTATTAAACATAATAATGCGTATAATTGGAATGAATTTTCTGTGGAATTGAAAGTTTTATCAATTTGCCTATTGTTTTAAAATCAATGTATTTCTCCCTTAAGTTTAACGACTGCCCAGTTAATTATGTTTTGATTATCGTTCCTCAGTTTTCCATATGAAATTGGCTTAGCTACTGCCACTATGGGACCGTTGCTCACTTATCCCTTTCATATTTGAAATTCAAATTTGCACTGTGCTTTACCGTAAAAATATAAATAAAAAAATCGCAATACCTTTTTATATAGCCCATCCTTTTTGAGCGATGAGTGGACGCCCCCTGGGGGGCAGTCTGGGATGTGTATTATTTTATTTATTCATCAGGTAGTTTTCTACAGCCTTTCTTCTTATGGACTTATAGACGGATAGTCCACGGATAATATTTTACTTCCCCTTCTAGCATAGGGTCGGAGTTAGTCGGAATATATTATATATCCTCCTATTTTTATTTTCACACCTCCATCTTTTAAAAATATGAGCATCACACTTTTATGAATTGGCTCAGTGTATATATGCTTGTGTTTGTGTGCGAGCTATTTTAATGTGGAATTAAATTTTGCGATTTGGCGAGATTTTTCCCTTTTCTCGGAGGATTTGTCAGTATTGCGGATAAGTTTAAAACCACAAAAGTCTTCTAGCAAAGCGATTTGACGCCATTTAAGAATCCAGAAGGAGAAAGCCACCGATGTTCCTCTTTTGTTCTTAACTCTTAAGTCTAAATAATTCCCAAGCGTCATCGGTGAAGAGCGAAAGCCGGAAACCTCAAAACTCACCCAGCTCTCATTTTTTACTTACTCTCCAAAGTGAAGCTCTACTTAATGCAAAAACGATTTAAAAACCGTACTCGTTACTTGCCAACTTCTTTTAAAATTTGTAAAATACTTTGCGTGAGTAAAAATTAGTGCCGCGTATTTATTTTAATAATACTTTGTTCGCTCCATTTTCTATTTCATGACATTTATGCCAAAAAGCTAACGTAAATATTTATGTTTTTTCTGCCAACTAAATATAATATATGATTTTGCCTAATGGAATACCTAAGAAAATAATAATTTCTAATATATATGTGATCAAATTTGGAGGAGATGTGGTTAGTAACAACATTTTTAAAAACATACTTGAAGAAAACTACGCAATTCGACCCATAAATGAATCAATTTCACACCTGAAGAAGACAAATTCATAGATGCAAATATTACAAAAGTACTCTTAACTTATTGACCATGGAAAATCAAGCTTGCTTGGCAATTCCCTGATTGTTTGACAAATATCTTATTTCATTAATAGCACCATATCTCTACATATGTAATTTTTTTGTTGTATCGTTTCTTTTTCTAATTAGGATGGTTGTTCTGGACATTTTAAAAATTAAACATATAAAATAATTCAAAGTACAGCTCTTATGTTTTAAAGACTGCAAATAATACGGTTTTTTTGAACCGTGTCTTAATACAAGCTGACTTTAAAAGGGTGCGTCTCAAATTTTTGTTTGCTTTTCTGTCCCTCGTATAATTTTATTTAAGAACAGCAAAATTTGTATTAAATAAATAAACAAAATAACAAACAGAGATATTTTGCAAGTTTCCACACAAAAATATGTAATCGTTATCAAATTGAAAATCGTCATATACATTTGTATAAACTAGAAATTCAATTATACTGATATCCAATGTAGACAATGTGAATGTTTCATTTGTATATACAAAATAAGACGGGACTATCAAAAGGTAATAAAATAATAACATAAAAGAACAAATTATATAAATTACAGCAAGTTTATTACATAATATTAGCTTAAGGGTACTGACTCAGAGTATCCACCGTTTTGGGCTGCAAAAGATGTTTAAGCTAATGGCTTTAAATCTGACAAAGGGTCTTCTTATTCTAAATTCTTAGACTAATCCCACAAAGGCTGTTTTGATTAAGAAAAATGAAATTGTGCGAGAGCCGTCCGTATGAACATATTATGAACGCAAACAAAATTATACTACAAAGAAGATTGAACGCGATTATGAAAAAAGAGCCAACCCCTTCAGCGGCGCGGATTTGTATTAATCGATGTGTTGAGGGGTGAGTTCTAGTATCGGATGATTGCAATTTTTTTTTCTTCAAAAGTTTATTCTACCTTTTGTTCAGTTGTGCTTTGACAAATAGGCTTATAACTTTCCAAAATTATTACCCTGGCGTTGGTAAGTGAAATTCGCAGGCTTTTCTCCGTTTGTGAATAATTAATCTTTGTATAATTGCGTTTAATGAAAGACTGAATACGGGTCGCTCGAGTTACTAATTTCTTACAGATGTTTATTTCTCCATGGGCTTAAAATTGTTTTTATGGTTTAATTTTAATTATTTTTCGTATGCAAATTATAAATTTATTAATTACAAATTTTTGTTCGTTTGAGCTCGAGAAACGGAAAGCCCTTTTAAAAGGTTTTATGTCAATTTTTAACAGTTCTTTAGAAACTTTAAGCTAAGAATTTGAGCATCAGTTTGTGTTATTTTGTACCTTATAGGCCAATTATGCCTTTATTTGACTTTGAATAATGTATTTAATCCACTTCCTGTCATCATTTAATTCTAATTAGACCATGAGCTTGACAATTCTAGTTGTGAACATTTAAGGAATCTCATCAGTCCATTTCATCGAACATTAACCCTTGATAAAATTTCAACTTCATTATCATCAATTATTTAGATTTAAGCACTGCATTCCAAACTATCTTCCATAATTTTCTACATAAATTGTGATATCATTTTTTTTTTAATAAAATTTCTTAAAATTAGCAATTAACGTAAAGCCTTTTTATATTAATAATAAATTTTAGTCTAATGGGTATGCTTTAAGAATTCTTAAAAAAAGGTTAAAAATTAATGCTTGGAATTAAAGAGTAGTCATTAACGAGTCGACTAAGATTAACGACCGATTTAAGTGTGAGAGCCATCATTAAAAAATATATTATTAGGGAGTTTAACGTAGGATTTAAGAATTATATCATATATTAAGGAAACTTTTGAGATGACTTTAACTCTCTATATATAAACTACAAGAATAAAATGGTCGATCTCTAGAACAAGATTTTTTCATATGTGAACTATATAGTCAACTATTTTTAGAACATTTCTTATTATAGCATCCATTATTTTGATGTGATTCATGTAAACCATTGTTATATTTGACGTTTTAACAGTTGATGTTCTTTGCTTCCATTTTGATAAGTTTGGATAATAATCTTATCTTAAAAGATTAAAAAATGTGCATATTAAAATACATATAAGAAATTTGATGCATAGAAGCAAAAAAATAGTTTTAAATGCATTTCCCCTTCAGCTGCATTTTTGAACTGTTTTTTTCTCAGACTGTGATCCATGGACCTGAAAAGGTGGAAACCTGTCTTTTGGAATCCTGATATTTGGAAAACATCCCTGTTTAATTCCCATATGTTATTCAGTGTCAATTTTGCTTTATAAGGGCTATTCTCCGCATATCCTACCATATTCACAAATATCCTTTTTATAGTCAGTCCAGGCTTAGGGATTGGAATTGGAGGGATGTTTTCGAGAAAGCCATTGGATTATTATTGTATATTTATGCTATTTAAAAAGAGACTATTTTTTTGTATTGCCAAGAAAGCATATTATATAATTCGTCATTCGTTTTTGTTGTCTTCAGTGAAGATGTGCGATAGGATGAGCACCCCATAAAACTCATCCTATTCGATTTACCGATGTTTGCGAGTGGTTCATGAAGATCCTAGTCCGTATGATAACTTCTCGATTATTTGTGCATCGTTATTAAAATTTGAAGGTCTTCCCGTTCTCAGTTCATCCCTTAAGCTTCTATTGCCTGATTTAAATGTATGAAGCCAATATTGCCATCTATGGACTATTATCATTTCATCGTAAAAAAAATAGTGTTTTACTGACTTTTGTGGAATTTCAACCCAAATCAAAAAAGCAGCATACAATATAGGATTCGTACTTTGTTAGTTTCAGATCTGGAAACATTATCCTTAACAATAAAAAAATCTTTTGTACAAAAATAAAGTTCTACAGTTGACCTGTGGATAGTCCCGCGGTTAAGCGGTAGTATTTTTAGCTCAATCATCTTGGGTTTAAATCTACAGGACTACACATATTCGCTATGAAAAACCATGTAAAAATGCTTGGCAATAGTTCCATAAAAGAGATTGCAAAAAGCTCTCAAATAAGTAATATTTCTACAAAAATAAATTTACAAAGATATCTCCATCACTGTGTCTGTACACAAACTGAGCTCGAACATTAGGTCTCAAAATTTTCGAATACTTTCGGGTCCCCCTAATATTAATATATATTTATCACCATTATTAACGAGCAATGGGCCCGAAGCTAAATTCGAACGTTTTTCAGGGGAATTCGTTATATTTTTCTTTGGCCTTAAATAAAAGGAAAAATACATATAAGTTTAATGGAAAAAAGATTTATTCATTATGGCGCATTTATTCGAGTTATATATATGGCAGGAGCGTTATGTTGAAATATCCTTTGTGTTAACTCGGTAATGTGTTGGGAAAGCAAGGTCGTGGCTACGGCCCCTTGTTCCCTTCCATCACTGCCTTCATCAATCCACCTTCATAATCAGGGGGGTGTGTGCCGCTCAACCATCGCCCTTATTATTCATAATTCCCAAATATCCACGGCTTTATTTTAGCACCGATCAATATTATCGACGGCTATCAATACTAATTACTTGACAAAGCTCACTAATAGGGCTTGATTTTTAAACAAAATTAAAACATTTGCCATAGAATCATATGGAACCGAATCTTTTATGATATTTTTTAATAAAATTATTATTAAGCTATAGTGCTTATTCGAAACCTTTTTTAAATTTTCATTATAATATTAATTTCAAAGATAGATTGAATTAAATTGAATATTAAATTATTTTAAGGTTGGGATATAAAACCGGGCTGTGGAAGAATATTTTATTGTACCAAAAATAAGGGGGATTAAAGAGAAATCTGATCAATTGTCTCGAAATAGAGTTCTGTTGATTTTATATTAATATATTAATTATTTCATTATACAATTTGTCTTAAACACTAAAATGATTCATGCAGTTAGATAGGGTATGGTATGGTAAGTATTAAATTATTTGCAATAATACATTGCCAACGGCTTGAGAAATGGAGCTGGTGTTCTTCTGGAGTAGAATATGGAAAAAAGATGCTTGCTTGTCGCCATCAAAAAATACATAAATATAACACTAAAATATTTAAACATTATTTTGAAAATATGCCCGAAGTAACATTAAACATCGAGTGTTTCGTCATTAAGTCTTGATCTGATTTTGGTAGCCAGGCAACCTACTGCTGAAAATGCACGCTCAGCCTCCATCTGTTGAAGGTATCGTCATCAGATATTTAAATGCTAGTTCGAGTTGATGACCGCGTGAGCTCCTATTTTCGTATAACACCATCAACGTGACTGATAAATTCCTTTGTGCTGAGATACGGACTAAAACTCGCAAAAATCCCGATTTCCCGACAAATTATTTATTTTCGTCACTACAGATGAATACTTATATACTATAACACTTTGATGTGATTCGTAATTATATTACGGAGGAATACAAAAAAATCTGAACCCCGTATTTATTATATTTCATATCGATATTCCCATTATTAGAGTCGAGGTGTAGTAAATACATCACTGGTAGGGAAAGGTTAATATAACAATTTGAAAAACATATATGTACTGTATATATGCATACATAGATTAGACAGTTTATTAGCCACCGCAGTTACACCACTGTTTCCAAGCGTCTAGATTTCGGCGAAAATCTCTAGATTTATTAGCATACGACGTGCTGGTGATGTATACGATTTCTGTTAGATAAAAATTTCAATCCCGAATTTTTCGGGATTAGGTTTACTGATCCCGGGATTCATGCTATTGTGAATTTTACTTCCAAATTTTGGATTCGAACTATAACACTTACAATGAAAATCTATTATCTAATCTACTCTCGGCTCTTGCTTAAAAAGTCTAATTATGAAATCTGATTTACAGGACAAATGTTTGAGAGTTCAAAAATTTATGTAAGTCTTCTTTTAAAATAATACTGTTAATCATAATCATAAGTATGTTGTTTAACGTTTATGGCAAGAGTTCTTAAAATATTATAATTTATCCTAATAACGACACTTGATTTTTATAGCAACTATCCGTGTGAAGGGTTATTATTACATTAACATTAATGAATGAAATCAATGATTTCATTACAGCACATAATTGTGAAAATATGTAGTTTAAGGGGAAGAAGTAAAATAATATGTTGATTTGATTATTTTCATTAATCATCGGTAATTTTTTTGTTCATATCGCTTAATGTATGTGCAGATCTTCTCTGAAAGACTTCCATAAAAGCTATATGTACCGCCCCGATAATATTGATAAAATATGTTTCAAGTTGACCTCATGATACTCATAGTTCATAAAATATTTTGACGAGATCCCCCCGATACATGCAGCAATTCCCTAAATTCTATCCTAGAGGGCGAGGTGTTGATGTCTGCCCGGATTGCAGAAGTTGAATATTCGGGTCGTCCTTATCTGCGGTTTTATGGTATTTTAAAAGGTTGTTGATCACCTGTGGCCCTCCACCTCCGACCCATCCACCTTCATACTCGGCTCCACGCTTGGTACATTGGATGCACTGAATTATTTAACATCCCTTCACTGGAAACGGGCGTGTTTGTGTGAGCTGGTATTATTAAATATTTGTTGGTTCACTGTTGGAGTTGTGCTCGCCCCGTCAGAATAATTAACTCAAGCCCGGCAGCGTACTTTGCTACTTTTATATTTTTTGATCGTACCGAGCATCAAAGAGCCACCCCTAATTGTGCGAAATAATTTTGTCAAACCTCATGACTAAGTGACAAATCTTCATTCACTCGATTTACGCCAAGCAAAATACAGCGTATTCTCATAATGTTGAGAGTTTGCGAACAATCTTTTAAAAGTATTCATCTATAAATAAGTCGTGATATATCAAATTCTTACATAATTAAAGTATACAATGGCAAAAGCGATACATTCTTGCTGTCGCAAACAATAAACGGAGCTTCGTGTTGAGCAAGAGAATGTGATTTATAATTTTAAATACCGATTGAACTTTAGCGAAAATCTTTGTCATATTCCCGGCGATATTTTTAAGGGCAAAAATCAAATTTAGAAGCTCAATGGCTCGCTATTCAATGTTCAGAAATACATCGGTCCTATCATGCCCTAATTTCATCAAGGGCTTACCTTAACACTCACAAGGGCAAAGAGTTCAGGGAGCTCTAAGCCATTGTTGACGCAAATAGAATTTGACACATTTCGTGTCGGGGTGGACATTCCCGTTCTAAAAGCGATCTTCCCCGAATTTATTTTCAACCTTCCCGTAATTATTTTTCATTCGATTGCGTACAATGCACGTATCTTATTGGATGCGTACACATGTTTTTTAGTGTTTATAAAGCAAATAAACCAGCGATGCATGAATACAAAAGCCGTTCAAGTACTCTCGTTGTGTGGTGTTGAATCGATGAAATATTTATGAATGCAAATATGCATCCAATTTATGCAATGTTAAATGGCCAAATAATTAACTGGAAAAAGGCGAATAGTCGGTTCAAATCATAAACCAAAAATCATTCAATTATTCCACATATTTTCGTTGTTTGATGATCATAATGAAACAATTGGTCCATTTGTATTTGTAATTTATTTGTACGTTAAGCTAAATGTGCTATCAAATTAAATAAATATGATTTTTATCGGCATCCACTTTATCAATAAATATGGAAACATTTTATAATAATCGAAAAATGTGGGACAATATGTTAAGGTTGTACTGATTTTATCTTATCTCTGATGTCTTCAGTATAGTCTTAATTTTAAAAAGATGCTATATTTATATGACCGCCATCCGTACAAATCCAATTATCTATTAGGACCGCGCAGCGTGCATGAAGCTTGTATTGAAATAAAAAAACACTGTTTACAGCACACAATATTTGGTCATTTCTTTAAGTAAATATAAATAGTATACTTGAAATAGATTAATTTGGTTATAATTAGTTGATACATTAGAGTTATTGATCTATACAGTCGTACGATGTAGATAAGATACTCTCTCCGTCTTTGTCTCTTATTCACAATCTCCGACCTGTAAGATAATCTTTTCATTTCTGTTTCTCTCCAAACCCAACTCTCAGAGCTCAACGTATAAGAATGCTATTTATGAGTTACTGGAATTTGGACATAACATTGTGTCTTACCTCCTTGATGGGTTAATTGAGCCTATATATATTAATTATTCTGCATTATTTCATATGTATTGTTGAACAGACTTAATATTGGTCATCTCCTCTAGTCGACGATCTTACGCTGTTCGCTGGCTAGCTACGCTGGAGAAAATCAGCGAATGGAGCCGATTGAACAGATTAATACTATCGACATCCAAGTCGCAGGATCTCCTCAATGAACAGCAGTTGCGACCTCCCTGGATATGCATGAGCGGTGATCGGATAAAATTCGTAAAATCTCCCCCTATACTTGAGCATCACGCTGGATGAGTCGCGGAACTTCATGGCGCATGTCCACCTTGCAGTGAAGGGGGCTGCAGATGTTTTCCATAAGATATCGCGAATCAGATTTAGATGACATTCTCTTCTGACAGCTTGCAAGAGTGTTTCTATAAGCATCGCGGCGTATGCTGCGTGGAGACTTGTCGGTGCTTGGCGGCGTCTTGCCGCTGAATCTTGAGATTCAATGTCGGGGTGTGAAATTCCTCGATGAAAAGCATGAAACCACGATAATCAGTGGCAAGGAATGCCCAATAGATTCGAACGCCTCAGACACGCTCAGCGTCATGGCGTCAAGGAAGCTGCGATGGTTAGTTGACAGGAGAGGTGGTCCGCATCGGTCGTCAGCCGCCATCTCTCACGTTTATTCCCCTTGGTTAAGCACCGCCTGAAATGTCGCTGGGTCATTCCGGATCACTGGACGTCCCAGTTCCTTATGGTGTATGCGCGGTTTAGGACCTCGTTGTTTAGGTTTGGGCTATCACCGACTTTGGAATGTTAGTCGGCGTTCATGAACGCTGACCATGTTCTGTTTTCATTTTCGGTCATGGCATCCAATCGCACTATTTCGATGTGTCAGTGGTCCGATATTTGGACCGGTTGAACATGGAAACCTCGAAGATGCTTCCTCCAATTTTAGGGTTTTTTTGGGGTAATATACCCTCGGGGCTTTCTACAACCTCCGTCGAGTTGTAAACTCTCCCCATCCCAGCATCCGATGGTAATTAGTGGGTTTGCGCCTTTTTCGGAGTCGCGAGCGAGACTCAAAACTTTTCCCTGACCCAAAGAATATATACGAGTATATGATTTTTTTTCTTATTTATTTTACTATATCATAAGTATATTTATTATTATATTCGTGTCAAAGAAGGGCCTTATATCGATCTCCTCTAATTCCGTACACTTTTTAAATTCTGCTTTAAGCCTTTTTAATAGCTTTTCTATGCACTATTCATAATTTTCTACAACTCTTCAGACCGTCCTTCTGTAATGTTACCTTACAATACACATCAAATTTTTGGAAATTTAATAACGCATAATAACGCTTATAATAAGAATTCAATATACTAACACATGGCCTATAAATCTGATTAAATTTTATTTATTGTCTTCGGTGAATTTCGTAAATCTTTTCAATTGCCATTCTAATATAATGCCATATTTGTATTTGTGACATGAAATTTTATTATGGTATTTGAATTTAAATTTTGCCTCTTAGCATTTGAATTCCAAGCATTTGATTGTGCACCATCAGCGCAATGTTCTGGTTTTGTGGTCCCGAATGCGAATGAAATTAGTAGAAAGTTCGTTAAAACTAGTTGCGGATGATAGTTCGATTTATTCGAGTTTGCTTCGTTACGATGACAATTTAAAAAAATAGTCATACAGTTAATCTAAATCATGAAGTACATGAAATTTCACCAAAAGAAATCGATAATTATCGCCCTTTAATCATTGAATGCTATAATAAATGCAAATTTAGAATGCTTAAAAATTTTCGGTCTCATGATCACCCATATTTTGTTCACAAGTAATTCCATTAATTTTTTATGAATAAAAGAAAAAAGCCTGAATTCTTAAATTTTCTAGATTTTGGATGTGAATAAATTCGCCTTATAATATAAAAATGCAAGAATTATTGAAAAGTGTCACGGTAAATGTTACCACCATACATTTATATAATATATCAGGCCTCAACTCAAGAATCAAGAAGGTGAATGATACATACCACACCAGAATTGTGTGAGCAATTTTTCATTAAATATGTTACGTGCCGAGGAATCATTCCGCAAATCCAAGAAGTCATCTTGTAATTCATCCGGATTGGTGGTTAATTTAAGGGTAGCAGAAAATGGATTTCATGTCAATGTAGTTTCTTTTTCTTTCAGCTCAGGGAAGTAACTCTGAAGCTAATTTTCAGGGGATTCGAGATGCCCAGAAATCCCCTCCTTAAAATTTTCATTCATTTCGCCTTCAGATTCATCTAACACACTGCAGATTCTCAAACATTACAATGTTTCCAAGATTTATTTTTCTCCGCCAGTTTTGCAGCTTGGATAAAAATGCCCTGTGATTATCGTGACATGCGATAATATTCGTTTCCTTTCCCTGAAGTTCCAAATTAAGTCTATTTTGCTGTTCTAATATATCTGCTAGATATGCTACACTTTTCAGCTAAGCTTTGTCGATAAACTTACCAAAATGTCATGTTTCTCTTGCACTTCCAGGAACAACTCGATTTCATCTTTCAATTCAGACACGATTCACAACACTTCCTTTCGACAAGCAGCGTACTGCAATGTAGAAAAGAATAACATCGTGATCAGAATCCATATCTTTGCACAGCTCTTTAAACAGACGAGTGTTAAGAGTTCCAGATTTGATGTTTGATACACCTCTTACAGAGGAGTTAGAATAGTATTACTGAAAAGGGCATACCGGTGAATCATACAGTTTGCTTGGGGAGCTACTTCTTTTACTTTTTTCTAAAAGCCCGATTTTGACCCAAGCATAGATGATGCACCATTCGTACAAACCACACACGTTTTTTCTATTTTAATTTTCCAGTCTCAAAAACGGTATTTATCTTCTCTATAATATCATCACCTTCTCCAGTAGTTTCAAGTTCACTAAAAAATAGGAACTCTCTTAATATCATATGAATGAATATATTTCACGAAGATAAGCAACTGAGCACCGGAGCTTACGTTTGTTGATTCATCAACTTAAAAAGAAGACAATGGTTAAAACTTGATTTCATTCAAAATTTACTCTTTAAGGTTTTTTTGCTTAGCCATTTCCAAAGCGACTTCATATGATGCTTGCACTGATGCTGTGAACCATTGCTGAAAACGTCCTGTTCGATCAAGTCCTCAATCTTTGCAATTTGTTTCATGCCAACGAAAGAACTCCAAACTATTTTTAGTGTGTTCAGAATGCTTCGTCTCTGAGTGACGTTTGAGTTTTGAATGTTTCATATGTTCATGACTGTGAAAAAGTTTGCACAATACGCATTATGGTTTCTTTATTTCATTGCTAGTCATGTTAGTAAAGTCGAATTTTGGATAATCTTTTGAATACCATTTTTTAGTTGACTAGTATAAGTTGGCAACCCCACAGAAAACCCATCGCCAACCCTTGAGGCTCGCGACCCATAGACTGGGAAACAATGCTTTAGATATTATATGAAGAAAAATTCTTTTCATATTTCATTTTGATAATTTTCTATGACCGCCATCGATTTTTGAAAAATTATAGTCTTTCTAAAATCAATATTTAACTTATGATACCATAATATATTGACTTTTTTTTGCATCATCAAATTATCATCACAAAAAATGTAATTTCTCATACTTCGCAGGTTGATTAAAGCCTCCGCAGATTTAATAAATCCAGGAGATTCAAACATGAAATTTAATATCAACGTTGAAATATGTGGTTAATATGGAGGATAAGAACGCTTGACGAATTAATTTTGATTGTTGCTTCAGAAGTTTTATAAATTTTCATTAAGGTCCAATTAAAATGATTTTAGTCCGCGAGGCGTTTGTCGGATCTTATGTATATGACACAAAAGTAGTATATTTAGGATGGGGTTTTGAGTGAGTTTGTAGATAATACTTAAAGTTGTGGGATGTAGGTAAGTTATAAATACTAAAGCTTGGGCATCTGAGAGCTAAATCTTTTAATGGCTTCTTCGCAAGTACAAGTGACTGAGATTTACACAGGTGTGGCTCGGATGGTCAACTTGTCTAGCGATTGACATTTTTCCTAGCTTAATCTAAACATATTGAGAATCTACCCCATTAAAAAATACTTTATTTATCATCCCTTAAGCGCAAAAAAATATAAAAATAAATTTAAGAAAAGATTAATATTTTTGCAACCTATTTATATCATTCAGTGATTTTATGAATTTAGAATTAGTTTTCGATTATAAATTTAAAAAAAAGTTAGTGGAACAACATTTTCTTTTTCAACGAGCCGCCACTGTCTCTTAACACAGATTACCGGAGATTAGTGAGAAGTAAGTGAAAGAGGATAGCATGCCAAAAGGAAACATCTCGAATAAAATAAACCCTCCAAGGCGGCGATATTGATTTCGAGATTTGTATGTTTTCATTGTCATACAAATTTATTATCTATAATCTATTTTGGAAAGTTCACTTCTATATAATATAATACAAGGGTGTTAAAAGTTAGTGGAAAATTACATCACGCCCGGCAAAATATCCATGTTTTACGGACGAGGATTTTATTGAAACTTCATCATCTCCGTGTGCAAATACGTATTAATATTGGAAGGACACTATATCGAATAATTTATTGAGACTTTCTATATGAATATATGGAGAATATGCTTTATTGTGCCATTTGAGGATCTTAGTGCGCCTTAAATCACGATGCATCGTTTATATCTCTAACCCTCCAAAGGCTTTGAATTTTGCTTCTTGGAGCATATCCATTAATATATTATATGTGCAAAACGATCAAATATTGATTCTATTTAAATACATAAATTTTTGATTGATTGGATTGTATTCAACAATACAAAATATCATATGTCCTATGAGCATATGTGGGGTGGGAAAATATATATATATAAATACACCCTAATGATATACGCATGAATTTCTCAATTAAAAATTACAACAACTCTAAAACATGTAATTTCCATATTTCAGCACATTTAAGATTAATTATTTCAACACTTTGTATTATTTTCTCTGATTGTATCATCTATGACACGATATTGTTCAAAATTGCATGTTTTTAAATTTGCACGTTTATTTAATTAACATATTAAAATACCTACAATTTTATATCGTTTTATTGAATCGTTGATTTTTGTTCAGTGCCGCTCAAAACTGTTCAAATGTTTTCCAAACATTTCATTTCGCTTCGTTTTTTGTCGAATCACATCCATTCAGACTTTAAAATATAGTATTTCTATTATATTTTATAATGTACGAGTATGAATTTCATTGAAAGAAAAAATAGAAAAAAGCATTTGAACAGTTTTGTTTAGTAATTTGTCAAGTCACCTTTTGCATCTATTACGGCGTATAATCAACTAAGTATCGAGGAAATGATCTTTTGATATTATTTCATAGTGACGTTGTTCCATTCCTTTTGGAACCGAATCCATTGACTTGATACAGAGCTTCTGGAAGTCCGGAGGCTTAGCAGGCCAAAAAAGAACGGGCAGTGTGTTTGGGGTCTTTATTGTGTTGGAATATAATTATTTCTTTGTCCAATCCATAAAATCGATCTGTTTCTTCCAAGTCGCTTTCCAGAATGCTTTTAGAGCTCCTGGTCCATGTTGTTCTCTATTACAGTGCAATAGTCGGCGTCAAGAACCGCAAAACTTGCCCAAACCATGATTCGTCCGCCTACGTGCTTGACAGTTGAGTTGAATTGTTCTCGGGACTTCTTCCGGTCTTGAACCATATCCACTGCAAATCATCTGATAAGTCAATCAAATCAGACAAATCAAGTCTCTTCCAGCAATGGTGTGAGGTTAAAAGTGGCTTTTTATCTTTTTTTAATAGAGAGATAACCAACATACTCGAGTGCCCTTGCAACTGTAATTCAACTGACAGCTACTTGGAGAATTTCCTTGACTTGAGCCGGCCTGTGAACATGGACAAAGAAGCCTGTGTGCACAAAACTGTTCAAATGCATTTTTTGTCTTACTTTTTCTTTCAAAAAAAATTATACTTATAAATTATTAAATATAGTAGAAATACCATATTTTAAAGTCTAAATGGGTGTGATTCGATAAAAAACGAAGCGAAAGAAGAAAGAAAAGAGCGTTTGGTATTTGAACAGTTTTGAGCGTCACTGTATATATATACATAATTCACATTTATGAATATCTTCATGATCTTCATATGCTTTATAAAAAATAAAATAATATATATATTTTATAGTATATATATATTAGATCTAATATCTTATTAAAATTTTATGCGATTGTTGAATGATTCAAATTGTTTTAGCTGTCATCTTAATTGATCAAAGACAATGTTAAAATTGCATATTTTAATACGCTCAACATCGCACTTAAAATTGCAGCTGTTGAAGGGGTTAAAGTTTCGCAAATGCAGAAAGATTTTACTTAAGGTTAAACAACGAATATCAGAGAAGGTTTCCTAAGAAGACTTCATAAACAAAGTGACTGCATAAATTCTGATATGCCATGAAGCTGGGTACACTGTACCTGAGTTATTATTTACAGTTACCCCCAGCGAGGGCGGCGGAGCACCTGTAACTCCAAGTCTACTTCTCTAAGCCGGATGCTGTGGTATCTTAAGAACTACCTCCACTCTCCACACAAACGTATATATATTTATATATTAATAATATCTTCCCGGGGAATAAATATATATCAGCTAATGCCTGCTGCAAGACGTTGGTCGTAAGTTAACTTTGGTAAATATTTAATGTTTAAGCAATGGGGTGTGAGTCGCAATTAAAGACCCAGATGGAGCGTGGTCAAGCAACGTTTCGTTTGGTCTGCCATCTACCGTTATTAGAGTAAGCAAATGACTTCCTTGTCTTTATGAAACTGTTTGCATTGCGCTTCTGGGATTTGCACACCGTCTTTGTATCACTATGCATCTCATGTTTCAAGATTTAAAGATATATTTATTTATAATTCATCCTCTTATTAGAGTGTGTTTCTTCTAGATATCTTTGTATTTTTTCTTATTCTCTCATATCTATCTTATGTCTTACTCCTTGTGCTGTACGTGGATTTGCTTATGCTCCTTCATACCCCCTTTTCAAACATGTATTTCTTTTTTTCGTTTCAGGAGTCTTAATATTCTTAGCAGGACAAAGGTAAATTGAACCTTCTTCATTTGTTGCATGCTTCTATCTCTTAACTATATATTATTCGTTTTTGTATGTATAGCTGCTAAAACTTTAACTCTGGCTATTATTCTGTTTGCAAACTTGCATGGCTTCCAATGCTAAACTTAATTAACAATTTTATCTTTCTTAATAATAAGTTAGTCACGAACCAAAGTGGCTAAAGAGCTATTTAATAATTGTAAAAGGGGTTTTAAACCCTTATATTAAATGTGTAAAAATATATTTATTAGGTCGTATGAAATTTACAAAGAGGCGTATGATCAAATTTGACTGCTTTTTATTTCACATTGGTGTTATTTTTTGACTTTTTTGTTTTAATAGAAAGCCATCAGACATATTTCTTCTTTATAAAACATTTTGCGCTTTAAAAAAATATTGTTGATCATTCAATGTTTAATGATGAAAATGTTGGAAATCCGCACATTTATGAAATATGAGTTATTGCGTGGAAATACAGCATCGCATATAGCTCAAACACTAATGATGTATTTCGCTCTAATATTACTACACATCAAACATAATCATATTGGATTGCGAAATTTCGTTCAGGTATCTTTGACCATACGAATGGGCTACGCGTTTGGCCTGAATCAATGTTGAATGCATCAATGCACATGATTTTTGTTGGTGTTTACAAACAAATAATATTAATACTCCTTGCTGAAATACGTAAAATATGCAAAAGCTTGCTGAAATATAAGCCTAGATTGACTCTTGTTCTATTGCACGACATGGCTAGACGGTCCACTATACAAATGACAGTGGCAATACTACAGGAGTTAAAGTTGGAAGTTCTCCATCATCCCCTAGACTCACCAGATTTTGCCTCCACTGACAATTAATTCTTCCGGAGATTGGAAAAACCAATTAAATTATAAATAATTCTGCAAACTGGGCTTTACTAAATATCATTGACTCAATTGCCAAGCTTTTACACCACCGGATTGAATAAGCTAGCTGAAATGGCAAAAGTTTATTGATATTAGAGGTGCATACTTTGATGATTAAAACAAGGACATTTTGTTTGTAAATTCTCTACATTTTATATTGTTAATACGAAATTAGTAGAATTGATGCAGACAGACATAAATATTTGAACAAATACAGATCTCTCCATTTTTTTACAAATGGAATAATTTAAGTCATGTTTGATCTACAATATATGAAATAATTATTTCCATCAAATAAAAAATATGGACCAAGTGTTTAATTTTAAGCTGTGTACATAGTGGTAGTTGTCAGCGTGCTTCGCTCCATCGAACTATTGCTTGTCAATTAATTCGAAACTTTGCTTCAAGTAATGCAAAATCGAAAGCAATATTGTAGGATTGTATATTATTTCTGAAGTTTCTACACTTTGGAATTCCACGAATTTAGACAGCTTGTTGGGCGTTCTTGATTTTGTAAACGTAATTTTACTTTATTTATGCGATTTAGTTGATATAATCGAAATTCATTTTGCCTCTTATTATATAAATGTGCTTACTTATCATTTTGATGTAGATTCATTTACAGATTTAATTGTATAAAAATAATGGCAAGTGTCATCTTTAACAGTTTTGATTCATAAGTTAATTTTGTCATACACTGAATATTGATAGTATCGAGATAGTAAAAATAAGTTATTTTTAACAGAATTTGATACCATTTTCCGGAAGTGATGAATTTTCGTCGATTTTATTCTGCGTGACTATTTACATTTTAAAATTAGATTTTAGTTTCGCCAGTGATGAAGCATAAAGGAGGAGCTAAAAGCAGTAGGAAGTGTTCTTATTGAGGTAATTTGTAAAATGTATTAGAAGGGTGGTTGGGGTGGGCGAGGGAGCGCTCACATCGATACCTATTAAATCCTATCAGGGATCGCAATTTTCCCTTTACCTTATTTACTTACATAAATATCACTTGGCCGGAGTTGTTGGTAGATGTGCTCGCGATAGCACCCTCAGAGCGACACTCCGAGGGATGGGGCCTCTGATGTCGGCGCCAGCCTTAAGAAAGGAACCAATCCGACGTCTAAAATGAGATCTGCTCTCCCCGCAGGCTCTTTTCAAAAGGATCTACGAAAATTTGTACCAATATTTCACAGCGGATTTATTTTCACACGAGCTTATAGAAGTGGGTATGCCATACACCCACCGATGCTCCACATTCATACTAATATGCCAATTCCATGTGGTCGCGTCACCCAATCGATGTCATCCGTATTTAATTGATCCAACATTGAAAACAATAATTATTTTTCGAACCACAGCGAATTGCTTCGAATAAACTGTATTTCATAATGATTTTGTGTTGATAAGCTGCTTTATTTTACTTCGAGGATGTCTGCTTACATTGCCAGAAGATATTTAGATATGCTTCGAGTTGGATCTGATGAATAAAATTTCATGGTATTAAAAAGTCACCTTTGGAATAAAAATGTACAACTTTTTCAAATTAAATAGAGTGGATTGAAATGGCACGTTTCCAAATTTTTGTCAGTGAGAATATTTTTGGTGTTTTAGTATGCAATCAATTCAGAAATATGTAAAGATATTTTTTATATGCACAAAAAATATATTTTGGAAATATTAAACCTTCATTGAATATGATTAAAATAGTCTTAATTCAGTCAACTATTTAAATCAAGTGATCAAGTATTGGTATTGTGAGTCAATTGTTGGACATTTATTACAAGGTTTTGAGCTTAAATCCCTATTAGGGTTTGTACAAAAACCGACACTCTTCAAAACCGGTTTTCGGTTTTTAGTTTTCGAACGAAACCGGTTTCCATCGGTTTTCGGTTTTAAAAAATATTTAATTAAAATAACGGATATATTAAGATTATTTGAATTTTATTCAATATTAAATGCATTACACAAACTTGCGTTATAATTAAAAATGTATTTATATTAATTGTATGTTAAATTATTTGAGTTTATATTATCGTTAGTGTTTCTGTGAGAACACTCATAAATTAAAAATGGATCAATAAAGTTTAAATTCTTTATAATATTTCATTGATTTATATTTGATGTATTAAGATTTATAAATGGGAAGTATTTCTGAAGCAAAAGCTTAAAAAAATCCCTTATTAATGGCAATATTAGCATTTTTTAAAAACAAGAAACATATTCTAGCTTTCGTGGGCGTATAAAATATATTTGTTCTTCTTAAGGTGCTATATCCATTATCAGATTTAAGTGATCTCTATAAGATAATTTTTCACGTGGTGATTTCCAATTGCCTTCCACGTATGGTTTAATTAGGATAATTTAAGAATGATGTTTTAAATATTGTTGCAAACTAGTAATTCTCAGTTTAATCTAAGGAAATTAGGTCAAACCTAGATGATCAAACGAAATTTAAATACCTCCAATATTCCAAATTTGCTAGTTCGGTAAAATTATTCTTGATTTTCTGGATTTAAACTTAATAAGAGTACAAGATTTTTTAATAAGAGTACAAGATTTTCTATATAAAGAGTTGGTCTTAAAAATATTCTTATGATTAGTAATTCAAATATTTTGTACAAGGCACATAAAATAAGCAAAAAACCTATTAAAATCGATTATTTCCACCAAAATTAATGTAAAAATTCTATGCGAAAATATGTATTTTTAAATTCTTCATGCAAGATTTATTTCAAATTTTGGAATAAATAACACGCATCTTCAAAAAATTAACAAACGCCTCCAATTAAAGGTCAAACGAATAGTTCTATGGAGCTATCCAATATTATTTAAGCTTATTAAATATTTGTCACTGCTCGATAAAACACTCGAAATGGTATCAAAGAAAGGTTTTCGTAAATGGCCATCCCATTTGGTTGAAATTTATCGTCGAAACTGAAATCCACTGTACGTATGCGGAAATTTTATTGAGTGCTTACATTACATATTCAGCTTTTGAAAAAAAATCCCCCCCCGATCACTTGAAAAATCTCAATCTCTGTTGAATTGCTTTTTGAGTATCAAAGAATATGACTTAGAGATTTTGAGAGACGGCGTATAGGTTTATTGGCATCACTATGGTATTTTGGCATACATAAGGAGCTCTCGAATCACAATTGCATAAAAAGATCCGCATTACATCACAAATCATACCTATATGGGACAATCTAAACAATTTATAAAAGAGAGTTCATAAGAATTTTTTTTTGTCAGATTCTCAAATCAGATTTTAATTGATCGTGATATTGAAAAATATGTCCTGCTATGACAAATATGCCCTTGTACGTAGATCCGTTATGAATGTATATCCAGGAGTTCTGTTTCGCATAAAGCAGTCCAAATATTGGTGTCAGAGCCTACGGTCAATTTACTGGAAAAGTTTTCGTACACAGAAGCATAAAGCACAAAAGGCCTAACTTCTCACAATACAAATGGCAGAAGACAAAGGGTGTTCAGGTCACCTAACGAGGTACAAAGTAACCTAAGTATACATCGCCGCCTCGATTCCTCCCGACGACAAACAGAACTAACGCCTGAGCCCATTCAAAATCTGGAGTAATTATATACAAATGGAGTCCGCATTGGAATAACTGTTTCTTTGCATTTTTATTCCAGTATTGGATGTATCTCAAAATATTGATACAACACGTACGAATAGCAAAATGTAGAGCAAATAAGAGATGTATTCCTTCGAACGGGCGTAAAAAATGGGGAGGAAACAAAGTTTACAACAAATTTCATCTACAGTTTTCTCAGATGCATAATAAATATCTTCATGGAACATATAAAACCAATTTTCATGTGCTTCATAGGTTTAAGATTTCAATCGAATATTATTTTATCCCAAATTGATTTTTAATAGTTAGGATATTGAATTGGTATTTTCTATGGAACCAATGGTTTAATTTTATAATCACGAATCGTAGTTTTGATTTGCAATTTGATCCAGCTGCTGCAAATAGATTCCATTAACATCGGAGCATCTCCTGATATTACACATACAGAATATTTTAGAGTCTTCAGTGTGTATCCCTATAATAATTTTGGACGTTATCTCGAAATTATTTCGTATTTTTTAAAACTATATCTAAATATCATTTAATGCGATTCATTACAAATTGCTGATGGCACCAGGACCTGGCAAAGGGCATGGCAAAGCAGGCGCCCGCGAGTCGCTCATTCGTCATAACAGCGGTCCGAAAAGCGGACCGATTGGACATACAAAACTTGTGGCTACTCCGTCCTCTTTTAGGGATTTTCTATGACCTGTACGATCACCGAAGCAACATAGAGTGTAAAAATCATAGTATACTATTAAAGTTATAACCGCCATCTCTACCTTAGGTCGGATACTTTTGAGACTATCTTTGTGTATTATTTTAAAACATACATTATATTAGTATTTAAAAATTTTGCATTTATTAGTATTAGTAAACTTTAAAAAATAAATAGGATTTCCAGGGGGGGGGAGGTAAGTTAGATACTTGCCACGGGAGCTTTATACACTTGTTATGGCTTTGTTAATTTAAAAATAATATGATGACATCAAATCAGAATATTTGAACTGATTTAAATCATAAATTAAAATCCTTCAATAAGCTTCTTAATCATTTTCATGATTTTACGCAGATTCAATTTTCAAATTCATTACTTTTGACTATTTGAAAAGGAAATCATAACAATATTTATAATTTAATGAGCTAAAAATGCATCCTGGAAAAAATTATGGAATCAGGCAATTTACAGGCAGTTGTCAGGCAATTTTCATCAAAACCATAAATAAAGAGCTTAACTGAACATTTGGCATTATATGAATTCTATACTAAAAAAATATGTGTTATATGTCGGTTAGTTGTATTTTTTTAAGAAAGGATTTTGTTTCCAGATTCGCTCCTCTCTAAAATTTATATTTAAAGTGGGTTATAATGTAGTGGATTAGTACCTGCAATGTATATACGATATGTCTCTTATATTTTTTATATATGCAAAAGTCTGTTTTATTTGATAGATTTGTAGTATTTATATATACATTCGTTTATTTGAAAAACTGCTTATATTTTATCATCTAATAATAATTTATAATACGTTTTTATATATTATGTGGATTTATTTAAATTAAAGAATAATCCAAATCAATTGGCATCGTTTAGATGATTTTTTTTCCATGAACGAAATCTAATATATTTTTTGTTTGTGATCTGTAGACAAACCGCGTATCAACCCTAATTCAAGCGCGAACAATCGGGTGGTTTGTTTTCGATTCGTTTTTTCTCATGTTTTCCAGACTCTATTTCTACGAAAAATATTATTTTAACTCGCATTTTTCGAAATGAAACATAAACTTCAAAAAATACCTTTTGATTGAATCGTATTGAATGACAAACGACAAAAACACATAACACGGGTAAAAGAAATAAAAGCGTATATGAACAAGACAACCGTTTAAAGCTTTCTGTTGTCAGAAACACATATGACGAGGAGATGTCTTTATACGTTCGTTCATATTATATCAATCAAAAAAATGTCCTTTAGAAGTTTCATTAAAAAATATATTATTAATCTGAAGGCATGTCTTTCGCTTAATATAATGTACTTATGGACGTCCTTTTCCGTAAAAGATTGGCTCGCATGAACTTTCGTTCACAAAGCTCGCTTGCTTCCTCCCCTTGGTACGTTTCGCACCCTTAGGTTTGTCGTTGTATTCTAATAATTAATTAACTAAACCTTTTCATTATTAAAGCTCTTGTGCGTGCTTTTATATCGAGGGTGGACATGTGATGGATTAGAAGCTGATTTTAATATTAATTTCCACACAGACCTTAGCAAAAAAATGTACATAATTGGAAAAAATAAACTTTTTAATTTAATTTATTTTGGACGGAGAATTGGATCCAAATTAAAAAAGTAAAATTGTACATTTCCGGTTAATTAGTAACGGAAATTAATTCGTACAGCAGGTGTTGAAACTCTTAATTAATATAATTTAATTAGCAAGTTTTTCGTGTAGCCCATTGATTCGATTGGGTCCATTTGTGGAGAGGGCAGAATTTAAAATTGAAAAGATCTGCCCTAACACTATAAAGCACGGACATAAATGTGGGTATAAATTCCTGTATACCCCTTAAAATACCCGCACGTCCATTCGCAAAGTAATAAAAATAGGCATTTATATACCAACTATGGTACTACGTGGAGGGCATAACATTTTGATGTTGGTCGTCATCATAGGTCAGCTGCGGTATCTGCTCTTTCAGACACGTTTCATCTACATGAGGCAATTTCTCAAAAACATATTCAAAAAGCAATTAAAAACATATCAACCTATTTATTTTTGCACAATTATCATGCTTATCGAATGAATAATATATTCATTTTGGGATTTAATTTATATTAAACAAGCAAGAAGTTCAATGTGCCCTATCTTGCAAGTAAGCAGTTGGCTCAACCCCATTACATCAAAAAATAGTACACCCTCATTATCCACCGTGTCACTTTTTTATCTTTATTGTGTTGAGGTTTCATGAAATTTAGCACATTCTCGCTTTTCTAGTCCCTGTAGATTTTCACAATTTCTTTCCTTGTCGGATTTTTCTTCATAAATTTACTTAAAGTTGCGCTTATATACTTTTGTCGTAATAGAACTGGTAATTCCAACTCAAATATTTTCATGGAAAGAATTCTTTCATTTGATGTTGTACATTGTTGATTTGGTTCATAAAACTTTCAACATCCACTCATCTGTATTTTTTTTAAATTTAAATTTTGTTATTTGATACAAATGCAATTAGGAGGAGCTTTGAATGCTTAACCCTTTCATTATGCATCACATTTATTAATCTCTTGCAATCTCGTGTATAAACGGATCAATATTAAAAAAAATCGATGAATTTGAAGAAAAAGCTCTATCCTTTGTATATCAAGCGCTTGACTAAAACGCTATAAGTCAATCGAATATTTGTATTCAAATTATTTTAGCATTGCTGCTAATAAATCATATTGTATTGCTGCTATCGCTATATTACGATCATGTCCTTTTCAATTTTATTTGGAATTAAATGTTTTAGTATTTTTTATAATTCCATGCAAAAAATACTTATTCTAGATAATAATATTATCACAAATTTAATTTAAAAAATCATACAATTTTTTACAACAATTGTTCTATAACTTTTTGAGTTAAAGTGTCCGTATATTGAAAAAAAGTTGAACAAAGCACTGAACCGAGGGGCGTTCACTTTAGTGCTCATAATATCGGAATTTTGTTGTGAAACTTTGAAAACATATTTTAATAGTTTTACTAACAATTTATGAAATAAAAAAAAACGTTTATCGACTTTTAAACGACCGTCTAATTTGATTTTCCTCATTGATAAAATAATATTTGCTTACTTTAATTGAATTTTTTACGTCGATGTTATATTATAGATAAACATAGTTTTGTTAGAATGAAATAACGATGTTGATTGAACTTAATTGAAATATTTTATATAGATTAAAATACTAGGTCAAATTCTGAGGCCCCACTGTAAATATGATCAGCATTGTGTAAATATTTGGTCCATTGTAGATGTGCAGTTCATTCCGACAAGCGCTGTGCTATTTTAAATTTCAAACGAATACGTATCGAATTAGAATTGTTTTCTGGTTCGTATTTATTTAGGTCCCCTTGTATTAAATAAATCCGCCATTTTATAAATCTACGAAGAATTCCATCGTATTTGAGTAATCATTTTAGATTGATTGAGAACTAAGATCAAACCCCTGTGATAATTTACCATAATTTTATGCCACCGTTTGAAAATCATTCATTTTTTTACAAATATGTTCTAACACATCACCTAATAAGTTTGTAGGTTTTTTTTTAACTTTTAGCTTATTCATTTGCGGTTGTTTTTTCGCAACTTCTTTAGAAAAAATCTACAAAGTTATTGATTCGATAGCTGATGAATTGATAGCACACAATATTCGTTCATTTATTCGCATAAACATAAATAGTATACTTGAAATAGATTAATTTGGTTATAATTAGTTGATAAATTAGAGTTATTGACCTATACGATCGTACGAAGTACGCAAGATACTCTTGCCGTCTCTGTCTATCTTCAAACTCAACGTGAAAGACACTCTCCGTCTATGTCTCTCCGAGTTCAACGTGTAAGAATATTCTTTCTGAATCACTGGAATTCAATCGCAAATACGCGACTGAACTCCTCAAAAGGTTAAAGGATTTAAAATCGGAAATGCAAAAAAAGAAGAAAAAAAAATACTAGCAATACTACATTGATAACTGTAGAGTTTTGTGTGAGTATTTACCGATTTTTATTTAAAAACTTCGATAAAAACCGATAAGTCGTCTAAAAGCTCTGATTTAGAAGTGCAGATAATAAGGAACGAAGTAGAAGTAATAGACCAGAAAAAATGCAGAAACAGTTGGACAACACAATTGTAGATGTAATTGAAATCAGAGCACTAGTTGTTTATAAGGATAATATAAAGTTTATTGAAAAAAATATTCAAAAATGTCGATCACTTCAAAAATTGTGTGATATTTTAGATATTCCTTATTTTATTTAGTGTCGATAAAACAAACCTTAACGAAAACTGATAGGGTTTTTTCGACGGCGGGCTCAATAAAAACGAAATTACGGTCAAGTTTAAAAGCAAAAACGTTCAATGCACTTTTATTTTTTAAAAAAAGTACTTTTGATATGTAAAAAAACTTCTAATATTTTTGATTTTGTTTGTTTGCTTTCAAACAATAATTTGCTTGAAACCAAAGCCCTCAAAATTTCAATTGATTTCGCACCTTTGTTTAGGAGAAAACGCGTTGCGCAACAGAAAACGCTACTTCTCTCCTTTTTTCTTCAGCGACGGGATCAAGAAATTTTCTATCCGACGAAACAAATTCCGGGTTATATTTGAATCACCTTCGTATATGTGTATATAAAATATTCCAATACTCGGATATTTTAATATTTTACCTATTTCATATTCTTTATTCGAATAATTGATTTTATGAATATTTGGAATCCTTGCGCGTATTTTCTTCATTATAAAAACATTTTTTTTTTCGAACATCTATTGTCATATTCTTGTAATAATAAATAAGTGGAAAAGCTTTAAAATGTTGTTTAATCTTAGTTTCCTCCGTTACATACACTACTGAATGATTTCAAATATTTAATTATTTATGTATACTAGTAATATTGTGTTGCCTTTCAAGTTGATTTATGACCAAATTGTTATGCCCTTTTTGGATTGAACAATTTACGGTTTGGATGCAATGAAGTTGTAATGGTTAATTATTCAACAATCGTTTTGAAATGATTGAACCGACAAACAAAGCAATCCAATCTCACACAGTACAAGTACGTAATGTCAACAAATATTAATGCATTCATTAATGTTTTAATTGAATTCATTTTTGCAAACGAAATATGCAGCAAATTGAGCTGAAATATGTTTGATATTCTAATCGAAAAAAACATTCAATAAATATTCTGTTCATGTGTCCGATAAATATTTCAGTCGAACATCGGTTTGCTGGTTTACTGTCACTTCGGTCAGGATGTTGAAAATTGTGCGGTCTGCAAACCAACGTCATATAGCGTTGTTCATGGCGTTCTGACGTTATTTCGTTATTATTAAACATTTATGAAATCCTTTCCGAACCTTGGATAGAATGCAAGCACGCGGAAAATTTAATCAGCCTTCGCCGGTAATTATTTATCATTCATGGTATTTTTCAGCAAATCGATGCCGAAAATATTACACGAAATAATGAAAATCGCGTCCGTATTTGTTGAAAATATGTTATCATGACTTACTGGCGTTGCTGAGCGACTTTCAATATGTTGGTAGACCGATCTTCCAATATGTACCTCGATACAAAGTAATATCAAAGTTTTTGATTAAAGCTCTGGAGCTAAGGCGATACATGAAGGATACGATATGATGTAAAAGTATAATGAACTCACATCGACTTGAAAATTTTGGAAGAATAAACAGTTCTAAAGTTCATAAGATCGAAAAATAAATTTAGCCAAACACAATTGTTATTGGAAAATAGCAAAGTATCAAAATTTCACGAAAGAAAAACAAGCACGCGCTTATAATGTTTTATTCATATTTGTATGTTTTTCGAAATAAATACACGTTGAATTTTGCAAACTCAAACTATAATATAAACACTGCATGTGGCAATTATTTATATTTTTATAGAATTAAATATAATTAGTTATTAATGCATTTAAAAGATCAATAATTGCGATCGATAACTATTTAGCTTGGTTTATCAACATTTTTTGTATTGGAAATGTATTCTGCTGATATGATTAACAAAATTGAACAAATTTGTTTATTAGTAATATAGCAACATTAATTCAAAAGTTTGCCATTTTTAAACTTATGTGTGTGGACAATCATTCAAATCATTGATAAACTACAGAACATATTATACTATATAATTATTCAATAAATTTGTGAAAATTTTTTAATCCAATATCATTGAAATTTGATGTCATTTAAATTATCAAAAAATATAGCATCTTATCTGTTGAGGGAAATTTGAGGACAAGGACTAGTCGATGATATAAAACATTTTTCAGAAACATCAAGTTCTGGTTATCGATGATCATATTTTGTTTGAGTGCGTGTCTATATATTATTATCTATTCTAGGGCAGGGTTAATGCTGTTTTTTGCCAATAATTTTTATCTCATTAAAAATAAAGGTTTTATATGATTATGGTCAATGCTGTCATTAAATTATTAAACAATGAGCTATCAAAGTCATATATGACTGGAATAAAATAACCAAGTAGGGATGTGGTCAATTAGCATACCATTGGCTCAAATGGGACTGTGTTTGGTGACCATAATTTTCGGTTGCATTTATGGTCGCCTAAAATTCATTCTCGTTCATTTCCATATTCGAATCTAAATTTAATTAAGCCTTATTTGATGTTTTGTAATCGAAATAATTCACTGTTTGTAAAAATACTACATATTTATTTGCATAATTTAAGAACAATCGAGATTTTGCATATATATAAATTTTATTATCGGGCCAGTCCAAATGTTCGTGCGCATTTGTGGATTTTTTTAAAAAATAGTTTAAATTTAACACAATTTAATATTTTAATTAATGATATATTTTCCTCCAATATCTACAATTTCTCGTCATCTTACAGGTGGATTTTAGTTCTGTTGCTGTAGAAAATAATTGGTTTTGATGCAAAATAATTTTTTGTAGCGTTATTCGAACCGTAACCATTCTAGGGTTATCATGATGAAACAATACTTTCTTGATATTCACCAATCGAAGGGTTTTTAAAATCAAATCAAAGTCTATATAATACTGTAAAAATCTGCATTAATGAGATGAACTCATCCTTTCTGCAATCTGATCCACTTTTAATTGTGGCTTTGACTCCAGAAGGCTTTTAAAAACGTCGTTATCAAAATAAACAGGACGTCCAGAACGGGGTACATCATAAATACTGCTTTCTCCAACTGTAAATTGCAAATATTGATAGCATGTTCACCATGTACACTATTAATTTTTATCACCGCAAAATAAAATAAAAATATATAACATAGCACGTTTGTATTGATTATAGATATTCATTTTATATGGGTATTAATATGCGTCTGATGTTTACAAAAATTGGTGACAGACTGACTAATACATTAGTCAAGGGATGACAACTTTAGAAAAGTTCTAAATCTTATTGGCTTTGTAGTGAGTCAGCGATTTCCATGCAGGCTATTAATGCGCACGAACTTATGGACTGCTCTAATGCATTGATGTGTTCGGATATGCATGTATAATACATAGTATATGCTTATCATATATTGAAAGGATTAAAAATGTACGTTGATGGAAACATAAAGGATAGATTATAAAAAAAATTTAAATGTCATATTCAGTTAATCAATATTACTTGACCCAAAAGTAGACGATATGATAATTCTTGTTTTAAGATTGTACTTTTTCCATGCTTCTTGCGTGTTAGTATTAGATATGCGATATGATGAGAGCGGTTAGGGGTAATTTTATTATTCATTTGTGTGGGTGTGTGATAAATATTTAAATTGATAATTAATTCAGAAAGTTTTGTATATAACTTGCGATGTTTTGAAGTATTCAGGAATGGCTCGTCCTATGTGGCGCGTCACTCGAATTTTCCGTATTTTCAAACTACTTATTCAAATTATTCACATTTCGGGAACATAGACTACCTATCTTAATTTATTCATAACACTTATGTGCTAATTATTCGTCCTTTTGGGGATGAATTAATGTATGCGGTGTGTATTGCTTTGATAGCGCTCCATTTGTAATTACGAGTCTTCGGATCCGCGTACACGCGTGCGAGCCTCTTATTACAACTGTGAATTATTTACAGCAATCTCGACCCTTTACAATTCGAGCATTTCCCAACTTTTAATGCTGCCGAGGACAATCTTTTTCGGGAATTAGCCGGGTGTTTCTGGACGGTGAGCGCGTGTGATGTTCCTGCTAGAAAAAAATCGTATTAAGATGGGAAAGCGTTTCATCTAAGAGTGTAAACAAAGATGTCGTTACAAACATTGATGGCTGTTTATTTTTTCCCGTCAAGTTTTGATGAGCAAAAAAGTTAGAGGGAGTGTAGCTGCTCGTATCGTGTCTTCGCCTTACCTCAGAGTGCGAATTACGAAACTTTCGGGGTAATTTGTCACTGTCTCCCTGCTCGTACCCCTGCTTTTGGAGAGGGACGAAAAAAACATTTTCACTTCTGAAAGCCTCGCGAGATGACGTTATTATAAACTGTGTCTAGTCAGCTTTCATTTGTTTGCCATGTATTAATTTTGGGGCCTCAGCGAGATTCATCTGAAGACTTCGCCCAGCGACCGGAAACCCTTCCGAACCATCAACATTTTTAAGATCAACCCTCATCCCTCTTAATCATTATATGGACATTAAGGGAGATTAATTTTAATGAAAATTAAAAATTTATTTTAATATGTCTATAAAGAGAAAATATCATAGTTTTTCTTCGATTTTAGCGATAAATTAATTATAAAAATCATCACATCACAAAAGGTGGTACATGTTTACCACTATTGGATAAAGAATAATTTCATCAGCATTATTGTAATTTGCTTAGAATTAAAGTGATGCTGGTTTGTTATAAATTATACTAAAAATATATGCACATTATGTAGAGCAGTATTCCCTATCCTTTATCCAAAACCCCCAATCTGCTGATATCCAAGACTGAGGCAATGTTAATGTTTTCTGTCTGGATATCAGAGTGGCATCCAAAGATAACTCATGCAAAGCAATGATGCAAAGATTTCCTTTATGAGGATCCTCATTTTCGGGGTAATAGTGTTTAAATTTTAGTATCAATGCCTTCAAGTGTTCACTTATTACATTTAAAAAAATGTTTCCTGTCAACGACAACAGCAATTGAAAATTCTTGCAAAGGCGAAAACATTTACAAATCAGAGCCAGAACCTAAAGAACCAGTTTTTTTTAAATGCTTCAACTTTAGTATAAAACCCTATATAGACCCTGTATAGAGTACTAATAAACGGAGAGATATCGATATACCCCGATGTGCCAACCCGCGTTCGTAAGGGCCGGATGTTAACCACTTATGAATATTTCCGCAACACCGCGGAAGATATTAGTCAACATTAATCTATATAGTAGTTCTTTATGGGATTTAAAAGTTACATTGAAAAGTCCTTTACTGTCATACTGAATCTATGCATATCAATGTCAAAAGTGAATTAAAGTTTTTCGTTACAGAATACGTTCATTTTATTAGTTTCATAATGTCAACTCTAGGAATAATATTACATTAAATTCTGTTCTATACTGATCTTAAACAATCACAACCGCAGATTGGATCAAGTAATCCCAATCGTCCTGCTTATGGCTCTTGTATCCTGCGGTTAATTCCCTATTTAATCCCCGTGGAGATGTGTCCATAGCGATTACCGAGCACTGAATAATTGCAAAACGAAGACGTACATTCGAGCACAATGTATACATATGGAGGATTTAATTAAAATTTGAGTAAAAGCTACATTCAATCCAATATATTTTGTAAAAAAATCATATTTGATTAAGTGGGAATATCGGAAACCGGAAAAATAAATTCACCCTGATAGAGCTTCAGCCTTCTACTTGCCAGGCATGTGGTTAACCATTAAGCCATGGGGAGATTAAAATCTCTTCAGATTGAAAGCTGCATATATTGACATAAGCATAATTAATGTCTGCGTGTATTAATTTATTGTTTAATGACAAAATACTTTCTTGGAAAATTATTAGATATCAAGTATTAAATATCACAGTTGTAAGTATTGTGATGATGATAAGATTCACAAGCAGCGTGCTTTCAGAGCGGGCTAAGCATTAGCTTAGATGAAATATCAGGATCGTTCATAGAATGCAAAGGCTCCATAAATTAGATAATGATGTGTTGACGTCATCAGTAGAATTAGATCCTCTTCAAATAATCAGTAAAAAAAAAAAAAAAAAAAAAAAAAAAAAAAAAAAAGGGCTTCTGAGCTTCCCATCTTATCTCAATGTGGGTGTGACTCTACTTTACTCGACGGTACTAGCCCCGACAGCCTCTGGAGCGGACCAGTGCTTGGCGTAGTAGCCGCCATCGACGCATTTCGCGCCAAAGCTTTCGCAAAATGTATTGAAGGCGCTGAGGGCGCCAGGACGGGTCACCAGATCTTTGTGTCCTACTGGCCCCTCACATGGCCCACGAACACGGCACAGAAGCGCCTCCCGCTCAGCCCCCATGCCTTCGCACGACCACAGAACATGTTCTGCGTCCATGCTCGGTGCAGTGCACGGGCAATCTGAGCGATCCGACAGCCCAAGTCCCATTAAGTGGGCACTAAAATGGCCGTGACCCGTTAGGAATTGTACCATCCAATGATTAGGCGCGATGCCCTTGTACTTAAGCCTCCTCTCGACGGAGTCGAAGAACCGGAACAAGTGGCGGCCACTTGTTGAATTGGACCACCTGTCCTGCCACGTTCTCGTAGCTGCGTCCTGAGCCCATTTCCTCAGCGACGTCTTATCAATAATCTCCGCTGCCTCCTCCGCTGTAAGGAATGAGTCGCCGACTTTCACTGCGTGGCCCTTCCGCCATCTGTACACTGCAGCCATTACCTGAAGTTTCAGGTCCATCGGGAGGACTCCCGCCAAGACCGGTAGGCTGTCCGTCGCCACCGTTCGATAAGCTTTCGTCAGCCGCAGCAGCGGCGAGCGCTGCGCCGAGTTGAGTCTCCGCGATGAGGTTAGCGTGGGGCCGGACTGACCTGGTCGCCCCAGTTTGTGAGCCCATGCACCAGCACCGTACGTCACGATGCTGACGTACAGGGCCTGATATGCTGTGCGCATGCTGCGCCCACTGAGGCCCCAATCGGCGCCTGCTAGTCGCGACATTCTCCCGAAGACGTTGAGGGCCTTTTTTGAGGCCTCACTGACATGTTGCCCGAATCTGCAACCCCTCTCGATGGTGACTCCCAAGTAATTGACGGATTCCTTGAATGGAATCCGTGTTCCACCCATGTTGATTCTTGGAACCGAGTTCTTCTTGAGTCTGTCGCTTCTAGATCCCCCCTCGAGCACCAGTCCCACGGACTTACCCGGGGCAAAGGTCAGTTTGTTCAAGACGCTCCAGTCCCAGAGCGTCCGTACCGCCTCGTTTCCTCTTCTACCTGCCTCTCTTGCTGAGTTGGCAGCGACTGTTAAGGTGAGGTCGTCGGCGTAGGCAATTAGTTCGCATCCGCTCGGTAGTTGCAGCTCGAAGATGTCGTTTAGCAGAACGTTCCATAGCAGTGGTCCAAGAACGGAGCCCTGGGGGCAGCCTTTCGTTAGTTCTCTGTGAACCAGCTCCCCCCCCGCCTGCGCGATTATCTGTCTATCAGAGAAGTAGCTCCGTATATTGTCAACTAAATTAGATTGGCCGTGGGTCAATAGATGAAAAGCACTTTCATTGTATGGGTAAGAAATTTGAATTTCATATTGGGGCAGCGAAAATCCGTAGACTGTTCAACAACAACGTCATTCACTATTACCATATAATCGAAAAAAAGTAGATTTCCCAAATTAAATATGTTCGATATTGTGAAATTAATTTGTCTTCAGTCTTTCACCGACATTCAGCGGGAACAAGCTAAGAGATACACCAACACGATTGTTTAGGCATCTATGAATTTTGCAAAATCGAAAGTTTGGAAACATTTCGAATTTTTCGCTTACCTTAAAAAGATTTTACTTTATTTACAAAATCCAAAAAATACATCGAAAATAAATAGTATGTTTACACTTGCTTCAAAAAGTGAAATTAATCTTTTGAAGAATGTCGATTTTTGTACAAGTCACTAAATCGAAAAATAACGAACTTCGATTTTATCAGGTTGGGGAATAAGTTCGTAGCGTTTTTATATTCTTTTGTATTACAACATTTTTTTTGCTTTTTGACAAAGTGTATAGTATTCATTCGATAGAATTCTTTCTGTTCTACAAATCTCTGTTAATTATCTTTTTGAATAATTTATTTTATTATTATTTTTGAGTCTTAAAAATGGAATATCCAGGAGGTAAAAAGCAACATTTTCGATACCTACTCTTCTACGCTTTTCATCGAGGTCAATAAGCTGCTGAAGCAGCCCGAGATATTTGCAACGTATACGGGGTAGGTGTCATAGGTGAGTTTACAGCAAGGAAATGGTTTGCAAAGTTGAGCGGAAGACCATCTGAATTCGACGAAGAGCGTCTTAATGCACGTTTGAAAGAGGACGGTCGCCAAACAAGTCGTGAATGGGCCGAAAAAATGAATTGCGATCATAAAACGATTCTTAATCATCTTCATTCTAAGGGATTTGACAAAAAACTAGGTGCCTCACGAGATTAACGAAGACAATAAAGAAAATCGCCTTCAAATTGCTTCTTAACATCTCGCCCGCCATCGAGCAACACGCGGTCATAAACAGCGCTTTTTGTACCGAATCGACACGAGAGATGAGAAATGGTGCCTATACATAAACATGAAGCAAAGAAAGATATGGGTGGCTCCAGGAGATACGCCAAAGCCGAGAGTCAAGTCTGACTTCCATCCAAAGAAGATCATGATCTGCGTTTGTTGGGATTGGGAAGGCATGATGCATTAGAAAATCCTTGAAAGGAATGCCACAATCAACAAGGAGCTCTGCATAGCTTAGCTACACCGCTTGAAAGAGGCTATTCAACTGAAAAGATCCCATGGACAAAGCCAAACCATACTCCTTCACGACAACGCTAGGCCCCATTTTGGACAAGTCGTCAAAGCCGCACTCCGAGAGCTCGAATAGGAGGTCCTCCAGCATCCGTCGTATTCTTCAGATCTTCCACCGACGGATTACCATCTTTTCCGCTTCATGTCGAACCATATGAGAGGCGTTACTTTCAAAAATGAAGACGATCTTAAAAACTGGCTCAACAAATTCTTTGATATCAGACCGGACGATTTTAGGCGGAACGGCATCGACCAATTAGTCGAGAGATGGGATAAGGTAGTAACAACAATGGCGAATACATAACTAATTAATTTGTTGTTAAAACTATTGATTCTCGTTTTAAAAAAAGTTTTTGATAAAAACGCTACGAACTTATTCCCCAACCTAATAATTTTAGTTTAGTTTTTTTTTTAATGAGATTTAAAAATTGCAGGGTCGATATCTAGCAGTGCTAAAAAATATGGAAATTATTTTGTAGATTAGATTTAGGCTTTAAATAAATACTTTGTTAATAATAAAAATAAAAAAAACCTGTCCTAATTATGTTAATGATAGGTTCAAAAATTAATGTATCGGTAAAGTGTTTTTTTTTTACTTTTTTATATTGCCAGTTTAATATGAATATGTATTATTTGAATTACCTTTGAATGATCATTGCTCTAACATGTCTGAAACATTGGTTGTTTCGATTCAACCTATTTTTTTGAATTCAAACAAAAATGGATATTAATCCACCATATAAATTCGCAACAAGAGAGCTTAAAATTTCTCCTATTCAACTCTCCAATGTTAACCCGGAATTCATTTGCTAAAAAAATTCGATACGCTTTTTACTACGTTATCTCACAGATTTTTACCCATGAAGGGCTTTGTTGTGCCCTCGGGTTTTTAAAACATTGAAATAGTCAATCCTGTAATTGAATAGCATACTTTTTTATTGAAAAAACATCGTTCGAAAGTAATTCTCATACCGTTTTTCATAGTTGAGTCTCTGCTATTGAAAAATCTAACATACAAACAAATTTTAAATTGGTTAACTATAATGTTTTATATAGTTCAATGAAAGCATCCACGTTGGATATTGAGCGAGCAAATCCTATATGCAATTAATGGGACAAATATTTACAACGACGTGGTCGAAATAAAATGCAAATTTTCCGTCATAAAAAGCATATCCCATAATTTTTAAATTTACAGTTTGCTCGTATTAATGAAACCATCGGGATCGGGTGTCACATCAATCATGTAATAATATAGTCCATCTATAAATTTGCACCATGCACGTATCCGGAATTCAATGGAATGACAAATGATGGAAGCTTTCTGTGTTGCAGTACAAAAACGGACATAAGCTCAATATTCTGAATACAACATGATAAAAATGAATAATTAGCATGATAATGTTGATTGTTAAAAATTGGGTAAAATTTAGGTTAATTTGCAATTTTGTCTATTTGATCTTGGTTTAGGTATATATGTTTATGTTTCAGTAGTCAGACAATTGAAAGTGGTAATGGCGCCACTATTAAGTAATGAGATATCCTCACGCAAGCTGTCGAAGTCGGGTGGCGCCCTTTAAATAATAAATGCTTGATAGTTTTTTGGAAACGACCGAATTAGAATTTGAATAAGCTGCAAAACAAGACCATTCGAATGAAGATTTCGCTCGATAAATTCGATTAAATTAGCCATTTTTTTCCAATTAACATTAGTTTCAGCACGGGAAAACAAAATGCAAAAAAACAATCTCCCACAGACTTTCAGTCAAATATATTCCAATCCGCCCAAAGTTCGCATACTTGGATACTACATAATTATCCCTGGTTAATACAATTGCGAGATAATACTTGGTTTGATCGAAAAATATAACGTGTTTTAAATTCTCAAACATCACATCACTCAAATACACTTTTTTGCAGTATAACTACTTAAAAGCCATTTGACTAATCCTAATTACTACGCTTACTAGTGCTATTACTTATTTACAGATTAATATTTAATGTTCTTTCAACAGCAAGCTAGTACTCATTTTATCTACTATTCGTTTTACAAATCTTGACTTGGGCTTGCTTCTCACTCGCTATTTCTTACATAGTTGATACTAACTACCCAATAATATGCAGCTTGATAAACTTTTCTAGTTCAGAGCCAAGAAGCTTTAGGAAAAAAAAAACAAAGACAAGAAGAACATCAAGCAGATGGCCTTAAGGGAGGCAAATGAAGAATTTATCTTTACAACGATAACAGCATTGTCTTCCGTTATTTTCTATATCGTTTTGAAAAGCGTCACGTATGACTTCACCCTTTGCATTTCGCAAAACCCTTTCTAGTAAAATCAAAAAGGTCACCTTGAATAGTTTTTTTCATTATCTCCTGAGGAAAACTGTTCAGTCTTTACAAACCTTCCACACTTCCTATTATTATATTAGACAATGCTTATATTATTTGCGGAATCTTTAGCAATAAGTGGACGAAGTTTTATCGCAATTCAATGAACGGTATAGCAGCGCATTTCGAACGAACAAAACCCAATTCATTTTTATATATTATATTGCACCTTATGAATCTTATAGAGATTTAGAACATATTTCAATATTTTGTAATATTATTTCCTCAAATATAAGACATCATACTATTGCGTCTTTTAAAAAATGATTGGACCTTATTTTTTGAGTGGAGTGATATGTGGACAGCACTCAAAAAAAAGTTTGCTTGTGACAAAAATAAACAAGAAAATTTGAAATGAAATATCAAAAATTTGTATTCCATTCAATATTTTTAAGCGCTTTCATGAAAGTAGAATGTTTGCAAATTCCCTTTAACTACACAAAAATTAAGCTGCCATCAACATATGGAATAAATTGTTGAATGTTGAATGAGAAAAATGTGATAGTTATATTTACAGTTCCATAATAATTAAGTTTGATATAGATGTACACAAACGTTATAATCAGTAATTCATTTACTGTGTAATTTCTTGATTGGTATATGATTTATTCTCTCATTATAACGGCTTAAGCTCTTAAGATATATGTAGTTCTCTTGTAAAATTTCGACGTAAATTTTTCTCAAGTTTTCATTCTTTCATTCTTTCGTAATTATCCCATCAAAGATATTTATCTCTAGGGCATTATTGTTCCTGTTTGAATGGCGAGCTTCGCGAATTCTTGTTTGTTTTGCAACTTCCTCGAGTATTTCTTATTTAAAACTTCAGCGAACTTCCGATACAACTTTTTGAAAGGTCCCAGGTATTCATTGATTTTGGCTGAAGATATTCATCATACACTGGAGCCTTCAGCGTAGAGATATTCTTGCACAGACGTCTTCAACTTTAACGACATTATAAACGTTAACGTGTTAGAACGGGCGACTGTTTTATGAGTCGTAACGAATTTGGAATGCACGCTGAAAGTATAGCGATGCCGAACTCCGCTTATAATACCGAGAAGTATTCTACTTATATCGGAGATGTGTAAATCTTCCCGGGAAGATATTGTATTTAAATTGGATAAATCGCTGAACTGGGGATATCCCTTGGGATTGCCAGGCTGAATGGAATCCTAAATATTTGATATGCAATTCTGTAAGCATGGGCAAAAAGCCATATTTACAATCCCAGGGTGAAAACTCGCCAGAGTGTATTACTTTAAATACAATTATTATGACAGACAAGGGCCGTAATTTATTCATCCCTGTTGTCAGTATCGAGGAATGGACTTTAATATTCCACGTCGGTTTGGATTTTGCTTTAATGGACGATAAAATATTTCAGTTGAACGAATTATGCTGTAAATGTGAGCAGCTAATGCTATTTCAGTATAACATTTTAATTTACATCATTTTATATATGTACGTTTTTATTGCAGCTAAATAATGTATTACAATTTTGTCGAGGGTGCTAATTCTAAAAATCAACTTGATAACGTCTTCTGAAAGGCGTATGAAAATCCCTAATGTGTTAACCACAAGTCTTTTCTTCTCAGAAATGTTTTCAGAACTAGGAACTTATTTATAAAGATACGATTTACAGCCTGAAGTCATGAAGATGAGCCAATGCTCATTTTCAAGATCTACTACTTCTTTTTCTGTATTATTTGAATTCAATATTTTTTCCCTCCCCATGTTCCTATCTACTTTATTTTACATTATATTTCATATTATGTTACATAGTAAAATATTATTCTATCAATGCATGTAGTAAAACTAACTCTTCACCTTCTGCATTACACAATATATTTTTACCTTTTAGCCAGCGTTGAAATTGTTGATTACGTGTACTGTTTTTATACAATATGTTTAATGAGTAATCAAATTAAAAAACAATAAATGTTCCTTTTTACCATCAACGTATCAGTTAAATATCACGGTTATAACGAGCTACAACCAGATTTAAAATAATATTTTATTGTTCATGATATAAGCATTGTTTTAAAGTTTGAATAATGCGACAAAAATAGAAACAAAGGGAAGAAATACGACAAAGACTAAGAAATATTTCATCGGAGTTTCAAAAATTATTTATACGTTTTAACATTTCATATGGGATCCGCATTTTTTTCGCCCATTGACATGACAGGATTAAAAGGAAAATCTTAGCCTTCGGGAATAAAATTGAAATTATTCACGAACTAGAAAGTTGAATAAGCAACGCATCCATATGTAATAAGCCATCGCTGAATTCTTCGAGGGTTTCCGTAATGTGAATCCGTCTTATGTTTTATCATTGATGTATTTGATAAAATTAAAAATAAGTAAAAATTTCGACAAGGGGACCCAAGGGATCTAAAGGGATGGATCGAGACCAATATTCTGAATTTGCCATCATTGGCACCGATGAAACCCGAATATTTTACACTGTATAATACATGTATAATTATTACCGGAGTGGCATCTAATTCATTTTTAATGCTATAATAGATATTTTATAATAATTATGTATGCTCGTTATAACCGAAATCTAGAAAAAATCTTAGGAAATCGCCTACATATGGCACTTTAAGATCAATATTTTTTATGAAAAAAGCTTTCGAAACTAGAAAAAGTATTTCGAAATTAAACATTCATATCCCAGGAAACTCTCAAATTTATTAACGTTAATACCAAAGAGACATAAAACTGTTAATAAAAGCAAATTCAATCAATCCAATGAAAAATAGAAAATGTATATCAGAGAGTTCATATAAAAGCGGTCGTAAAATCCTTCCATTACATCATATGAACCCGTAGCTTTTTTTGAAGTACAATTTGTTAACATTCTCGAGCGTTATACCACTCTTTTCAATTTGAAAATAAAAAAGGACGTCCTGACAATCCCTCAGGTATAAAAACTTCTCGGTCTGTTTTTCTATAGTTTTCCGACCGTCCATGAAGGGGGAGGAGTATATAGAGCGTTCATAGCAATTTAGCAAGATAAGGAAAATATGTGGTACTACATTTGAATTAAGGATTTGCAAATATGATTTAGAAGAATTTAATATAGGAGGTGCTTCGGCAGTGCGGTAGATTTTCATTGTATGTATATAAGAATTTGTAATGAAAATTTTTAAGGCAAAAAAAAATTGACGTGCTTTGAGAATTACCCGCTCTCTTAGTGAATAAACGAGATCTTGCATCGTCACAAAGGATATTTCTGCAGTACAACAAAGTTGATTTGTTTCGACGTCAAAGGTGTTTTGTGCATCAATATTCCACCCTTTGAGAAAATATCGCTCTTGGGGCAAGAATATTATTTTCCTTGTCATGACATCGTCTTTATCCTTCTTTCTTGTATACACGCGTAAAATGAGAGTCTTGTGAAATGTTTTGGATTGATGGATTTAAGAATATCCAATCCGCTCCACATACACACGTCCTCGAAAAGGAAACAAAGCGAATGAATGCTTTCAAGGATATTTTGTGCTATTTCTGTAAATCGTTCATTCTTCCGAAAATACAAGCAATTATGGCGTTTAAAACAACGTAGTATTGTTGTTCTTATATTAAATTTACTACAAAAAATAATAAGGGCAATACGTTAATACTCAAACGATATTATACAATTTAAGAGCAACCTTATTTAATATTAAGATAATTAATTGTTTTAAACTAAGCACATAACATAAAGACACTATTACAAGTTGCAAAGTTTCCAGCGACGTATAAAATTTAATTGCGTGGATTCGCATTTATATCACGGTAATTATAAGTTGCGAGATCGGAAGGGTGCGAAAAGCGACAACCCCCCTGTAAAATTATATATGAATTTTCAAAATGTATCACTTGATATTTCGCTATACATCACAGAGTGAAGGCTTTCTCGTGTTTATTCTTATAAAATTCGCTGATTTTTTTCGAACCCCGTCAAAGTTCGGCGTATCGAAAGTATATGTGTGTTTTGTCTCATATATTCGGGGGTACAGAACAGGGCGAATCCTCCGAGGGGATTTGTTGGGGATTCGTTACGTTTTTTTGCGCTTTTACCTGAGCACCGTTTGAAAAACTACGACCGTTTTCCTGAAATATGTCTTTTATCTCGGCTCCCATGGAAAAAATCAATTCAGTATTTATGCAAATAGGTTTTCATAATTTTGATATATTTACATAGCTATTCCTTCAATCTACCCTTAATATGAAATTTAGAGATTCCTGAGAATTTAAGCAATACTCGATTATGAAAATATATCGTATTATTATTAAAAACAATATATAAAAATTAAACCAATTTTCCTTTTTAAAAATTTGTTTGAAGAGTTCCATATCAATTGTAATAGACAATAGAACGAAAATAGACAACTTGATGGAAAATATTAATTTAAACAGAATAGAATTATTTAGAAATTTATTAAGTTTCTAAATAAACAGAAACTCGAGATAAGAAGACATTTTTTTTAAATTTTAATATATATAGTATAATATTGGTATAAAAATTATAAAGGTGTTAAAAATTAGCTTACAATTTTAAAAAATGCATTAAACTATCAAAAAATCATATGAGAATACAGGTATACTCAAACTTTTTTTGTGCGATTTCAAAGTTATGCGGTTTTTTTAACCGGTTGACGCACACGTCTGGAATAACGATTTTCGTAATTTATGAACATAAAAAGAGTTAAACCATCGCTAAAACACACAATTATTATTGTTTTGAATCATTGACATTGTTGTTTTGATTGTTAACAGTAGCGTCATCTACCACATTTCAATTTTCAGAGAAGCTTGAGAGCTTTTGAACCGCTTAAGTTTGTTTTCATTTTTTTGAGTTTCGTCGATGTGAGATAAGATTTGAAGTGTCCACGAAGACAGGTATGCATAGACTTATCTGGCTTAAAAAGAAAATATTTTCTGCTGACGTATGACGGGATTTGACGGCTGTGTACGTCAAGGCAATTTTTTTTAAAATTTCATAAAGAATACGTATCGAGATATTTTGAATATAATAGGAAATAAATCATTAACACTAACCGAAATTTGGAAAAAAAAAATTTGGGACTGTAAATCATATTGCATCTGTAATCGCTGTATATACGACCATGCCCTTTATTCTACAATAGTTTAAAATTAAAAAAAATACCCAAAATTTCACCTTTAAATCATTATTTTATACAATCAGCTTAAAGAAAATTAGTTCGGAGCTTCCAAAGTCACATAAATTGGTGCAAAAGAATGAAAAACTTCTAAATTCTATAAACGAAACACTTATAAATTCTATAATTCACTTCTGCTGCTTGAATTCAGAAAATAACAATTTAGTTAAGTGTAACCTTAATAGAATTCCGGTTTCAGCTAAATTTATGTGCTGTTAAAACTGTTTTCTTAAGAATGAAGTGATTTTTTAATTGAAAATTCGATTTATATGATCTGATGATTTATATGGTATGTTAAGAGCATAGTTGCTCAGACATGTAAATCTAGTCGTGAAAACTTGCCATGGATTGAAAAAAAAGTCGAGGTGCTATGCAAATAGAAACTCATTCTTCCATTCTTACCATCTGTAGCATTATTGCAGGGTAAAGCACCATTTTTCTTTCGCGGCTTGGGTTATTATTTTGCGGAATGCGATGCGGCTGTTTTGTTAAGTAATGAGGTGCGCCGAACTGCTTGGCCGACTCAGCTACTCCTGCCTTGTTTCCATTATAAGAATGTCGTATGTATTGCCCCGGGCGGACTTATTAAATTTGAAGACGCCCACCCCCATCATAACATACTAAGAAACAATTTGTCCCGGAGACGTCCTCGCGTAATACTTGCAGCGGCGTAAAAAGGCGTCTTCCCGTCACCTAAGAAAACACCGTTTTCTTCGTGGTTATAATTAAAGGAAAATATGGATTTTCTAAAAAAAAAAATATTTTTTTCACGAGAATACGTTTCAACAGTTTTTTTTAGTACGTTGCTTGGTTTTAATGGAGTACGGCTCATAAAAAATGTGTAATTAAAAGGATCATGTACGATTGGCAATTCCTAAATTATTATCCAACGAGTTATGAAATGAATCAATTTGGAGTGAATTATAGCGTATTTATGGCGTGGACTTAATTATTTTGAAAGAAACAGGCATATACCTATTTCTGGACTCATATTGGCCATGAGAATAATTTTTTTTAGAAGCAGATAAAAAAAGAAAGGCTTTGTAGTTAGCAAAGGATAGTAAAAATGCTTCAAAAATGTCATGGAATACGTTTGTTGACGGTAACAGGTTTTTATTTTTTAATACTGCTATGGCCATTGTGTTTATGACGTTAATTCTATAATATGAAACCTTGTGTTGTATATGTATATCTCACCATTTTCATATTTTTTCAGATTACAAGTGCTCCTTTTCAATAAATTACATTTTAATAATGAAATTTGTATTTAGGAAGTTTCGCTGTATTTTGGATATTCGCGGTATAAAATGATGTTATTCAGATACTTGACATAATTTTGGGGAAAATTGTTTTAATATAAGAATTCTAAGCCGATTATGAGTAATCAATTCGGTTATGGAATTGAAGACTTTTGAACATTTAACGAGTCAAAGTTTGCGCAGAGCAAATAGAATTTAATCAATCCGGCGCGGAAATATCACAAGAAGCACCATAACCGACAAAACTATGAATCAACTATGGGTGACTTATCTCTGGTTCGTTAATAGATTTGCGAATCTTTCGAGTGTAAGCGAGATTGAGAGCGGATCACTAAAATGTGCACCTCACCCCCCTGGAAGAAGTTAAATTGAAGTAAGATTCTGATCTAACTAAAGGCGTGGTGTTTGCAATGTGCGGTGTAATATGATCCGCGAACCTTTCGTACTTTCGGTTTAGTAAGCCCTAGAGTAGCACGGTTTACTCAGAGGCTCTAATGTTTGAGTACAAAACTTACATAATACCTGCGGGGCACCCACCTCAACACACAAATGATATTTAAACAACAAGCCCCCGGGGGTGAGTTTTCTCCTACTTCGCCGCCTATTAGACCTTCTACAAACTTTCACGTAGTATCTACTTTTCCCTTTTAAAAACATTGCTGCTTCTGTCAACAAACCTACGAGATACATTTTTTTTTTCAGTACGACTTTACCCTATGGCAATTTCTAATAGTTCTGCTATTAGTATACATTTCCTACTTGCTCGAAATGCTTCCTACAACACAAGTATTACATTACCAATTAAACTATACAGAACCCAGGTAAACTTTTTGCTACTCAAGGTTTAGCCTTAACGACAAAACATTCTTGTTTAATATAAGCAATTTATATTTGAATACCCAAATGTTATATTTTATTTAATTTTATGTGATCTGTAACTACATTATAACTCACTTAAACTTTTCCTGAAATCTAAAAAATTATCTTCAATTGATCCATATCAAATGTATTGATATGGATCAATTATTTAGATCTAGGCTAAGCTTAATCTAATTGATTTGACAAAGTTGATTTTGATATGATTAAAAATTAATTGAGCAAGACTATCAGTACCAGATATGTTACAATAATGAAAATATCAATTAAAATTAATCATAGTTTCCCATTCACTCAGAGATCTTCTCCCAGCCAAAATTTCTATTCAAACAGTCCTATCATAACTTAACCAAATGTGGAAAGCAAATTGATAACCACTACATGAAAACACCTTTTCATATTCTAGTATTTGTATCACAGACAAATATATTCGAGATATTAATATATGAATGAATAAGATTACTTTTTCACAATAAATGTCACTATTTCTTGAGCTTTTAAAGACACATGTATTATTCATGATTAAATCTGTCAATTTAAAAGAAGAAATTCGCTTTAGATTAGTCAGTTTGTTAAGCTTGGTTACAAATGCGCAAATTTATATGTAAATATGTATATTTAGTGGACCACTTGCACTGGCCATGTGTATTTGTATTTCAATTTGAAGTATGCAATCATCACCGGATTTAATCCAGACGGGAAATCGAGTTAGCACAGGTAAAAAACGAAAAGCGGTCGATGAAATTGGGTGAAATTTTTTCGGGAGCTTCCAAATTTTCTGCCGGGTACGTTAAAAAATAATTAAATATTTTACGAAATTAAATTCTTCAGCGTTCTTTTCCGATTCGAAAGAAATATTCGTTTCGGTGCATATTTCGGCAAAATTCCCGGGAGCTTCCCTCGCCCACCCCGGTTCCTGTATCCATATTCCCCATTCATATTTTGTAAGTCACTCAATGCCACCGAATAACTGACATCCATCATTTCCCCTTTTTTCGTGCGATTGTATATTGAAAAAAGTTTATCTAGTCGAATTTCTTTCATTTTATCCTAAATTGACATCCACATTATTTATGAATGTGTGTATAATATACATTTCATTTTCTATTACGAGGGTCGATTTCTGTACGTGCGCGCGACAAGGTGATCTAAAAATTATTATTGCCATTTTTCTAGAATGACTTTCAATCTTATGTCATTTATTTTCTATTTTCTCAGTATGTAACATCGAAACCTATTATTATATTTTAACATTTAATTTATTGATGCTTTTTATGTATATATTATGGATAATATTATAGTTAATTATCGCTATAAATAATATAATGGTCGAATACAAACTGCAAATATTTAACACTATAATATACTCCTTTTAAAACTTCAGAATATATTTGTTTTTCTTCATTTAGATGTTTAACTATTTATGAAAGAAAATTTCCATAAAAGTTTAGAAAAAAAATACGCAAGTAAGAAAATGTAGTCTCTAACTACATTTAAGATATTTTAAAAAACATATCACTAAACAAGTGGGAATATTTTTGAAGAAATTATGAAAAAAGACTCTAAATAAAGAAGAAAAAAGCTTAAAGTGAACGAAATCATACGTAATTATCGACTGATGTGTGTAATTAAATACTGACATGGTCAATGTAGCCAATAGAAAGTTATTATGTCAATCATTATAACCAGATAATCATTTTTTATCATAATATTTTTTTAATAAAAGAAGGGGTGGTTTTTTACAATCCCTTTGATTTAAATCTTTTGTATCTTTAGTTTTATTAAAGGAGATATTCCTAAAAATATTTTAAGCAAAAATATTGTTATATTGCACTCATATCATCTCTAAATGTAGGTATGCGAAAGTCAAGTTTAATTCGATAGTTTATCGTGAGTGGTTGAATTTTCGAAGCAAAAATATCAAAATATCTTAATAAAGAATTTCGAGGAATTTGAATAAAGAGACATTATCATGGGAGCCCGACTGGTGTCAAAAGCTGGTGCAAATGGCAGAAAACCATTGCTTTAAAAAATATTCGAAGCCTGAAGATCTGACTACATTTCTTGACCAAGAGATATAACAGCATCTCTTATCAATTTTTAAAGATTTATCCAGGGATGAATTACTTCAAAGATGCTTGAGTGGCTATACCCAAATGCTAATTAATGTTTTAACTCGACGGTTTGAAAAATTGGACTTTGAACCAACAACAAATGATCGAAAATAAAAGATTTGTTGTAAAAAACATCTTAGAACGTAGAGATGGTGCTATTTCGCTAAAACACAAATTCATTGTAACGACATTTTTATAATTTTCTAATGAGTGGCTACAATTAATTATGTGATAAGGGTTAAATACCTTCTGTTAACACTTCAAACTTGTATAACTTAAATACTATTTTAATATCCACTTCAATAATAATAAAACTAAAAGTTCGATATACTATATTGATACTAGAATGCTTATAATGAAAATAGTTCATTCCGCAACGATTAGAGGCAGATGATAGTAATTATCAATTTGTAAAGATATTAATTAAGTAAATGGCAAGGGTATGGGAGAAAACACAGAAGCAATTAAATTAGGTCAGTGAGTAGATAAATTTCGATGCTAACGATTCTAGATTTAGATTAATGAATAAATAAGCCTTTCATCGAACACATAATTGATTTATTTTTGAATGAGCATTAAAAACACCAATGAGATATGACAGGAAGAATTTCAGATATGATAGGAAGAATTTATTTTAACAGAAGTCCGGGTAACTTTTTTAAAAATGTAATATTAAATAATTTGGCAAAACTTTTTAAAGATTGTATGATGCTGACATATAATCCAAAACGATATTTTCTAAGGATTTAAATGTAGGGTTTCCTATATTCTTTCACATATGTTCAAACCAAATTGTTATTATTTGAATGAAAATATTTAAGCTGGAAAAGTTCTACGACTAAATGGAATTTTAAATCATGCCTAAACTCGAGTTTTTGTGAGTCTAGAAGCTAATCAACTAAACCTTATATATATAAAATAGTTTAAATCGAATACATTACCTTAAAAAGTATTATTTTTGTATGTTTTTCAGCATTTTTTCTTAAAAATATTTTATCATTTGTAACTCAGTGCAGTCATTATACTTTATGGTGGAAAATAAGCCGGAGTCTCATATAAAATTGTTGCTGAAAACACGTGGAAAAGCGATAAGCCCGCTTGTGCATTTGACTCGTTTTTTTTGTCTCTAAGCAACATGAAAGTGGTACTTCGCCCAGTCTATTCGCAGAATGCTACTTTTTTACTTCCGTCGTCAAAATCTCTTTTGAGAGAACGCAAAGTTCAAGTCGAAGATGAAGAAAAACAAAGTGCTCTGATGTCACAAAAAATCATTACTTTTAAAACGTTTGTGACAATGTTTTCAATCGATGCATGCAGGGGGGGAAAAAATCGTATTTGAGGGCTTAAAATATTGAATTATCCAGAGCGCTTAAAATTGCACGGAGAAAATGAGCTTTTTTTTAGAAATTGCTCGGCTTTGTTTTGTATTATTCCGGTATTATGTCCATACGTTTTTATTTGGTTTTGTACACACTCGGTTGGCGTGTTTTATATGAAAATAAAGCCGGCATCATTAACTCTCCTAGTACCCATCTCTTGTACAAGTACTCCGGATTGTCCCATCTACAAGTTTTAATTGCAAAGCAGTATTCGTACTGATTCGTGAGTGTTCCCATTATATATTCATTTACATATATTCCTTTGATGGTTATTATACGTGTATTTTCATTCATCATCCTCAAGTCTTTGAAAGTGTGAATATTTTTAGCCGAGGGATTGACTTTGCGCCGGATGCTCTCAAAATTTGACCCCGTCCTAGGGTTTGAATCTAAAAGCGGGCATTTCCAAAATGTATGATAAACAGAAGCGATATGAAATTCTTATGTGGACGGTGTTTGCTCGAAAAATTAAGATGTTTGTGTAGTGCTGAAGACAAACAATTCTTGGTTTTTGTCGCTCTGTTTGTCTATTCGAAAGAGAAGCTCATGGCGACATCTTATTCGAATAGTGTATATTTTTCCTGGAAGAATATATCTAAATGTGAAAAAGGCACATAAGCGATCCGGATTTTTCCTTGAATATTTTCCCCCTTTTTTTGTTTCACAGCATAATTTTCTTCGACACGTTCGTTTGACCCTTTTCCACTTTTATGTCTAAATTTACATATTACGAAAAACATATGGTTTTAACAGATATGACTTTATTTTTATACCAAAACAAACGGAATGCTCTCAGCGAAAATATTTTTCTTATGATATCGAACTTAAAACATCAAAATACAAAGTGAAATACAAAAATACATTTTTAATTTCTGAATATAAAATTAATATGCCGTATAAATTATTAAATACAATATAAATGAGGTTGTTAACCCATTTTATGCGACACATTTTATTTTGGATTTAAACTAACTGCGAACAATATTTTTCAATTACACTATTATTTGTTCGAGGGAAGGTTTACAGAATAAACCTTAAAGTTCTGAATCTGAAGGGTCAAATGATAATAATTTATTTTTGACGAGCAAAGACATATGAAGACATATGATCCCTTGGTTTCAAAATGCAAATATTGAATTGATTATTACATTTACACAAGGTTATCTATGAATGACTGATTTGTAGCAATTATTAACACACATTTTATAGAAAACTGATTACAATTCTTGACTCGCTGTATGCGGAAAACTGTGATCTCATTTTACAAAAATATAATGGCAATCAAGGGTAGTTATGATCACAGTCCTGTGTATTAAATACATTCGTTATTTTGGGGTGACATTTCTGAAATCAAAGTCCTATGTTTACATTTCGTAGGCTTTGATTAAATTGAATGACTCCGCATAAGATGTTTTAAACTGCTGATAACTTCGCTATTCATTTTTAGGTCCTCTTCTGCCTAAAATTGTTATCCAAATAATTCTTAACTTACAACTACCAGAGAAACCACGACAAGAAAATCGTTTTTACAGAAAAAGTCTCCTATGAAAATCGCCTAAATCTGATGACAAATATGGCGCGTCAATAGACGCGTCGCGCAATGAAAGGATTAACCCTTTCTACTCGTGAGTCGACATTATGTCGCCAAATTAATTTTGCCTTCCATTTGTATATTGACATTTAAATTTCGAGTATGAAGCCTGAAAACCCCGCGAAATTAATTACAAGCTGGCGTTATCCCTAATTTCAAAAAATACCAGTGGAAAAGGTTTTAATATACTCTCCCAAAAAAGAATTCTTATTAAACTCAACAATAAATTAAGCATTTCAATCAAATATAAATGATCATAGAAAGTGGTGACTGTTTTTGTTGTATATTTTTTATAATTCGAATTAAATTTAATAATGTTTGTTTATCGACAAACGAAATGGATTTTTTTATTAGAACTACACTAAACATAGTTTAATTTTTAAACATGTAAAAATTATACATAATATATATACTTAAAAAGTAATCGTTTATGACAAATGTTTGATGACAATTTTCCCAGTCAATTATTTCGAAAAGAGAATTTTTATTTTCGAGTAAACGAAAATGTCTGAGTTTTCAATGAGTTTAAGAGCATTTATTGCATTATTTAACCTCAATGTCCAACATTACGAAAATAAGTTTCTATATTTAAATTTCGTTGCATGAATTTATTTTTCCAGACGAAACTATTTTGAATTTCAACTAACTCCATCTCCAACTCTTATAAGCCAATCCTATTGAATAATAATAGTTGGATATGTTCATATTCGATGCAACGTAATATAGTTGTATAAATTGAATAAAATATTATTTATTTATTCCAAAATTTTGATGATTTTTAAAAGCTTGAGCAGATTTAAAATTTGCAAAGTACTTGATAAAGATTGAGATTAAAATGATTTAAATATTATATGTTCCTTAATCTACGTGTATATTTATCATACAGGTACACTTAATACGTCATATACAGCTCCTCGTGATAAGCTTCTACCACTGTGGTCAATGTATGTACAGATACATGACCACAATGAACGTCATCAATTAATGATATAATTTAATGTAGTTTAGTGTATTAATTCATTCGATTCTTTAAAAAAGCCCGTATTTAAACGTAAGAAACAGTTAAAAAGAGCGAAATGTTACATGCAGTAGGAATTTTGAATTGAAATGGCACGACCAGTAAAAATGACTGGTCTGGTAAATCTAGTGTTAAAAATCCGCCTAAAATGCGCATGAACTTTTGGACTGACCTGATACATATTACGTACATTAACCATCCAGATATCTTCAATGCGATTATAAACTCATCTGCATTCGAAGCATTATGTATGTATAAACGTTTTATTTTCACAGTCATATTGGAAATGTCTTCGGTTGTATGTTATTAAATACGAATTTAAATCAAGCATTATGACCGGGCAGTCTACTCGTGGTTTTGAAGCCGTTTTATAATATTTCAACAGAGGAATATTTTTGATGCCAGGCGAAAGCTTTGTAAATATCCGGATGTCCGTTAAATATTCAAAGTAGGAGGATTTTCTAGGTTTTTTTTTTTAAATCAGCAGGTCGACCAAAGCCGAGAGTGAAAAGCTCAAAAAAACTAGAGAGTTTAGGTTGGCTAAATTAAGAAGTACCCGTTGGAGCAGTAGTGCTGTGCATGAAATATGTATTTGGCTTTAGTTATCACCGTGTCCCACTCCAGGCGGGCTTGTCTGCAGATGTGTATTGAATATTTTATCATAAGGCGCTTCTATGATTTATTCATCCAAACCGTGTTTCAAGTCACTCGAATGTGTATATTATATTTTCATATTTTCCGCGCTTAAGCTCCTCTATGATGTGTTCTAGCGTGTCTCTCTATCAACGACGACATACCGTAAGCCTCAGCCTGGACCATGGGAAGATGAGATCCCATCGAATCCTTGCTCGTTTTGATGGACAATTTATCATATACTAAGCATTTTATTTTAAGCATATATACAAACGAAAACTTTTATATTATTAAATAAATACATTTATCTTAAACCAACTTATTAAGGCTTTGTAGACCATAAAAAAACCTTCGATTCAATACATATTTTTATACAGCAATGCTTAAAAATATTTATTGTAACATTGATATATTTCACTTCGATGATCTGTCAAATAGGCATATACTAATGAACTTGAATGTCATTTTCCATTCAATACAAGTTTAAATTCTTCTTTTTAAGGTTTCATATCTATTATAGGACGTGGGCGATCTCCATGTGTCATTTATAAGAAAAGGATTTTATGTGGTGGATTTCTATTTGTCTTTTACTCGTGGTAAAGTAAGGATAGGGTTATTTGGATTGGAATTACAGTTAATGAAGAAGAGGAGAGAATCTATGTATGAGTAGTTAAATTATCATAATTTTAATTTGATTATTATTGCAAATTAAATCACTCACTTAAGGTGTTCCTACGCGACTTTATTAATTGCCTCAGTATTTACTTTTTTCAAAGACAGAAAATTAGGTTCAATCTGAACCTGGAATATTCATATTTCCGATCTCCCCAATTTGGTTGGTACGATGATTTTTTTTTCCACAATCTGGATTTGAATCCGAACCTTTACAATAAGGGTCCAGGATCTACACCACTATTCTAACACTTGGTTAATAGCTTGGAACAATGAATAGTCATTGTATAGCATGTATCTGCTCAGATCGTAACATGTAAATAATTTGTATTTTTGGTAATTGAATGTCCTGCTTGAGAGCATTATAAAATGTTCGCTTTTACACGGATGATGGCTTGCAGATGGAGAATCCTGCACAAAACATCGAAACCAAGATCCTCTTTTATGGATCCATATACACGGCCGAAATAATCCCTAAAATAAATTATTTTGAGCTAATGTCGTAAAGCATGGATGTCTAGTTCATTAGTTTGTACAGTAATCATTAAGTGTTCTAAGGTGGCTGCTGTTTACGTCAGCCGTCGTTAATATGGCCTCCTGTAGCTTTCGTGTTGTGCTTTGAGCCCCGGGAGCTTTATTTATCTTATAAATGAATCGTAACGAAAGCTTAATTCTCACCTTATTAAAGCTTTAATTATTTGTGTGTTTCCCACTTCCCTAAAAACGAGACTAAGTCCAGCTCTGATGACTAAAACAACATTTTGTGCTACTTCGCGCGAAGATTTTCAAGAGATAAATTATGAATTAGCAATGCTCTTTGTAGAATTTTGCGCTGTTCGGTCGCTTCACAGCTTTCAGCCATAAGTCGGATTTAAATGTGCTTCTTTTCACTTGAATTTAATGTTCTAGATGTGATAAATAAATAAATGTCTAATGTTACCATTAGTTTATCTAACATGATTGACAGAGTATATATAAATATAGATCATAAGCTCGCAAGAAAATATTTTTAATGAACTCCTATTGATATGATTTGGAATTGAAATAGTGCAACAGGATATTTCAAATTATTTTGATTATTATCAAAATAAAATTCCACAGCATAGACCTTCATGAAAAATAAAGTATAATGCCTAGTTTTTAAAAGAAAGCCTTCTCAAATTTGTCCAATTAGTACGAAAAGGCTCCTTTTGGCAGCTCTTCAAATGGTCTCTCAAGCTCTGTAACCATCACAATTGTTCTCTTGTTGTGATTGTAATAAAAATAGCACTTGGATCTCTTCAATGGGAAAAAATACAATGATATATTTTTTAATGAAATACAATATCGAGTTAAATTTAACGTATTTAATTCGCAGTGATTTTGTATCGAATTTCATTTGAAATTGGCTTCAATACTACAATAATTTAAGTTTTTTGCTATTTATATATCTATTTATGTGCTAAAAATATTATGTCATAGTTTATAAAATGACAAATAAAAATTATTCATACTTTCCCTACTGTGACTATTTTCGATTTCCCAATTAGTTTCTTTCATCCCCAATTAGTTCTGGATAATCGAGGTTCTACTGTAGCTATATATTCGTAATAATGAGATTATATGCTTATATCTTTAATTTAATTCGTAAAGGCAAATTTATCTTTTTGAAAGTTTGAGTATAGCTTCTTTATCTTATGAATGAAACGGGTGTTCAAGCACTATTTTGATTTTCTTAATCAATTGCTTTCTTCAGATTTGATGATGATGGTGTTTTCCAGCGTATTGATTGATGCTTTGTTTTAGGATCGCACTTGGCAGCTAAAAAATAAAATCAAATCATGATTGAAAATTGTAGTGCTTTTATATGATTATCCAAGATCAATATTCTCCATCCACTTTCAGCTTACACGATATGGTTCAATGTAAACAAGTCTAGTCTCGTTATTTAAAAGCCATACTTCAATAAGCATAATATCAAGATAAAAGCTAGCCAAGCTCAAAATTGGACGTTTCAAAGGTTGCAATGTGTTTTATGCGTATTTGTGCAGTATTAATATGCGATTGAATGAATAAAAAATGGTAACTAGAACATTGTTGATTTACAGATAGTATCTGAATTGATTTTCCCTTGAATGCAAATTTCACGTCATGGCAATAAGCAAAACTTGTACACTATGAAAGCAGACTGATTAATGGTGATAGATCGTCTTGTAATGTTGATGGAGACATTCGATTAATCTAATACTGCATATATCAAGTTTAAAGATTCATTATACATGATTGTGGTAATTGGTTTTTTTTAAATCTATCATTGTTTTGTATTTTTAATGTATTGAATGTTTTACAAGCCGGACGTGGTCAGGTATAATTGACATCGAATAAATGGGATTATGTGGAAACAGAATCAATTTGATGATCGTGTCTCATGATTTTCACATGGTCGCATAAAAATCATAATGAGACTCGATAGTTCGTTGATGTCACGATTTCAAATCGATTTATACAGCGTCTCAATATTACGTCTTCTATCATTTTGATTCCTTAAATTTTGTTTAATTTCGAGCTGAAATATAATGATACGACGATTGCAATATATCAAACACGCAGTTCAATATTGAATCGGTATAAAGCTGCAATTATCGATATAGCTAGATCATTAGACCGTATATGCCCCTTTGAATATTGTGTCAAATGCAGAATAGATTTTGTTAATCGAATGCGTTGATTGATTATGTTAGCCAAAGCAGAAAATCAATTGAGTAATTGCATCAAATTGTGCATGTTATGAGTCGGGGAAAATCAGTATTGCATCCGTTTCCGAGTGCATATGGCACCGATCTACCGGGATGGAATGTTACCGTAAGAACATACCAAGCACTCCCTAATTATCCAGTACGGATTGCTGCAGAATTGATCACCGATACATGGATGCTCTCGAAGCACTCCAATACACTCCAACTGTAATCGATAAGTAATCATTGATAATCGTCGCTGTTGGTGCAGAAACGTGACCATCGAATGAATACAGTATAATAATTCCTACAATCAACTATAATGAGATTCGTTGAGGAAGCAAATGACTAGTCACATTTGAAGCTTATGGGTATTACGTCTGATTTATGTTATTTCGTTTGAGTTTGAATTTACATAGATATAATGGATATTATAGATGGCCGAACAGAGTCAATCTTTAGATACATATTATCGTTTGTATCACACGAAATAGCTGAATTTATTGTTTGTATTGCAAGGCATGACAATAAGAATACATGCGAGATCATCGATTACCTAAGTTTACAGCATCCTTAGACAAAAATTAAATAACACCAAATCCGATTTAAATTTGTAGAAAATATGATTAATTTATTTAGTTAAAAAATAATATGCATAGAATAAAAAAGGGCTTCGAAGAGATCTTGACAATATTATGAGATGTTGCGATGAAATTTTAAATAAGAAGGGAAAGCCATCTAAGCAGGATCATTATACAGACTTTTGCATTATATAAAGCACGTCTCTTAGTCACTGACTACTTAATTAATTACAAATCCTCGGAAATATATTTAATTGAAAAATATTTCTTAAATTTAGATATTTTATATTGGTTATATTTATTAAATTCATTGGACCAAATTATCGTTGATTAACACAGTTTGAGTGTATTTATACCATTATATCATTCATCTTTAACCTTCTCTTTACGGTGCTGAAATCATCGGCGCTCTCCGATGATATGTATTTGGTACACTATATAAAAAGTGATTTAAAAACCGGAAAAAATTAAATATTCATAACTATTGCTTTTATTAACTATAGTTGAGGTTGAAATGTAATAATTTTAGTAATGTTGGTAACGATCATTGGCGGTTATAAAATGAATAAAAGCTTTGATACTTTAAATATTTTTTCATTGCTAAATCAACTCATTTATATATGTATGGTAAAATTTCATTAAATTTAATGAATATTATTTTGATTGAAATTATATTTCTTGTATTGAACAAGCTAATGTAGATAATGACTTTAGAAATAGCATATATGGGCTGCTTATATATCTGTTCTTCACCAGATCCTCAATAACAATAGCAAATTATAATGACAAAGGGATTAGAGAAGGTATTGAGGCTTGAACGCATAATTGGGTGGCACATAATAATGGAATTGATGTGTGCTATATATCACCACACCCCTAAAAAGAATCCACCCATTGCATATATTCGAATGGTGTCGTTCGGGGAAAAAATATATGTTTCAAGCTTACATCAAGCTTTTATTTTGCGATATATTTATGATATCAAAATATAATTTTTGACTGTCATGTAGCCTTATTGAAATTGATTCATGCTTTATAAATGGTGTGTTCTGCACTAATTCCGATTGCAAACTAGTCACGGGTCGTCCGTGAAGGCGAATGTGCCACCAAAGACCGATGAATTTAATCCATGAAATATCTTATTCAAGAAGTAATTTAGTCCGCAGACCCTGGAATTAATCCGGCTTAAGCCCCCGTCGACGTGCCGGATTGGGCCCAATTAGGTCTGCGGGCCCGGCTCCTTCACCCCTGATACTTGCAGGTACGCCTACGATTCAGGTGCAGCTTAGTAGGGAGAACGAAGCTTATTTTATATGCATTCGAATATCTGAAGGCATTCCTAGATTAAAAGTTTAATTTCAATCCCAATATTGCCCCACCCTTAATTGTATTGAGCAAATACGACATTTTACAGCTCTAATATGCAATACATATATTTTTTCAAATCATGAAGCCTTCTTGATTTATTTATTTAAATGGACATTTTTTCAACATCCATAAGAAAAAAAGACCAATTAAACATATTATGTCAGTAGAAAATCAAATTGTAATAGTGATTGATCATAATAATTAATTTGTTTGAGATTATGCTCACAGATGGCATTGCTTTGAGTTTAACATCATATAGAAAATACTAGTATCAAAAAATAATTTTAAATGATGTCCGTTTATATCCTGATGTAAATGAATTCATATTTACGGATGTTCGAATTAAGATAAATAAGTTTAATCTAAATGACAATTTAAACTACCGTAAGATGACAGCGCGCGTATCCAGTTGGATTTTATCAATGACAGTATTTTATGATTTTTCTAATTATCATCTAAAATATGTATATAATAAGTCCGTTATTAACACACTTTAGTCGGGCACTGGCGCGCATCAATTTGCCGTTGTAGCAGATGAAAATTGCGCATCGCAAACTGCAACATATGCTCATGTGAAAATCGTTAAAACAACCAAATATTTTTAAGCGAAATTTTGAATAAATACTTATCATAAATAATATAAATAAAATTTGCTTGTTTGATGCGATAATAAGAAAAAAAATATTTACTACAATTGTAATTAAATTAGTCCAACTTTTATACTATTACATTATGTATCCCGACTAAAATGTGTTAACTAAAAACTATTAGATTAATGACATCCAAAGAATAAATATCAGATGAAAACTCAAGCATAGTTTTCGCTTAATTAGTTTAATCGATTATTACATATATTATATTTTTATAGTGATCAATTGGCTTCAAAATTAATTAAATGCATAATTCCGTCAAAGAAAACGTTTCGTGATCATGTCGTGGTAACATGGTAATCGAAATACAGATTTATTTAGAGATTCTGATTTCTCGATGATTTTTATTTCTCGAGAAATGAGAATTCTTGATATAATTTCTCGAGAAATTTTGATAAACAAAACAATATAAATGAAAAAGTAAAATATTGCATATAAATACAACATTTAAAATTTAATTACATTACTAAGAAAATGTCGATGTTTTTATGTTGGAATGAATAAGTTCAGAACGTATATTTTGTTTTTAACCTTTTAACCCCTTAAGTGGATATGACGTATATATCCGTCAAGATCAAAATCCGTGCACAGTGGGTATGACGGATATATCCGCATTGTGAAAGTTAAGCAAACCTCTGTGGAAAATGACGGATATGCCCGATTGCAGTGTTGTGTGCGTTAAATGTAAGAATGATTCATCTCGAAAACTGACTTGTTCGAATTTGATGATATACTATTTTCGTATACTAGATATGACGTACGTATCCGCTAGCGGCGAAAATATTGTGTCACTACGCATGACACTTTTAACAGTGAAACGTAACGTTGAAGGGGCTAAAGAGTTCAGTTGCATATTTGCGATCAAATTCCAGTGATTCAGAAAGAACATTCTTACATGTTGAGCTCGGAGAGCGACAGAGACGCAGAGTATGTTGCGCGTTGACTTTGGAGCGAAACAGAGACGGAGAGATAACCCAAATTTATCGACTAATAATAACCCAAATTAATCGATTTCAAGTGTATTGATTATGTTTACGAGAAGAAATGAACGAATATTGTGTGCTATTGACTGTGTTTATTTATTTATACATAAGCTTTAAACATGCCGCACGGTCCTGATATATAAGTGAATTTGTAAGGACGATAAGTGGCGGACATGCGAATATAGCATCTAAGGTTTTGATGATTTAAAATTAGCTCACTACTCAAAGGGTTACAAAAAGAAAAGACAATTAAAAATTTTTTTTTAAACATTTTATATCATATCTTGAACCCTATTAAAACCTTTAAAAGAGAATGCATTTAGGCAGAAAACCCACTCACATTCAGTGTCACTCTATACACATTTTATTTTATACAATTTTTTTGATTTTTTAAAATTTATCGAGAAATCAGAAATTTTCATAATATGAGAATTCTCAATTTTGCATATTTTTCAAGAAGAAACACTAGATGTATTGCGTTATATGGAAAAAATGCATCATTATTAATATTTAAAAACATCTTAATTCATGGAAAAATACATATTCATAAATAGCACAATAATTTACTTATCGTTATATAAAAAAAGTTTTTAAATATTTTTTCAATATGAATAATTTTATTTATTTGGGGTATTTAATATTTTTGTAGAGTACGTATTTTTTTATACGTACATTTATTAGAAGAACCATAAAGTAATCAAATTTTTGATGTATACTCTTTTAAGGTCAGCTTGTATCGAAACATTGAAGAATAAATAAAAAAAAGTTGTTATATTATATATTTGTTTTTATTAGTCCAGGAAATAAAACTAATTATTAAAGGAAAAATAACAATTTTGTTCAGAGATTTTTGACACTTTTAAATCTTACAGATTGGTCAAATTATTAAAAATATTACGGAGAAACGTTACTAAAGTGGAAAGCAATCTGGATATTTAGTATCACCGGAGTAAATCAATGAGATTTAATCAATATCAAAAAATGGAGCTTGCCTTGGAATTTTTACATCATATCCCTTATTCACAAAATATCGCACGTTCTGATATAAACGCCCAAAAAAATTAAGCAATTCTATAATTATTATACTTTGGCAAAACTGGATAAAAATTGACAATTTGTGGCAAATATTAATTTTATAGAGTTGCATCATTCATTTTTATTGGAACGTGTAAGATTTTTTTATTCATACAAAAAACACGTCAGTAAATTTGTGTTTTCTTATGTATTTCTTTATAGGCTGTGGTACTGTTCGTCGATAATTGCAATCGTTGACAGTCTGTCGATGTCATTAATAAATACTTGTTAATTTTTTCAACACACAACCTTCAACATACCTTGTGAAACTGGCAAAAGAACTTGTAATCGAGTAAACTTCGCGAGAATAATAAAGCATTTTTGGTACACGTTCGACGTGTAATGAATGAAATATCGCGATAGAAATCATCATGCCATATTACAACATCGAGTGGGTGTCGTTTAACACAATCTGTGTGGAATGGTGCTTTAATTGCGACTGTAAAATTGATACAGGTATATTTTTCAGCGATAAATTTCAGTAATGTATTCATTATCGAGAATTTATTTGGCACTTAATAAGTGCTGCTTGTTAGTATAATAGTTACAAGACGTGAATAGTTCGAGCAGTCAGAACGAAACTATAAATTGTTTTGATTAAATTAGTTACGGTCGTTGCTAATAATATTTGAGACGGGAGAACTTGCTCCTGACTGTTCTTCAATAAATCCGATTTGGATTATTTTGACTGATTTAATACGGAAATAAACAGCAGAGTCAATATGCTATCAAAGCGAAAAGACAATGTTAATTCTATTCGCGGTATTTACATTTTATAAATGGGAAAATATTAATATTTCCAGGAACTTTTATTGAACGTAGTTCAAAAAAATCTCTTTTAAGTCTTTGTGTTCGTATCATAAAGTATGTTTAGCTCAGATCTTATTCATTATGAACATATATATCAAATAGCGCAAATTAAAAACATTAGTAAGCTTAAATATGGTATGATTCGATTGGGAAATCATTTGAAAATAGTAGATATTTCTATGGAAGCTCTTCGTTCTCTATATAAATGAAGTGGATATACACTTGCTTAGATAAGCCAAAAAATAAGCAAAAAAACAAATTTATAAAGACTATTTTTCTACATGAATCAGTAATCCAGGATTAACACGATGGATAGTTTTGTATGCCATAACAGCGGCTTATTTTCCAGATCCTTATTAACAGGTCAATCCATAAGTTCATGCGCATTTTTGGGATTTTTTTAAATAGTGTAAATGAAACACAATTTAACATTATATTTCGAACCTGTCAAAATTTCTCGACGCTTGACTAATATATTAGTCAGTCTGACACCAATTTTCGTAAACATCGGACGCATATTGATACCCGTAGAAAATTAATATCGATAACGTACTATGTTATGGTTTGCAATTTCATATGGCGAATCTGCCAGATCTGCAGCAATAAAAATTAATAGTGTACATGGTGAACATAAACAAAAATCTTTTGCAGTCAGAATCACAATTAATAGTGGATCAGATTGCAGAAAGGACGGATTCATCTCATGGAATAGTTTTTCGCCATTTAAAGAAGCTTTTTCTGTATTATGTTTACTCCCCGGATATTGCCCTAAATTATTTTTACTTATTTCGTGTCTTGCATTTTTTAATAGGGAAAAACTTAAGTTCTAAACTTGATGTACAAAAAGAGCTTTCAATTTTTTTTGCATCAAAACCAGTGTCTTTCTACAGAAATGGAATTAAAAATCTAACTGTAAAATGGTGAGAAATTGTAGATAGTGGAGGAAAATATATCATTGATTAAAATGTTAAATTGTGTTTGATTTTCACTATTTAAAATTTTTCCAAAAATGCGCACGAACTTTTGGACTGACCTGATAAATTCATTCCATGGCTCAAATGATCAACAACGAGTGAATTTTATTTTGTTTCTCATTTGATCTTGTTCATTTTCATAATGTATTTTCGTAATTTCATAAGTACTATTGACATTATTTTGTATTGTATTTCATCGACGACAGCAGTCCGAGTTTCATTTTGATATGAACGTTAATATTGATTTTTATCCCAAGCTCAATTGTTTCATTCCAAGCAGATTTGACAAGTCCACATGTTCAATTCCAATGTGTAATGAAGTGATGAAGTTGCATACCTTGACACTTGTTTGTACGCCTTTGTCCATGAGAGGAAGAATCACACATTCGAGACTATCACCGCCATTAATAATCCGACAGGTAAGCGATTGTGTGTTTGATGTGCAAACAATTTACCAGACTGGTTCTTGCTTAACAGCTAGGTCATCATTATCTCGATCCAACTCCATGCACAATTTGTCATATTGCGGTTAACGTGCTTTGCGGCGGCTTATGAATCCCAATTATCCCAGTCAAAAGTCAAGAGGTCATTATTTAACCTTCAGCGACGAAGGCTCTGCTTAATAGACAAAATTAAAGTGCTCTCAGGTACTTAATCTCATTTTTATTGGCCAAATTAAAATAATGTGATTTTTTTCCTGGTGGGCCTTGACATGACTTTTTTAAAATGTTAAGAGCAAATAAGAAGTATATTCTCAAGAAGTTGTTTATATGTAGAGGAGATTTTTTGAAGCAGCCCTTTATCATTGTTTTGGATGAAGACTACCTTTTAAAGCATCACGATCGCCTTCTAGCGATTCTATCCTATAATAAAACCAGTTCGTGACTAGCCTTGACATTGCTGACCCCTACTAAAGTGTCAAGATGCTGAAGATCTACAATCAATACCACGGCATTTATTAGTATTCATTTCATATCTCCTAGCGTCTTCTTGTTGTTCTCTAAGACAAGATTTCAAATACTTAACCCTCTTAGTGCCAAACGACGATATATCATCGTTATCAGCACTTGTGAAAAGTGCCAATGCCGATATATCGTCGAACACGCGATGACACCTTACTATTCGCATCGCCATAGAATAACTTAAACAAAATAACTTGATTGAATGTGACATCAAACTCTTATTCAATATTGTGAGTAATTTAATGCATAATTACGAGAGTGAGCTAAAATTTAAGTGGCGTCGCTAGGAAATCCAATCCCGAGCTAAAATTTCGATCCCGGAATTTTGGGATTGCGTTAAACCATCCCGGAATCAGCCCCGAAATTCCGGGATCGGGATTTTCAATAGGCTAAGAAATTACATTGATAAATTTAATCAAAAATTACTAATAGTCCATTTGTTTAATACGCTCAGCCTCCACACTTGTTGGAAGTATCGTCATCGGATATTTAAATGCTAGTTCGAGTTGATGACCGCATGAGCCCCCATTTTCGTATAATACCATTAATGTGACTGATACAATTCCTTTCGGCTGAGACACGGACTAAAATTCGCAAAATTTCCGATTTCCCGACCTATTATTTATTTCCGTTGCTGCAGATGAATATTTATATACTATAATACTTTGATGTGATTCGTAATTAAATTACGGAGCAATACAAATATTCTGAACCCCGTATCTATTATATTTCATATCGATATTCCCATTATTAGAGTCGAGGTGTAGTAAATACATCACCGGTAGTGAAAGGTTAATATAAAAATTTGAAAAACATATATGTACTGTATATATGTATACATAGATTAGACAGTTTGTGCCCCTAGGCGTCGCTTAAGCTCACCAATTAATAGTTACAATACCGTTTTCAAGCATCCAGATTGCGGCGTAGTAGCCTTCATCGTGCTGGTGAGGTATACGATTTCTGTTAGATGAAAATTTCAATCCCGAATTTTTCGGGATTACATTTACTCCGGGATCCCGGGGTTGGATTTTCTAGGCGTCGCACGAGGCATTTTAGGGAGTTTTAAAACAGTATAATCGACTGGATAGGGGAGGGGATAAAATGTAGCCAATAAATCATTCAGTAGCTCGAAGACACTTTTAGCATTTACTAAAATAAAATTTGCAAAGATGGACAAAAATATGATTAGGATTATAATAATAATAGTTGACGAATATTTTTTTATTTATTTACCATAATAATATATTTTTACTAAGTGCATAATTGACTTGTTTTGTAGCAAGTAACGGGAAAATCATTTCTTTTTGTCAAATTGGTTGGGCATTTTTCGCTTAGGTGCAGCTTTTTTCGGTCGGCACTTAAAGGGTTAATACATCAACATCACCAGTGATGGAGTTATATAAAATGTTCGTTTTTTCGCCCGTTCATTACCAACCAGCAAATGAAATATGTGCATCATGATTCAATGATCCTGACATCATTCTATGTCACGATTATGCTATACATAAGAATAATGTCGAATTCATCATTATTCATAATTAAAAGTACCATTATTGCTAAAAAAAAACACCTATCAGAATGCTGATGGAATCCTTATTGTATCGATTAACCTACATCTTAAATGATCTAATCGCTAATGGAGTTGCATAAAGGAAACGACTTTAAATGGCAAGGTTTTCAAATGATTGAAAATGACAGTAGAAATATTTGATGTAGAATTTTATTAATAATATAATATAACATTGATCCCGGATTAATGTGTCTGAACAAATTGTCTTTTAAGATCGATGAATTATGATCAATTACTATTCAGATAAGTATGAAGAGCGATATTTTTCTAAATAAAAGGCTGAAGAAAACTAAAATAATCACGCAGTATTAACCCCTTAAAGAGATCAAATGTAGCTCATGTTTTTCAAGCAAAATGTAAAAAATAGTACATAAATCGGACACAAATCAATGACGCTTATTTTATATTGTATGATATTTTATTATATAATAATCGCCGAAATCTTGTAAAATGTCATCAGATCAGATTCCTGAAAGTTATAAATCTCCAAGCTTTATTTTGTCATTAAATTGTTGATTTATGCTTTAAATGATTTATTTAGAAATAAAAGCACCCAGCTATATAAATATTTTTAGTTTGAAAATCAGAGAATCGCAGTATTTCAGTCTTGCGAATTGTATCTCTTTGAAAGGTCGACTAATGATATTTGAGATAAGGTGTGAAAAATGATTACTGCGGATTGCATTTGTATATTAATGTTTTAAGTAAGCTTTGGAACTCAAATCTGATGGTTTTAATAAATAGTTATATATTTTGTATTTCGCCATGATATCTGATTGAGTTTCCAGAATATGCATGGTGTATATGTATTATAAATTAATTATAAATAATGGCGTAGTCAAGCCTGTGTATATAAGCTAAAAAGGCTTGTAATATTCATGTCTCAGCCACGTGTTGAAATGTAACTAAACACTTTATGAATTTGTAATCGGCAAACTTATAATACACTCCCTGAATTTGCTCCTAGTGAAGGTCATCCTGTGATTGAAATGCTCTTGAAAGCTTAAATAGAACCTTCATGCTTAAGAATGGTTGCATATGAAATAAATAGAAATTCGAAGTGGATTTATATATTTGAACGTTCCGTAAATAGCCACGTAATACTTTCGAAGAAGGAAGTACTTAATATATGGATCAGTAAAAGTGAAATACAGGAGATTTAAAAATTGCCTTTAGTTGGTTTCATTTTGTGACTTTACAAAGAGTTTTCTTCATCCCCTGGCAGGTCTCACTGGGGAAATCACGTTGTATTGTTTCTTCTTATTCATCAAAACGTCGCCCCTGAAACGTATTACAGACGCAAAAAAAGCTCACCTGACGAACGGACGCTTTCTAAGAAATGAAAAAAATATATACATACATATTTTAAATGAGACAATCATATATTTACATCTGAAAAATGTACTCATTAAAATAAAATGGAAATGAAGCTTCCGTTTATATTGATCGCATGGGGCTTTCTTCCAACTCCATGTCATTTAACTTCAGACATTAAAAATATCATGTAAAGAAACCGGTTGACGTTTGCGAGGATTAAGCCTTCTATATTTCTGCGACATTGTGGCGTAGAGCTAAACTTATCGCTTCCTGCTCATAAAACATAAGCACTTATTTTCAATCGTCGTAAATCAAAAATAAAATAATGAAGCGATTTATTAGCTCAACAAAAATATCTAATTGGACAAAAAATGTCCCACATGAATGTCCCATTTAAATTGGTACATTTCGATGCCCACGGGGACTGTGTGAATTTTTGTAATAAGGTGTTTGATATTTTGGTCCACTGCCAAATCAAAGAAGTCTACCAGATGCTTGAAAAAATATATATTTTCGAATACACGTGGTCTTTGCGGGATTAGGTCCACACTGGTGAAAGTAATATTTTATGTGAAATTGGATGATTTGTCCGCACGTAACATATATATTTAGATTCAACATACTCAAAAATTTTTGCGCTCCTTTTTTTAATTTGGAAAATGCAAAAAATCAGTCCTACGATATATTTCGATCATCTTCTACTAAATCATATGTTCTCTTATTATATTTAATCATATTAGCGATTTTTATGCACACAAGACGTGGCTATTTAAAATTCAGACTGATAAAAGTAAATAATTCTCCGTCTGCTATTTAAAACGTTCAATAAAAGAACCTGTGTTTTCCAAAAATGTTTCCAAAATGTACTGAACCTATTTTTATTTCTATTGATTGTCTGACACTTCATCTGAAATCATTTTTTTCGAAATAACAGCGTTGATGGTTTGAAATTTATACTTGTTTTATCATATTTTTTGACATTGGGGCGAACAGAATATTGTTTTTCAACCACTTTTGAGCAGTTTACAAGGCCCAGTCTCACTATTTAATAGCCACATTTAATATATGCCTATAAACTAAAATTTATTTGAACCGAATACACTAGGGCCTCGTATAACACGGTTTTATACAACGCGTTTGTGTAAATTGTTGCATGTTTTTACAACACGGTTTGAAGGGAAATGATATACATACTTTTATAATTATTATTGATATTGGACAACGCACCAGGACATCCGCTTGATATAAAACATCCTAATGTTGAAATATTATTTTAACCGCCAAACACTACGTAAGATAGGAATTTAACATTTCCACAAGTTTGAAAAAAAATCCATTCGAAACTGTGTAGATATTGTTTCTGCATCCGTTAAAGAAATAAAACAATCCACTTTAAATTCTTCCTGGAAAAAGCTGTGGTTAGTCGTAGTTACTGGAGAAAATGTTTTACCATCAATAGAAGATGAATACCAGATAGGACAGGGCCGTAACAAGCGCGTGGCAAAGCAGACTTTTTTGCCATGGGCGCATCTAGGCTTGGGGGGCAAAACGCACAACACAGCACGCAGAATACAGACACTGATTGACTCTATCCATTTTAATAACATACACTAAGTTGTCTAATACCTCTTTTCTTTATTATCGTTATGTTAAGGTATGGTATCCGACGCGAGTCGCTTATTCAGCGGTCCGAAAAGCGGACCGATTGAGCATACAAACCTCATGGCCACTCCGTCCTCTTTTAGAGCATTTTGCGACATTTTCGTTGATAAATGTGTACCCGGGGTCTTATATGATTTATACGATCACAGAAATCCTTTCAGATGCTAATTTGCATAGGTTTATTGAGCAGACTGGCATGATCCTGAATAGCAGGACCAATAAACAGCTCGGGGCGGTGGAGGTTCACCATATTCCTTTCTCTCATGTGTAAAGTGATTGACCCACGTTTCATCTATAGTTATGAATCGACGCAAAAACTTGGCTTTATTGCTGTGAAACTTAAAACGAGCCAAAAACTCCATTAAAACATTTTCACGACGCTGGTTTTGTTTCATTGTGTGCAAACGCGGTACTCATCGTGCGCACAGCTTTATCATGTCTAAATTTTCAGTCAATATGAGATTTAAAACACTTTTTATAATGCTTGCCATGTCTGCTAGCTCGCATAATTTTAATCGAGGTCATCCAAAACCTTTTTGTGGATTTTCTTCACCATTTCTGGCGATGGTCACCACATTTGATCGATTTTCTTTATTTATTCCAGAATTTACAATACAAGCAGACTGCTCTAAATACTTAAATGAAGTGAATTCGATTGTACAAAAATAGATACATTTTTCTTGGATCGCGAGCCGCTCATTCGTCATATCAGCAGTCCGAAAAGCGGACCGATTGGGCATACAAATCTTAAGACCACTCCGTCTTCTTTTAGGGCTTTATGCGGAATTTTCTATGATCTGTACGACCACAGAAGCGACGTAGCGTCTAGACAATTCCTATCATAGTTAACTTTAAAAAATAAATTTCCGGGGGGGGGGGGGTTAAGTTAGATATAGACGCTAAAAGCAGATAATCGCTTATTACTGAATTTTTGAAGGCTAAAATCAGAAATACTCCAGAATTCTCTAATGATGGAATCCCACAATAGATCTCGAAAAAGTGATAGCGACGATCAATGAATGGCATATTATGTGTTTGTTTTTTTTTTCAATTAATTTTGTAAATTTATGTGTTTATTTTTTTAAAAAAAGTACATCCTTATATAAACTATCTTCGATATTTTTTTGGAATGGGAACCCTAATTTTGTATGCGTTTCAAACCTTGTATAACATGGATTTGTATTACAGAGTATTTTTGTGTGGAATTATATAACCGTGTTAAACGAGACCGGAGTGTATTTGCAATTTAGAATACACTGGTTGAGTCGAGGTTATATATTTTATTTTAGAAATGGTCTTGACGATGCTTGAGGAAGCGGTTTAACAATATATTGAAACAAAGTAATAACTTCCACTTAGATTACAATGTGAAAATAGTTGGAATAAATAAAAATATTATCGACTTTTGCAATACTCAGCCAATATTTAGAACAATGTAAAATAATTATGTAAGGTATTTTTATTTGTAGGATTAAGTATATAATTAAGAAGATTTATTTTTTATTAATCAAGCCACATATTAAATATTATATATCTTTAATTTGAGTCGATTGGTTTGAAATTTTCCCGGGCCAAACTCAGGTTACCGATCCATCCTTGTATTTAGGGATTAGGGTCACAGCTATACAATACTATGCAATATGTTGGTATTTTAACTTTATGTATTACGATCAAATGAGCTGAAATAAATAAAAGTGTTAATTTTTATCACAAAATTGACTTTCAGTATTTGAAATGAAAATATACATCATGGCTTAAAATATTTGCATAATTAATATACGTTAATATTACGCTTTAAATTGGTTTCTGTATTATCATCCAAACATCCCATTAAAATATTAAAGCAATAAATATGTTTTGATCCAGTTTTATTCATATATAACCCTGTCGCTGAAATGAATTATGATAATTCATTTAAGCAATTTTTCATGGATCTCTCAACGCAACGTTGAATTTCGCTATGATTCCAATTCTTACGCGTAATAAATAAGAAAAACGTATACATTTCTTATTTATAATAAGTACAACCCCATCTATCAAATATGACACAACACTGTATTTAATCAAGGGATTCTTCAGCCGGATGCAAAATAAACACATCAACAGCTCGCATTCATTTATCACACACCACAAGCGCTTATTCTGCGCTTATCTCCTCGATGATTATGTACAAACAAACATTGTAATTTCGGCAAACAGACGCTGATATCTTCTTTGGCAAACAGGTGTATTTACCATTTGTTATTACAAATGAACGGTAATATCTGTGGAGCATTTCAACAGTTGTTTTCCAACGCTACAACCTTTGCCTATCATTCGGTTAGCATGTGTGTAAATTCGGCCTAAGTCATTCAATGAACATGTATTTTGCGGTTTGAACTAAGCTTTTAAGCTTCCAACCCGGCGAACCCATTATCAAGAAGTTGAAAACTTCCTCCTGTTCGCGGTAGGATGTACGCTAGACTTATAACGTCTAACAATATTGAATTTAAATTATCTTGTTCGATAATCCCCGCCTGAAAAACTATCAAGCAAAATTTTTAAATGTGTTTCTTCCCGTACCCAACAAATTCCATTTTCCTACTAAATTCACTGTTTTAATATTAACCGGGATAAATAACGTTTTTAACGCGCGACATGTTGGTTAAGTAGTTGACATGACGTGAAATTGACTGTTCGTGACTCACTTGCTTCATAAAGTGAACTGAAATGACACTTTAATTATCGCGAAAATTGAACAAATGTGTCATGACGTAAAATGTTTAACCTTTTTTTATTATGTGCTAAGACAAAAATGCGTCTCTTCTACCATATGCTTTATTTATGTTTCATTCCGGCGTTATGTCGTCATCAATTTTTTACGGCGGTATTTTCCTCGCATATGAAACAAACGGAGCTTTAATTCGTTTGATGTATTTAATATCCGACACTTAAAAAAGTGACATTTGGATAGCATGACAAATATCTTTCCTATCTAAATCGCGGTACAAACATAATAAATTGCGGCGGGTTCGCTTATATGGCGGTCTGAGCGCCGTAAAACGGAACGTTTATTTTATATGCAAGTATATGAGAAACATCCAGAAAGTAAGTGTACTGTGATAATAACGGGCTGTGGTTTTTTGTTTTTTAAGATTTGGCCATACTGAATGATAGAAGGGGATATTTTGACAAAACCAACTTAGAGAAAACGCGATAGTGCGTAAATTCACGTTGCAGTGTCAGGTTGCATGAAAGATGTCGATAAGAAATCCCGCCAGGTGTGAGCGGGTCAATAGCGCCCGCGAGTTTCATGCGCAACTTGAATTGGAAGATCTGAGCTCTATTATGACTGGAGATAAAAAATAGGTGGCTCATTATACGCCTGAGCCAAAAAGATACAGTGGTGTCACACCATTCCCCATCTGTAAAAAAATTAAAAACATTAATATCGGACAAAAAACATGGTCTCAGTGTTTTAGGAACGAAAATACATCATTTTGGTCGAATTTCTGGCTCAAGGAGAACTCAATAAAAGCATTCAAAACAAAATAAGGAGTATACGTATGCTTGTTACACGACAACGTCCGTCCTCACACAGAAATAACCACCAAGGCGCTCTTGGACTTATTTAATTGGGATGCTTTGAAACACCTCCCGTATTTCCCTGACTTGGAGCCATATTTTCTCCTCCCTGAAAGAACACCTGGAATTAAATTTTCAACCGATGAGCAGTTGCAGAAAAAGGTTCTGAAGTGGGGGAATGAGCTGGCGGGAGTTCTTCATAAAGAAACTTGTGCCACAGCTCACTAGAAGTGTATCAACAAATACACTGTATTTTTTTTAAATACAAATTTTCTATAAAAATATATAAATTTAGTACACTTACTTTCGGGATATGCCTCATACTAATTGTATAAATATAAGACATTAAAAATGTGTACATTATTTTTAGGCACTATTGTTTGAGTTCAGTTTGTGACCGCAGGCGATAGAGCAAACATCAGATTTTTGTAGTGAATTGGCTTAGGTTTATTTTTATAAAATTTTTAATATCAGGGGTGAAATATTAAGCCCCAAGGCTGATGAAGTATACATCATACATTGTATCATATATTTCTTTTGTACTGCCACTAAAACTATAAACAACACATACGGTAAAGTATTACACGTTAACATATTTTAATGTAGGCTTAGAAAATAAAAAGTAAGCTTAGATCAGATTGATACTTATAATTAGATGATGGCTTGCTAAAATCTCATTTCTGTATTCCATAGTGCTTACAAACTTAAAAAGGAATGATAAAATGAATAATGGATGTAACAAGAGTTGATGAGTGCAGCACGAACTATTTTCAAATAACAAAGAACAGTGAGTGAAAATGTGCACTCCGTTTTTGCAGAAAGTTACAACTGTAGAGAAGTGAATTATTAATGATAATTTAAGACGAAAAAACAATAGTTTTGTCCAAATTTAAATTAAATCAGGATTAACACTTGTAAAGGTAGAATGTTGGCTGTTTAATAAACGTCAAATTTCAATTGCCTGGATAGAGTATAATTATTTATAACGAAAATATGTTCCACACGCTTTGTAAATCTGTTAATTAACAACTGTTAATCTGTGTAAAATTGCTAATAAACTTAAAGTTAAGATCTTCTGAGATTAAGTGTATTAATACTGTATTGGATTTTTTCAGAACTTTTTATATGGCTTAATATAATATATGCATATAAGAGCTTTCTACATTCAAATCTATATAAATTACTGACCTAATGGTGGCAGAGTGAATTAGTTCTTGAATTCTTTTGACGATTAATATTTCCAATCGATCATCTCGTACCAGATTTATCTTGATTTTCCCATTACGACGAATTGAATTCTGAGATTATTAATGAAGTCAGGCAGGGACGTTTTTATATGATAAACTAAGAAATTATTTAAATTCTCGAAAATTAAACATTTTGAACATTTTATGTATGAATAAGATTAAAAATGTACAGTCCTTAAATTATATTATTCATCAATAAATTACAAAAAGGTATATTAGCCAGTAGTGGATAGTATATAATTTCTTGTGATGATTATAAGGATGTTGCTTTAATTTCATTACGAATTCTTGAATAATTCAATGTCATTCATATAATTGTGCTCACGGTTATTTCCTTACGTAACAGGCTTTGAAATAAATCATACACGCAAGGTAATGACATAAAAGTCATATTAAACGCATTTTTAAACTTCAAATAAATTAAGTTTGGTAGATTTTCTCATTGGTGTTATTATACGTCAGAATACTCAGATTTCATCGGATACAAATTAATCATCTAGGGATCCAAAACTCAAAATAAGCACGTTTTTTATTAGGGAACTTTATTAAGAAATATATTTTTTGCTTAATAAAAGAGTAGACAAAGTAGATGTCGTTTTTCAAATGGAATAATTGATGATTTGCTATGACTCAGGCTGAAAATTAAAAAAGCTCACTGCATTATCGCCAAATTTAAGTTGAAATTAATAGTACATTGCTCTCAAAATCACAGTGATGAATCGATGCGCTCGCAGAATAAATAATACATTACAATGAATATTCGAGTTATAGCCACAAATATTTGGCATTAAAATATTTATAAAAAATCATGATAAATATGAATGTTGCAGGAATGTATTGGATCAAAGAGCTGCGTGGAAAATTTCCGTGTAATTTATAAATTATTGTCGAAACCCTAGTTGCTGCATAAATATAGCTCATGTTTTGTGTTATACGAACACGACGAACTAATTGGAAAGACTTGTATGTTTTGCTTATCGTAGGATATCAGACGAAAATGCCTGTCCGATATTTTTTTACAGAAGTTTTCACTCAAAGTTTCATATTAAAAAGAACAGTCTGAAAGCTCCCGGCGAGCGAACTTCAAATAAAGTTACGCTCGATTAGCTTTTAGCTAAATTCTTGTTGTGCACTGCAGTTTTGTTTCATTCAACAATCTAGGCTTTAATCGTTTTTATAGTATAGACTTCTGCTTCCAATTGCTCTTTGTTTTTTTCAATTTATTATTATTTCCTTGAAATACTGGTACAAAGCAGTTTTCAGGCTATCTATGTAACAGTTTAATTGTATCTCTTTTATCAATTTGTATTCTTTCACCCATATTAAATCAATCTGTTTTACATTATTTTCTTCATATTTTGAATCAGTATGTCTAGTACATACAATTGAATCTGTATAATTCTAAGTTATAAGAATTTTTCATAGTTATTTAATTTGTTAGTCCTATTAATTTTGATTAAAGCTATAAATATATTTTATTATGAATATGATATTTAAATTGATTTAATAATGTAATATTTAAGATGTTAGATAATCATCATCATTGCTGTGCGTGGCTTAGTTAGGTCATAGATTTATTTTTATCATTCAGAATGATCTGCGTCGTTAAAATAACAACTCTCAATCATCTGACATTAAACAATAAAAATCTTATTAAATATCAATGAAATGATTATAGCTCGTAAAGCAATGATCAAAGTCGCTATCCAATTAAAATTAAAATAAATTTGCATTGATCTTAATGTGCTCGTACAGAGCATAAAGAGGCCATCAAACCGAACAAAATTCTTTAAATTCCTGATCATGACATTTGATTGTTGATTCGAACATCAAAGATCTAACGATCAAATCCCTGTTTCATGACGTTAATCGAAATGTGCAATGAGGACAAACGTATAGAAATAGCAATAATATAATCAAACATCATCCGTTCAAAATCGACGTTTGGATGCTGGCCAAGCTCAAAAGCTCGTAATTTTTACGATAATGTCTGATTAATCTTAATGTTTTAGAATAGGCGTCTCGACGGTGTCCTGAATGAATGATCCTTTGTGTTAAATTCGTGTTAATATGAAAATTCGTCGATCCACCGATAAATTCTCCATTGTTCTTCTCGGAGCAATAAAAAATGCATCTCAACGAAAAATCTCAAAACATTGAATGAGAGCAAAAGCTTGAGGAAATAATACGATGAACGAAGTCATTAACATTTTTTATTTGTCGCAAGAAAATAGATTTAATTCATGCGGATGAGGGCTTGTCAAATACAAACGAGACTGTGTTTAATATTTTTTTAATATGAATTCGCTAAGAAAATTAATACTTTTTCTTTGCGGTAAATGCGTTCCACAGAAAATCGCACACAAAAGCTATGACTTACATAGAAAATGTGAAGATGTATTCCATGGATTTTAAAACCGCATAACTTTGAAACGGCCATATAAAATATATCCAAAATAATATTACAAACTGTTAAAAGTTCGAGAATCGATCGGCTATCTTGGGCTACGTCCTGCATCACACGGTTTTCCTCGTCGAATGGCTTTAGGTCCGCTCGCTATTAGATCGTAGGGAATCCAGAAAAGTTGGAATAAATTCTGTTCGTGTGACGATGAAAAGATAGAGTCCAGCTGCGGGAATCTGAAGTAGTCGCGTCTCTTCCTCGAGTAATGCCAAGACCAACCAAGGTGGCGAATCCTTGGCGAATTTTCTTGGCCACGATTCCCGCACGACGTCCTTTCAAAGAAGTTCGCATCCCACTTCTTGCAAGGCTTTTTCATCTGCCTGGAAAAATACTGTAACCTTGATCCTTCTACTTTGTTATAGCGAAAGCTTTTCGCGCTAGGGTAATTTTGCCTTGCGTTATATCTCCGTTAATAGTGTAAATTGATTATAATGACGCATTTGTATTATATTATAACGAATCTCACCAATGAAATCACAAAGCTTTTTTCATTTATCAAAAAACAACCTGGATATCATTTATTTAGTTATTTATTTATATGTTCATTGTGTCTTATAATAGTTATTTTTAATCTGTAAGTTGTTGATAATTGTATATGTAAAATGATTTTTAGGTTGAAAATTTTTTAGTAAGTATGATTCTATTACATGTCCTTACGATACGATACTTAAATGACGACATTTTATTATTAAAATCGATACGATGATATCAGTCAATTTAGTCACTAATTTGTAATATTCAAATCGGTAACCAGGATGATATCTTCTTTGTTATTGAATAATCAAAATATTATATACTTATATAATTTTAAGACAATTGAGTCTTGTTGAGTTAAATATAAGTATAAGGTTGCGCATGATTAAAGTGTTTGATGCGCTCAAATGCAATGTGTGAATATAATGCACGTGGTACATACGTTGTATCATCGGGACATTGTTGTGTTAATTGATTTTTTAACTTTATTTTAATTATTCAAATAATCATGAAAAACGAGGTCGTATCAACAGCTTCAAAGATCGTTTAATAGACACAATTCTATCGCCAAGCTTTAGAACAATCGTCCAAAATAGATGTAGGAAGAGTGAGAAACTTGGCAATTATTGCGCCAATCATCAACATCATGTCTAACAAGATTAGCGTTATATTCGGCATTATATATTATAAAAAAAATTGATTAAATGCAAACTTTTGAATAATAATGGATGTAAATAGATTCATTATATTTATATTATATTTTTTCGGGATGCTATTGGGAATATTAGCTTTTAAGGGTGTTCATATACCATGATCTTGTTTGTGAACGCTTCATTAACCAATCTTTCTCAATTTTCTCTCATTTCTCCAGCGAACGGCTTCGTTGCAGGACTGACATGCAAAAAAGGATCAGAGGGATTTTTTCCAGCATTTTCCGTCAAACAAATTGATTTATATAGCAAAGTGAATTTCTCCATTATTAGTCTTTCGCAATGAAGATTGATAGTACTATCGAGCTATGATGGATCAAATAAATGCTTGCTTATAATGAAAAATTACTACTTAAAAAAATGAAACTATCTTCATAGGATATTAAATTGCATTGAAGTTAATATTTCAATCTTGAGAACACATGAGTAAATTTCAAAAAATTCAGCGACACCGGCGTCAGTGCATAATCATATATTGTGCGATATGCGTTTTAAATAGAAGCTTGGAAAGTTGCCTGGGTTTTTTAAAGTAAATTTAGAAGATGACTGACCTAAGTCAATAGAATATTCTCTAAGTATGAGCAGCTTCCCAATATATGTGCCATTCATATATCAAGAAAATTATTTTTATGATCCTTCATCACAGCAAGTAGTGAGGATTACTATCGCCGCGACGGTTTTATTATGATTGGTCAACATCACAACGCCTCTATTGTTATGTTTCGAGATGGTGACACATATTAAAGAAACCCTCTCTTCGAGTGTTAATCTAATCTTCGGCCTAATACTATTTTTATATATTTTCAACACCGCGTTAATATATCGCCGCCTGGAGATCATCATGTCGTTCATAAATTTGTTTTCTGTTAAAATACCTTTCAGCAAAAATTTTTTCATTAAGAAGAAAATCACATTCGATATGTTTAAATATATTTTTTTTAATCTACCCATAATAAGTATATACACTTCAATTTTCCTATGTTTAGGATGAAAAGCCCATAATTTCTGTCATAAACTTTAAATGACGCAATTTAAATTTGGAACAAAATTTTAAATTTATTTAGATGCATCTTAAAGACTTGATATCAAGAAGTATTCAAAATTCGACTCGAACAAATATTTTATCTTTTTAAATGCCCAAAATACCAAAAAGAAGATACAGATCATCAGAAAGAGTTGAAAACAGCTGCTTAGATTCAAGATTTATTAGCAAATGCCTAAGAAAGAGAAACCCAGCTACGAAACTACAAAGACGAACCTCTTCATCATGTATGATGAAGGTCAAACACAAACATATCTCCTCTCAAATAATATTATTTACACCGTCTTCATAAAAATAATTCTAATGGATAAATGGCGTATTTTGATTTTTTTAACACATTGTCTTCGGAGGACGTGAAATCCGCGTCGCGTTCGCATCCAGAGTTTTACATGTATGTCGGAACACGCACATAAATTAATTTAACAAATTTATTTTTCATACTTTTACATCTGACAATTATAATGATTGTCAAGGTCTTTTTTTTCACAAAAAAAAAAAACGGTGCTCATACATGAAATAGAGCTGTCTATTTTCTAGATGATTTATGATCCCACACCGTCCCTCGAAGATTTCCGAATATAAAAAATATTACGTCGTTACACGACACACAACAACGAAACAAATACAGCGATAGTGTTTCTCAATATTTTTTTAAAAAAAAATTTTTTGAAGAGATCATAAAAAAATATATATGAAGGAAATTAACCATCTTTAGACTCATGTCCATACATTTATCATCACAATAAAGACGATTTTCTGGACCATTTTGTGTTCATTAATCAATACAGGCGACTTGCAAGTCGAATTGGTCGTAAGTCGAATTTCATACAAAATATATAACTTAAATTACTTAATATATAATATACTTAATACATATACACTTAATATATATTTCAAATCTGTACTGTAAGTACAATCCATTGGCTCATCATGAGTAGCGGAAGAAGAAACAGTAGTAGTCTTTTTAAAAAACATATCCAACTTTAGACGAGTTGTTTGTTGTTTTTCCCCCTGTATATTTCTTTGTAGCAAGCAAGATCTTCCTGAATGCTTATGGTTAAAAATCTTTCGTTATCTAAATCCATTTTTGGCAAATGTTTGCATTCCTTGGTCAATTTGAAGGAACGCTGTATCCGTTTCTTTCAATATATTTTTTTTTTTGAGATTCTAATACCATTTCTTTTTTTAGTCTCTTCTTCAACCCTTTGATTTTTGATGCATAATAATTCTAAATTTGTAAGATCTTCCAAGTAATTTTATATAAGTTGGTTTATGTCTTCATGATCAATATTAATCAAGTTTCTGGCAAAGTTCTACAATGAGATTTGTAGTGTGTTTAATTTCTTTTTCAAATTGCGAATGAGTTATATTTTCAAATGTTTAGTCAATTTTTTCCATATTCCAATCATTTTTACATTTAACGTACACAACACTGCAATCAGACATATCCGTCATTTTCTATTGAGGTTTGCTTAACTTTCACAATGCGGATATATCCGTCATACCCACTTTGCATGGATTTTGGTCTTGACGGATATATACGTCATATCCACTTAAGGGATTAGACGATTTTCCATTGTCGAGCGCTAGTATTTCTTGAGAAAATGTAGTTTTTAAATAATAGGCTTTAAATGTGCCAATAGCTCCCTGGTCCATGGGGTAAATACACGATTTTAACGTTAGGATGTAAATTTTCGATGTGTGGTGGATATTCTGGTACATTGTCTAGTATTAAAAGTATATTGAATGCCTTTCTATTTACAATATTGTTCTACTGGAATAAATACATTTAAAAACCAGTCTTTAAAAATAAATTGTGTCATCCACCTTTTTTTGTTTGAGAGGAAATATAGTGGTAAGATATCAATATTAATTCCTTTGAGAGCTCTCGGCTTTTTAGAGTGATAAATAATAAATAGTTTCAATTTATATCCATCAACATTGCCACTCAATAAGAGTGTGAAAAAAACGCTATTTTTTTGTCGAAAGTGCGAATAGTCATAAGTCGAAGACTACCTGTATTAAATCGAAATTCGAATAAGCTCACCAGTTGTAGGATTAAAATTTATTTAAGAGCTTTTACGATTTCGTCGCGAAACGCCCCCGTAGCCAATGTGTTATAATAAATCTCGATAAAAAATACCTCCTGCACTTTCATTTTAGATATTTTCAGTCACTTATGTTTTATTACTGTGGTAATTTATAATATTGCTTATATACTTTTTTCATCATCAACCGTTGGTTGAAGATAAGTACTCAAAGACTTAAAGCAGCGAGTGACTATGAAAAGTATGTACTTATTCGGAACATGGTTTGAATTATTTTTCAGATATGTTTTTGGCTTAATTTCAATATAAACTTTAATTTATAAATTTTGATCTGCCGAACCTTCCAAGTGCTTTTCCTTTAATTGTATTAGTTCAGTTGGCATTGCTTTATTTTCTTTTAATGAAAAACGTCAAAGTGCAATGTACAAATACACTTCGGATGGGGTGAAAAGCGCACAATTCGACTTTTATAGAGACGTTTATTTGCTTGCTTTAGTATACAAGCGAAATAGTAGAATAAGAGGTATGGGGGTTTTTATTTAGCAATCAAACTAATACTTTTCGATCAGCATTTAAAGGCTATTTTATGTATCGATTTTACTACGGTAATCTAGTTTGGGATAGCACATCAAAGAAAGCTCATAAGGATGCTGATGAAAAGCTCGCATTCCATTCAGATATTCGTCATTTCGAATGATGCAAACTCGCATTCAATATTTAAGTTATTTATTTGAAACAGCAATATACAAGCGACGAGATCAAGGCGCTTCTCTTACACGAGTGCTCCGGAAGCATTGAAAGCTTTTCAGGATCAGCGATAAAGAATTTTCGTTTCGATGAATTAAAATTATTTATTTAGACGAGCCAAGACGAGAGGGCAGGATTGCAAAAGGGCATCCGCGTATTTGATTGTCATTTTTTTCCGATCGAGAATCGTACTCAATATCATCCCCGTAGCTGGAAAAGCTCAAACGATTTTTCACCCTTCATAAAGCACAATGAAAGGCGTACACTGTTAATATCGATATATCATTTTTTGCCATCGAAACGGAAAGATTAAACATACTGCAAACTGTGATCCGTCGACCGAAAATAATCTACGGCCAACGATCCAATTCCATCCACCTTATTTTTTATTGACTCTTCGGAGCCATTACATCTATCTATCTGCCCAGGGCGTCCGGGAAAATCGCTCGTTTAATTATTTTTGATTGGTCCTCGTAAGCGACCATAATTTTCCGGAATTGGCGTTCTCCTCGATTGTTATTACAGTCTATTAGGGCAAGCCTTCCCTCATTTTCTCCGTTGACATATTGGCATTTTATTTATTTTTCGACCGGAAAAAAATTTTGCACGCTCTTTCGCCTGACAACACTCTAATATATATGAAAATAATCCCCATGTGATCTCTTAATATAAAAATGTTTCAAAAACACATACATTAGGATATTTTTATGACGTATACAACCATCGTATGCCGATATAAAATAGGGGGAAATGATACAAATAGGTCGTTTTTATATACATTGCTTCTATATATATATATATATATGAATCTATAAAAGCTCATCGTAATCAATGTTTTTATTATAAACATAACTTATAATTTAATTATAAATAAAAACCACTTAACGCTTAAAAATTATTGGATTTGATTGACCAAAGTATAATATTTTATAGGCTGTTTAGATAAAATTACGTGGGTGTTTTTAACGAAGTACAAATGAGGGTCTTGATACGGGGGTGTAAAAATAATAAACATACATCATATTCATAATTCGAGTGACATTTAATAGTTTGTGTTCACTTTTATCGATTAATTATTCGCAATATATTAACTCAATATTTATTTAAATTTCATGCGCGTTTCTTGTAAATCCTCTGTATTTTGCTATGCAAAGAGATTTTTAAATTAATATGAAACGTTATAAGTAAGTTCTACGTATTAACTTTACTTCAACATCCACTATTGAAGAAACTCAAGCATTGAAATAATTGTTAAAGCGGAAAGAAATGTCAATTTTTTGTTATTTGGAGATTTTTTTTTTTTTTATAAAAGCTGTACAATATTACTTAATTAAATAATTTATATTGTTATTTATAATTGCTTTCCATTGATTAGGTAACTTTTTAATGGCTCTTTCGTAAAATTTGGCCGGTTTTCCACTAAAGTTAGAGTCTAAATGATTTTTCACTTGTTTCACAGAAGTGATTTTTTTTATCGCGAAGCGAATATTATAATGACTTGAAAATCTGAAGGTGTAATATTAGGAGAATATGATGGATGTTGCAGCACTTCCAAATCCAGCTCTCTTATTTTGTTATGCGTGATCCTTGCTGCTTGTGTTCTTGCATTATCATGCTGTACAGTTCTTCTTTGGTTGTTAACTAGTACTAGCACTATTTCCGCTTTGAACCTATCTAATTGTGTACAGTCTCTGCTGTTATAGTTTGACCAGGTTTTAATAATTCGTAGTGAATTACGTTAAAAAATCTCACCAAACACAAAGGAGGACCTTTTTCAAGGATAATGACGGTCGAGGGGTAAAAACAGGTATTTGACTTGGAGAGTCACTGATTTTCCTTCTCGAGCTGTTGTAGAGGACCCACTTCTCATCCCCAGTAACGATCCTTCTTAAAAATGGATCGGTTTCATACCTGGACAATAGCGATAAACAAATGGTTATCCGTTGTTCCAAAGCCATCGATGACTTCTCGTGCGGTACTGAAATTCCCTGTCTATGTTTTTTCCCGAGTCTTTTCAAACGGTCTTTTACTATCAACCAGGGACAGCCAATGTCTAGCGATAATTCCTTTATTGTTTTTCGAAGATCAGATTCTATCAGAGAATTTAATGCGTCATCATCAATGTTTAGAGGTTGTCCTGATTTTGGTTTATTTTTTAATTTTCTAAAATAGTTTTGTGCTATTTAGGTAGATAATCTAAAGCTCTTAAATAGTGATATGTTTGAATAAATTGTTTGATTTCTTAGTCAAAAATGCATTTATTTCAGAACAAAATGAATGGACAGATCCATCAAAGTATTTTGTAGAGTATCCATTTCTCATCCTCAATTACAATCTGATGTAAAAAACCCTTTCTTTGTTGCCTTCGAATCAGCTGCTCGCAAGTAAAAAATCGCCTTTCAACGTCTTTCGGTTTCAGTTCATAAGGCACCCAATTGCCTTGCTTTTGAATCATTTCCATGGATTTCAATCGTACTGAAACTGCTTGTTGAGTCACTCGCGATGATTCTGCAAGCTCATCTCGCGTTTGACTCGGATCTTCATCGAGTAATGCCTCCAATTCTTTGTCTTCGATTTTATTTTGGCTTTCCACAACGAGGCTGATATTAAACGATGAAACCATCATTCTTACACGATTTATCAGTTGGAGCATTGTTACCATAAAATTTCATAAGCATTCGCTGTATTTTTCTTCCAGTTAAAGCAGAAAATTAAAACCTCCTGCAAATGTTGCTTAGTTAACATTAAATTTGACATGTTCAACAGAGTAAAAAACAAGCTTTTTTTTATAAAACTCAAAGCGATATAAACTGAATATTATTGACAGATGTCTGATCTTTTTGAAATGATCTAAATCAGCTGTCACTATGAAATATTCATAACAGCCAGAGTTATCTTTTATTATTATTTCATTTTTATATTTTTTCAAATTATAGATTAGAAGCCTTTATAATAAACATTCTGGATCTAACTCTGTATGTCAATACTTGGTAAGCTATTTTTCATATTAAATGAAGAAATTTTAGTTGTGAAATTCATAAACATATTTTAATATTAATTTTGTTTAAATTTGGAAATGTTGACGACCACTGGTAGCAAAACCAATTTCTTCACAAATAGGTCAGCAACAAAGGTAGGGCAAGAATGCTCTTCGTACGCACGGGGAATTACAATTTTCCGAGCGATAAACTTCTCTGTAAGTTAGGTCCAGCAGACGACATTACCACCTTTACTGATCACTAGGCTTTTTACAAGGGCGAGAAAACAAACTATTTTTAAATATAAAAGAATGTTGAGTGCTTTAAAATTATTTTGCAAATATTTTCGCAGCGGAAATTATTATTAAAAAATGATTATTCCGCTATGCGAAGCAATTAAGTTTCGAATGAGAATTTATTGCAAATGAAACAATGCTGTCGCAGTCGTTAGATAATTGCACACATATTGCATTACAGTTACGAATAACGGAAGGTATCAATCTTATCTACGGTTAAGCCTCATAATAATTAAAGTTCACGGATCTTTAGCTTTGGATGTATGTGTTTTTATCGATTTGAAGATTTCAGCATGGGATGGCTCGTGCTTTCGTCGGGATTTGGTGTATATTTTGCGAAAACATTTATAATGGAATTGGCACGAGCTATTCTCATCAGCTTCCTATTTACCTAACTCCGAGATGCGAATTCATTACGACCGTTTATCTAACTTAATTTATCCCGACTAAGATGTGACGATGTAAGGCTCACACTCGGCAAAGAATATCAACATCCCGGGAACACTGCCAATTCACTTAATTAATGCTTTCTTCGTCAGAACTCAACTGTATCCAGTTGCATTCATTATAATGCAGGAGACATTTAAAACAGAACCAATCTCTCTCACCTACTATACTTGATTTAATTAAAAAGATATCTTGCATTTCCGCATTCAAAAAAATTGCAGTATTATTTAGGTCAAAAAGCATTGTTCCTTTGAATTTTTCAATTTGTGTTATGTTTGAATTTTTTCCATAATGTGGATTTGAATCAATCTCAATATATCTTTATATTCTTGGACTGAATTTGTAAAGGTTTTTTTTAAATAGCCTGAAAGAAAACCAATTAAAAAAAGGAAGATCTGAACGTATCTTGTTAAGAGATAACCTTGTATTTATATAAATAATATCATATATGGAAATCAACTAAATATTGTATCAATATCAATAACATTATTTATATCAAGTTGAGTCATAAATAATTGCCGATTTTTTTTTTCAAACGTTTATTTAGCTTTAACAAAATAACAAAGCAATGTTACTCTATTAAACATTCAACGTTATTAGTAATAACTTTCTCCCATTTTATTAGTAACTTATCAATATCGTCATATTTGTTTTTTCTTAAAGAAAATTTGATCTATAAGAACCGAATAGGTGGTAATCTGTTAGGACAAGGTTCAGGGAGTATGGGGGATGTGATAAGACAGACCACTCATATTCCAGTTTTTTTTTGTTGTATCAACTTTGCTGTATGCGGTTTTGCATTATCGTGTAACAATATGACATTTTTCCGATTGACGAGAGAAGGACATTTTTCTTAAAGTTTTTCTTGAACACGTTGTAGCTATTGCACTTGCAATAAGCACTGCACCGATGCACCGCGGTGTACTGGTTGAGAATCACTGTGTTAAAGTCTAAAAATATGCATACATTCTTAAGAAACACGTTTTGAACGTAATTATATTCAATTACATAAAATGGGTGTGCATTCAGATATTTTATGCCATTGTTTTGACGTCTTGAAAATCAACATACTGTTAAATTCATTTTTTGTTGGTCAAATTAATTTTCATGTTGAGGGATATTAGATGCATGGAGAAATAATGTTTTTGCTATTAATACTGAAGAAAAAGCTAATTTTGGTATTTGTGCTATATTCAAGAAAATAAGTTTTAATTCCTTGTATTTCTAATTTTATGATTAGGTGATTAAAGTTTTTTATTATTACTTTCATGAAACCCCAAAGTAAATATGAAATAATTTTTCAAACCCACCCCTAAACAATATTTCAAACTTCAACGCTGAAATAAATGTTCATTGAATAAAAATACTAATTGTCCATTATTTCTGATACAATTTTTTATATGATCGATTTTCAACATTTTCAGACAACTTAACTAACAATATCGATCAACTCTTCAATTAGTGAATATCAAAGGACTAAATGAGGTCAAACCACAGACGATGAATCATGCATGCAAAATATTTGGTCAAGGTTCACAACTACCATAGTCTACAGTTATTCAAACAAAAAATATTATTCATTTTCGACGCAATACATAGATATGATGATATGAGAAAACATGCTGATCTGCTAGCATTAAAATTTCCTTATTCTTTTAAAAAAATCTCAGAAAACAAACCAACGCATGTTTTTTTTAGAATAAATCATATCACTATGTAATGACCATGTCATGAGTGTCATTTTGACATTGGAGTATATATTTATTTAAAAAAAACATGCGTGCAATTAATTTTTGTTACTTATGCAGGGATATTTGGCACATGGACTGACAAAGTTTTTGGGGGGCTAGGGGGACTTTTGCTATGTTTCACGCAGAGTCCCTAGTTACATAGTCCCACATAGTCCTAAGCGTCTGGATTGTCGAAATAGAATTAATTTTCCGACAATTACAGTTGAAATAAGGAAAAGGTGTCGTGCGTGTATATGAAGCAGAGGTGGCCAATTTGAGCAAATATTTAATAAAAACATCTTAAGCATAAAAAGTATTTTCTTAACTCAAACTCTGCCAAACTGGTACCTCTTCAAGTTTAACGACATATTGAATGATTTGTATGACACGTAGCATTTCTTTAGAAATGATATAATCTATACATCTTTTTAAAAGTGAACCTAAGTTCAAAATAGTTGTTAGTTTTTTGTTTAAAGAATTTAGAAGTTGACATTTTTCATTCGTTTATATATTTTGTGTGACTTTGGAAGCACAGAAGTAATTTTCTTAAGCCCAATTGCGTAAAATAATGATTTATTTAAATCAAAAATACATTGCAAAATACAAAAAGAGTTATTTTGTCTAAATCTATTTCGACAATCCTGACATTTAGGAAATAGGGATTATATGTGAAACATGATAGAAAACCTCCCTAACCTCCAAAAATTTTTTATCAGAGTCCATGTGCCAAATACCCTGTATATGTTATGGATTTAATTTCTTTGTTGAATATAATCGCCTTTTGGTAGTGGTCGTGAACCACGCTGCACGATCATCGTTCTGTGGATAACACTATTTTCCTGTTAAGGATTCGAAAGATCCAGGCCTACTTAGATATCCAGGATCTACAAATGTATATAATTAAACAACGAATGAAGTAATTCACAGTAATAAGTTCAATCGTAGATCCTCTTCTGTTAAAAAGTCCAATTTAAATCATTATATTCTTATTTATAAACATATCAATGGAAAACTACTGCATACTGTTGAGTCTTCGAAATGTGTGTTAGAGGATTAACCCTCTGAATGCTAAGCAACGATACAAAACAAATAAGCTTTTATTCATCAAAAAACACCACAGCAGCCAAAAGATTAATATCATTAATCTAATATATAAAAATGAATTGGGTTTTGTTCGTTCGAAATGCGCTGCCATACCGTTCATCGTATTACAATAAAACTTCATCCACTCATTGCTAAGAATTTTGCGAGTAATATAAGCATAGTTTAATATATAAAAATTAATATTTGTTTGTCCGTATTTAATGCGCTGTCCATAACGTTCATTCGATTGCAATAAAACTTTGCCAACTTATTGTTAGCACTTTCTCAAATAATATAGGTATAATACAATTAACTTGCTCTTTTAGGCAAGATTAATTTAATGTTTTATAAATTATTTCGTCATAAAATTTAAGATCAACGCTCAAGCCAATGTATACTAATTGAACTCGCACAAGGATAGGCATGGGCATATTGAAAAAAACACCCACATTGGCTGAATGCACATTTCTATCAGAGGCCATTTACCCTGTTATTGTTTCCTTTGTAGTTTACCAAATCACTTTGTGAGTAACTTCCGGTGTGTTTCGGTTCGCTGTGCAGTACATTTTCATCAAAACGTCACTTCTCTCTGATGTTATCACCGTCAGACATATGTTTCTCAACTGTTGAAAAATAAAAAAAACAAAATTCAAATGTATAATATACTCATTACTAAATGAAAATCATTCTATGTAAATTTTCAGGCAAATCTGTAGGGGGGGAAATTGAAACGAGTAAATATATCTGTACATGAGTTTAACATGTTAGTTAACATGCTAGTGATGTAATTAACTTATTTCCGCAGTATTTTTTCGTAGTAATACGCTTATGCTAGGTGAACATTGCGTGCTAGACTACCTCCCCCGGGATGAAGAAACATCGGTATAATTTAAGCCGTTCTGGATGTTATGGCCTTGTTTAAAGCCTTAAATAGAAGGCGGGCATGTATGCTACTCTCATTTATTTATTATTAATTTACAGATATACCTGGAAAAGCTGTAACGTAATTTTATTTGCGTATGCCTCGGTATTACGGTCTAGGCTCGTATCAACCAGGACACGTGCATCTGAAAGGCTCCTCGGGGAGACCTAAAGATATGTGAATCGGAAAACGAGGGTTGGTGGCTTCTAACATATTCCGACGTTTCGACCTTCTTCTACCCTAGTTATCTCCGTTGTCAACGATTAATATATAGAAGAAATCAAGCGGAGAAAAATAAAAGAGAACACCGACAGACTTCTCTTTTCGGATCGACCCTTTGTTTTTCTTGAACCGAATTTCGATGATCCGTAAAATCTCGACGCTTAGCTAAAAAGACAGTAACATTTCTTTTTTAATTTAACCCCGAGAAAATATTATTTGAGTTGAGACGTAGTGCTTGGGTAATCGCACTTATTATTTTTACATAGCATTAAATCACAGTAATTTAAAAAACATTTAGTTTTTAATACTTAGAGACTAGCTTTTAGGCCATTTTTCTCTAGTTTAATTGCGAACAGATTATGTATTGAGTATCTATATAAATATCTTGTATATTTGCATCGTAGACCTTAAAATAGCACTTGATCTTATAAGGCACGTTCAGCATTAATTTTTGTATATTAATCAAAAAGCTTTCATATTGATGGAATGATAAATTTATTTAAATCATTTCAAATTTAATATGGACACATATTTCAAGAAGTCAGATCAGTAACAAAAAGGACTAAAAACCGACAGAGAAATTATTAATAATAGTCATTCTCGCAGAGTAGAGCTCCCGGACGGCGCCCGAGATACGCGTCGAGATAACTTCTTTATTAATCACGAGAGAGAGAGAGAGAGAGAGATCTAGCCGCGGGAAGGACGTCCTCCCGTATTCAAGGCTATCCAACGACTCATATATGAAAATCTTCAGGACCATATTCATTTTGCGAGATTTTATTTTTGCTATTAAATAGATATTCAAATCTTAAAAACTAATATGTAGCAAATTCTGAAAGCATTCAAATTGTGTGATACTTAAGTGTCATGGATTAAAAAAGTTTCTAGGGATTGAATTATTTTCATGATGGAACAAAGTCATAGACGTCTTTCATCATACAAAATACAATATTCCCCATAAAATTACATACAGTAATCTTAATTTTCTGAAGATTATATAATAGCTGTTTACGCACATGAACTACAATCTGAAGAATACATCATGAAATGGTTTCAAGAGTTGGATTTGATGAGATCTAATAATTTAATACACTAAAAGTAGATGGAGAATATACGTTTCAATCAGACTAGATTACAACATTGAATTTTAAATTATCTTGCATTCAATCTCGAGGCTTCATAGATTTAAATGTGGAAATTAAAACACAGCTATCAAATAAAGTTTACAGACTAAATTTGAAATATTACAGCAAAAATTGATCAGCTAATGAGAAACAATCGATATTAATAATAAATAAATTCATCATTTTAACGTCACTTATAAGCCTTTATAGGAAGTGGTTTAACTTAAAAAATTAGGTTCCATGGGCTTATGTAAAATCTGCTTGAATTTATACTTGAGCCATTATTTTAATATGTATCACTTGAACGAAGTACTATTTATCTTTAATAAATGGTGTTAATTTGTATTAAATAGAAGTGTTATTCTTTAAGATTTGCTATTTCTATCAATATGTTGACTTTTATCAATTATAGTAGATACGAGCTGTTGCTGTAAATTGCTTAAGCAAATTTATAAAATATAATTTAATTTAACGCGTAAATCATCATCGTCATCATCAGATCGACAAGGTCTATTGTAGGAAAATAATCTTTTCATTTTGCTTTCATTCATTCTCACATTTTTGCATATTTATTTGTAATGTAATGTACAAAACCCAAGCGATTTTCAGATTGTCGTATTGTTGATATTGTTATTTGGTTAATGAATAATTGTAAGTCTGAATACAAACTAATTTCTACAGATAGTTTATATTGAGACATGGTTCAGGAAACACTGAATGCTCATGGAGTGTCCTCATCGTATAAATAAAATAAATAAGCGAGGAATTTAGATTCTTCATGAATTGTCTTATAAAAATCACTATGACTGTTCCAGGATATTAATAAAAAAAGTTATATTGAATATTTTGTAAATAATTTAAAAAATATATTTTCCGGTCCCTCGATAATTAACATATCCTGAGGGAGTGCTTATATTATCTTTTAAATATCAATGATTTATAGGATATAATTAATTTAATTATAATAAGTAAAATGCTGAATATCTATTTTATAAGAATGTGCTTGATTGAAGAGTTTTGTTTATTATTTTATTACTCCAGGAAAAAATATTTCATTATCTTGCAATATATGAATTCTTCAAAAGATCTTACGCAAGTAATGTGTAATTGCACTTCGTGTTTTATACTTTTTTAATCGTTGCATCAGTTGCAAAATTGCTTAGATAAGATTGAAACGATGGAAACTCTTGAGAGTTCTTCAGTGTAATATTAAAAAAATCCATTCAAATTTAACGAAGAAACGTTCTTCAGTTGATTAAAATGCACTTGAAGATCTAAGACAATCTGGAAGATAGTAATAAATGTCGGCAATTGTGCTCAAGTCGTTTAATATTGAAAGTTTTTAACGCTGCAATATTAATCAGTTTAAACAAAAAATATATAAACTGTATTCTATAGTAGATAATGAAACTTTGAAGCTTTCTGAAATTTCTTTTGTGATACATTTTCACTGAAAGTTCACCGGCATGACATCATGTCCAGTTCTTTTCTTTCTTCCGGATCGCTTACAACTTCACGTCAACTTTGCCAAAATACCTGATTATGAATGATGCTCCTGACACGCTTTGTCAACTGCAAGTTTCACACAATAGACAATGATATAGTTTTTACTTTGTTCTCACGGTTAATTTCGGTTTTGTCACCAGAAATAAAACCGAAACATAAATATTATTTTTAAGTGATTAATACTGATTCGGTTGAAATATAACCGTCTAAATAAACAAGATGAAATATATAAGACGTACGAAAATTACATTTAGCCAACTTGGATTCAACGTAGGTGAGAAAAATATGGGTCATCATCTGTCCACGAGTTCAGCTCTTGGCTTCAAGCAATCCACAAGAATTTTCGCAGTTATAAGCTGATAGAATATCCAAAGTCAATAAAAATACGAATAAAAAGCGACACAAATTTATAACCAATTGTTGACATCGTGGATATGATTCAAAATTCTTATTATAAAGGTTTGGGTACAAATCCAGATTATGGCAAAAAAAAAATCACCTTACCAATTAGAAAGATCAGAGGTATCCGATTGACCGCCTTCGATCGATTTTTATCCTGACTTCTTAAGCTGTACTCCTATAATAAATATTGTGGTGATTAATAAAGTATTGTCTATGAATACTTGGATTTACAATATTAATTACAAAATTGTGATAATTCGTTATTCACTTATAAATACTTTCTTATTTGAAATTCCTATTTAGATATGATAATAATGTTCTAACTAAATCACACGTGGAAGCGAATGAAAAACTACAGCATAAAAAATTCCTTCCCTAGAAAAGTCCCCCGAGGCCTACGTTCGATGTTAGATGTGGCATTTTAGGAGGATAAAAATGCTTTCGCACAAGTTAAAAGTTTCGCACAAATCTTTATTTTATACATAGTGTCAAGCAGCAAGTGGCTATGTGATTAATTCAGATCATGATCTAAGTCGTAATAACCGTCAAATGCATTGTACATTTATCGCTAATCTCAATTTTATAATTCTGGCTAATATCGTCTTAAAATTTGGATTTTTAATTGTAGATCATCGAAAATTTTAAGGCGTTTTCATTTTGATAATACTTATTTTAGCGTCTTCTAATGTCGTATTAAAATTCAGGGCCGTAACAAGGGAGTGGCAAGGCAGGTGCCCGCCACGGGCGCAATTGGGCTTGAAGCGCAAAACACTGAATACCGACCTGGTCGAGAATTGCACATGGTTTTTATTTTACTTGACCGGAATCAACACTGATTGACTCTGTCCATTTTTATAATAAAACTAAATTGTCTAATCCCTCTTTTCTTCGTTAACACTTAAACATTGAGCCGACTAAGCCCGCAATAAAATAAAGACAACAATATTTTCGACCGATTGTAAAATTTAAAACAACCTACCCGATCAGTATTTCTCGGACGACTTTGTTTGGTAATGAGAGTTTCGCAATCATTCTGTAGACATGTCGGTTATAGTGTCCGATCGCGAGGAGCTTATTCGTCGTATCAGCGGTCCGAAAAGCGGACCGGTTGAACACACAGGCTTTTTGCGCCATTTTCGGCGATAAATGCATACTCGGGGTCTTATATGATCTGTACGATCACGGAAGACCCCTCAAAGCGGGAGCAATAAGCAGACAAATCGCAAGTGTGAAGTGATGGACCCATAGTCTTGCGCATAGCTTTATCATATCCAAATTTTCAGACAATATTGCAATGTACAGCATTTTTTGACAGGTCTACCATGTCTGCTAGCTCGCACACTTGCAAGTCGACGGTCATTCAATTTGGTCGACTATGGAGTTGTTCGTCTTGGCAGCTCATTTGGCCTCGTTTAAACTCTGCCACCCTACACCTTACTGTGGTAAACGAAGAAGCAGTCTCCCCGAGAGTAAAATCTAGCTCAGATTTGATATTAGTTGAACTGAGAATTTTTTCCATGTTTACAAATTCACTGAGAACGTTCACTATTGATGGCTGGCAAACAAACACTAAGCAACGTAGCGTCTTGAAACTTAAGATTTGTAAGGTAGACACTTTCTATCATAGTATTTTTTTAAAATAACAATCGCTATCTATACGTCAGGTCGTATACTTTTGGGACTATCTTCATGTATTATTTTTAAATATTTAATATATTGTATTTATAATAGTATTATTTAACTTGTCACGGGCGCTTTATACCCTCGTTACGACTCTGCGTATAATACCTCATCATACGCTCAATGTTGAAGAAATTTGCCTTTAGAATTAATCTCGTGCGAAAAGTAACTTCCTTGATAATCGTATTAATCAAAATGTATTTTTAATAAATAAGGATAAATTTGTTTATCAAAGCGTAGTCCTCCTACCGCAATTTGATATTCCGATTAATTTACATAAATAATCTTGAATCCCATTAGACAAAACAATTAAATGATTGGAGATTGTTTCTAACCAGTTTTTGTCTTCGAAGCAAAACTTAATAACTTCATTAAGGCTCGGTATTATTACACCCTTAATTATATTCATGCTTGAAAGGCGTGATACCAAACAGTTTAATTCTCGCGTTTTACACGTACGTTGTTTTAAGAGCGGGATTGAGATTCAAGGAAAAATAATTTAATCCATAAGATAATCGCATTTGATTTGTAAAAACATTGCAAAATTTTTCGATTTTCGAAATTGTCTTTTAACAGCATCACATTACAGACGGTGAGCTCTCATCTCCTATGCTGTTTATATCTCTTACAGTCAATTGACTTCAATGAAGTCAATTAAGCTTCATGGAGAGCATTAAAGTGGAGACCGTTATAATTTTGTCATTGAAAGATAGCCGCATGAATGTCGATGATGATATTTTAAAACGGATACGAGAACACGGATACAATCTCGGAAAAAATCAATGAAAATTGAAATTTGCGACTCTCAAATCTTATATTCATGCCCAATTTATCACCGAGAGGAAATCATGGCAGCATTCGCAATATCGCCATGATGCATTGAATCACACAAGTTGTGCAAAAATATTGTGGGAATGATTTAATTGGGCGTTCAAAAAAAAAGTCTGAAGTGTATGAGTAACAAGTATACGGTCCGTTTCTCGGTAAAGTTATTTCGTAAATCGTGTTCTTTGGAGGCCCCGAGGTGGCCAGTGTCCATATTGACTTTACCATTAACGCCTTAAAACAACATCTGACGTTCAGCTCAGATTTTATGGGTAATCAGCTTCGGAGAACCTTCTGGATCTCACGTGAAAGCTTGAGATAAAATCGAAAAGAATGTCCGTTATGAAACAAGCAAATTTCAGACTTAAAACCTGATCGCTTCAAAAAGCGGAATTGATCGACTTGTTTTGGCATCTTGATTAGTCAAATTTATGACGCAACGATACGCTTCGACGAAGATAATGGCGGTGAATATGCTGAAATGTTAGACGAGGAAGAAATACTCAAATGATGAATGAATATGCCGGTAATTTGATGATTAACTAGACTGGAACAAAAAGTTTCATAGCCGAGCAAGTGAATATATACAATAAAGTCGCTATGTATTTAGTTCTGAACAATTTGCTTTTTTAGTCATATATAATTTTGTAAAAAAAAGTAATTTAAATATATAGAGAGTGCTTCACTATTGTGGATAAACGTTTTGGAGAAATTTTTTGATTGAGAGTTTTTATCGTGGTTTTCAATTATCAGTGTTGCTTTTTATACGCCCATAATTGTCCTTGATTTTCTCTCTAAAAAAGTAAAAGACGAGGAAAACATGCGATAGAATTATATTATGCTATTAAGTCTCAACCAAACTCACACAATATCTGTAAATAGTAGTATTAACCTTTTTAATTGTATTGTTAGTATATCAATACGCAACGTTAGTAAACAATATTTATTATGTTAGGTTGAACTATTTTTTCTGCAAACTTAAGAGGAATACTTAAAACTCTGCGTTATCCAAAAGTTTAAGCCCTCTGAAATAAATGGAATCATTTGAAAGTCCTTATTTGAGCCAAAGTAAATTATTATTGCATTAATATGTAGATAGAAATCATCAAATCCACTGTAAAACGAAATTTCTTCATAGAAAATGCTTTCGATTCCATTTTGTATTCATGATTATGAACTCATTTAGTATGACATTTTTCAGATTGACGAAAGAAGGGCGAATACGTTGTAGCTGTTAAGTATATTTATGGGCACTGATTGTTTCATTTCAATTTAAAAGATCGTGGTCGATTATGTCTCGACGATTCCATCATACACATAATATTTTTTTCCCATGAATATTGGCTTTAGGATCTGGTAAAGGTAGTTGATCTTTATCAAGCCACTATCTTTTGTATACAACATTATCGTAGGTTACCCATTTTTCATCTCCAACAATTATTCTATTTAAAAATGGCTCAAGTTTTTGCTGTGAAAGGATACTTGGAAAGGAACAATTCACATGCAATTCTATTAATTGCCTTCACTAAGATTATAGGGCACCCACACGCCTAATTTGCTAACCTTTCTCAATTTTTCATGTGTGGGCAAATGGATGATTGTGACTTATTTAGATTCCCTGACCTTACCTTGTTGATTGGTGTGGATTTTGCTCCAATAGCTCTTTTAAAACGTTTTCATCAAAGTTGGAAGGGCGAATCGCCCTTAACTCATCTTTCAGGATCTCATCTCCCAAACAAACATTTTAAAACCAATTTCTTATTCTCCGTTCACTCACTGCTCCTTCACCGCATATATCGCTTTTTTTAGCCGTAGCCATACCATTATTGCCTTGTTAAAACTCTCAAAGCATTATATGACAAAAATGCACTTTTTGCCGGCAACTACTTATGACTCAATCTGATAAAATTTTATTTGTTTTTCATAATCATTAAAAGTTTTTGATTACACAATATCAAATCAAGTATTTTAGTAATTGAAACAATTATATTATGAATTGTGCCTAAAATGAGGTTTATCAAACACGGCTTCATCCAAATCCTTCAAACGATTTGTTGTCCAAAAATGAAAATCGAAACCCATATAGTCCTTTTTAGCAGATAAAAATGCAGAAAGAAAATAATGAACTCATAAGCTTGTTTGTATTTTTTTAATTTTATGTGAATAGGAACGATCCTTTTATTGAAGGTGCAATAGACGAACCATTATCTGTTTTTTTTCAAATTTCATATAAGCGTTTTTCTTTATAGTTTTGTGGAAATGTAGACAAGTACAGCGCTAGAGACGATTTTGGGCTGGTTATATCCAACCTGCATAAGTCAGTTTAGTGCATCGTTATCAGTTGAAAAGTGGGCGGTTTGGTAGCTATCGACCCCAAACAATCTAACAAAGCAAATTTCTCAAGTAACCCTATGAATAATATTAATGCGAAAATCCTATAAATGTAGGCAAATTAACAGATTATATCAAGAATATAGATCAGCAATGAAATGTTCAATACATGTCGTTGAGATCATATCATATCATTATGGAGATAGATTGAAAAGTTTTAATAATAAAATTTCATGCGATTTTAAATGTATTTAATTATAGCTGATTCAAAGTATTTTTATAACCATGATTTGCCATTGTATACAAAAGTATCAATCTTAGAGAAAATATAAACATATTAGATCCATCTTATAAAATAAGGCAAGCCGTACAGATATGTTGACAGATCGACGCGTGATATTGGCCAAAAAACTAAAACGATATATTCAAAAAATACACGAATAAGTAAACAATCAATCAGTCATTAATTAAAAAAAAGATTGACACACAAATGAGTTAGTTCTCGATTTACGCGATTAAATCTTGTAAAAGTAATCTGCGAACTAATTTTTAATATATCTCCTTAATGTTGATGTGCTTCGACGCAAATCATTTAAGAATCGTTTTATACAACAACAACACAAAAATTATAAATGTTTTCTCCATACCGCCAAATTTGCGAGATTGGAAGTATTTATATTTTTAATTTCGATTCAGATTTGTCCTGATTTCTTGTATCCGAAAATGTAAATATAAGGACGATTAATTAAGTCGGGAAGGCTCGTCTTTGAGTATCTGATTTGCAACACTAATTAAAAAATCCTATTCAAATAGCCGTATCATAATTAAGCTACACGTGGAAAGCGATGGAAAACACCTCGTAAAAAATGATCCCTTAAGAATTAGAAAACGATATTTCGATTATAATGATTTATTTATAGTCGTCAAGAAATTACAGTTGCTCATATATATAGTGTACTCTCATCTTATCCGGTTGCGGATTATCCGTGCTTGTAAAATATTAATATTTTTTTAAATTATTTTATTGTAATTTAATGAAAGAAAAAAGTCCGCCCTTCAAAAGTCATATATCGTCCAAAGAAATGATAACTGTCTGTGATAAATGTTTGCATAAACGCATGAAATGAAAAATTTCCTGTCGATTATTATAGCCATAAAGAGGCATAAATAGATATTTTTGAAGATTAATTCAAAAATAAAAGAGTTCCTCATGCTAGCTATCAAGTCTTCTTTTTTGTTATCTCCTTGTTAAAAAACTTTGCTTTCATGGCCAATATGGGCTCAGAAATTGGCGTATATCTGTTTCTTTCTTGAAGAAACCACATATAAAAAGCTTCCATCATATCTGAATGTTTAGCTTTTTTGAAAGTTTGTTTCTTACTAACAACTTACAAAAATATTAATTATGATTTAAGCGGTCCAGAATTCAGTTTTTGCATTTTTTACATAGATGAAGTTTTATTGTACACACGTGCTATACTTTATTTGTATGTCGGATTACAGGGGGGCGCCGGATTAGATTGAAGTCGGATTACCGTGGGCTTATTATATCTGAAATATGTGGATTATTGGACAATTTAAAATATTTAAAAACGTGGATAGGTTAAACATCGAAGAGTGACTCGATGGTTATTTAAATTGATCCAGGTTTTATGCGCATGATGTTTTGTTTCTCATAAAGAAGAAAATTAGAGTGTTAATACAAGTAGAGATACATTAGTCATAAAACGGCGTTGAATTATGTTGAAACATTGCTAGTTTACGCTGAACAAAGAGGATTTGAGTATAATGATATAATATCGTTAGAAATTTGTTTAAAAAATTTTTTTGAAAAAAAATTGGTAACGCTTAGTACTGGCTACAAAGGGTCTTTTATCTGATTATCTTTGAGCGTTTTTCTTAATTAATGCTAAATAAATTTTATTCCGATTTCCTACTGGAATAACAGAACAAATGTGTTGTAACTTTTTATTCCTTAAATATAAATCCACAGCAAAAAAAAAAAAATACAAAACCGCCAAAAAATCACTCTCACTAGCATTGCTCACTATAACTTTCGTTAATGCAAAGTCATATTTTATGCTTAAAAATATTTTTAAAGCGATAAATAATTTTGATCAAGATATTGATTAAAATTAGTTTGATTGTATTTTCTTGAAAATGTTTGTATTACTATTGTATATATAACGCTTAAAAATGGAAGTTGTCACTTCATATAGAGCTTTAAATTAAAGTCGAAAAGACTGAAGGGAGCTTTTATTATTTTTTTTTCGTTTGAGGCTTCGTCTTTCTGATTAAAAATAGCGTGAATGGGGCCGTACAGTATGGCTCAAATGGGTATACATAATTAAAATAGCATGCGATAATGGATATGGCGTGTAGTTAAAAATTCATAGGGACACCCGCCGACGAATGATTATAGCCATAATATTAATTAAAATTATTGAATATTTCAATTATAAATACTCCAATGGAGCTTTCGAATGACGCTAACTATGCAGACTTTCATGGCATTAATGTATGGGCGCAGCCAATCCACATGTATCATCGTTGGATATTAGCAGCAATAATCGATCCCCTTTTGCAGATATGCCATTCGTGTCCTTGGGTACTTAATAGGTTTCTCGTCTTCTTCGGGTGCTTTCAAAGTATCTGCTTAAAATATCAATGACAGAAGAGAGGGTGTGTAGGCTATGTGTACGTCTTCTATCTTTATTCGATTGTCTGAGGTGGGTATGATACGCCAGCAGAGGCAATGGTATACAGAAGCTTCCTGTATCGCTCCCCAGCGTCTGTCGCCTCTCAGCAGGCGCTGATGATGCCGGCGTTTCCTCCCCCAGCTTCCGCCACCCTGACACTTCTTATGCCAGGGATCGGCTTCCAACTAAAATGTCGACCGATTAAATTATTAAAAGCCTTCAAAATTACTTGGTCGAATTCCTAGCTCTTCGTATACGTGTATTACATATTTAAGCTAAAATATTGATTTGCTTATCGATGTCAACGCTCAAAAATAACTGCATCTGGAATAACAAATAACATACACTTTAATCCGGCTCTATTACAAAATCATGATTTATTATGAAAATTTTATTAGTGGCAAAGTAACACTAATTATGGATCGCCAGTATTTTGTTTACCTTTGTGTCAGAACGTAATAATTTTGTTCCTGTACAATTATCGCTAATCACGAGTTGTTCACATGCAAGGGGTGATAGCTAAGCTCTATTTGAAGCAAAGAACCTATACAGAGTGCATGTAAGTAGTAATTAGATTGGCTTAGGTGTATTTTTACCTATCAATTTGAAGTGAATCCGGCGTCACGCGTTATTATCGACGGAGTCAACTTTATGAAAAGGACATAATAATGAAATATATTAAAATCGCAATAATTAAAAAAAGTTCAAAAATTGTTTATGAATTTACATATTTTAAAAATATAAATAGTATAGTATTTTTTCCAAATAAAATATTCACGTTTTATGTTTCTTAGTATGTAGCCGCCTTAGACTTAGGTGATGGCGTTGAGTCTGGCTATGAACGTATCGCACGCCCTTTGACTCTAGCATTATATCAGGTCAGTCCAAAAGTTCGTGCGCTTTTTTAAGAATTTTTTAAATAGTGTAATTAAAACACTATATAACATTAAATTTAATCAAAAGTTGGAGATAGCAGTATTTATGATGAAAACCTTTTAATACGTCCTGTTGATTTTAATAACAACGATCTTAAAAATATTTTGAAGTCAGAACCACACTTAACAGTAGATCAGATCGCAGAAAAGATGGATTCATATCATGGAATAGTCTTTCGTCATTTAAAGGAGATTGGAAAAATAGCCAAGCTTGGAAAGTGGGTACCGAATCCAATTACCAGCAACGAATAAACAACTGCACTTCCCTTTTATTACCTTCGAAAGAGAGCCATTTTTTGATGTTTTGGTAACAGTTGACGAAAAATGGAATATTTATTTAAAAATGGATGGTGTGATTTATTATGAACTATTAAAACCAAATCATTAATGCAGATGTTTACAGTATTATTTAAACTTCGAGTGGCTGTTAGACTGCACGATGCCCACCGATAAAACCCCAGAAAGGGGAGCCAACCCTACGCCCGTGGGCAACGGTTAAACCCCTGGGGTAACGATGTGGAGTAGAGGTGCGCGAAAGTAGCCTCGTCGGTTTGCTTATCAAACGCAGCTGGGGAAGTCCAGCTAACATGAGTTGGGTGCGCAGGACACCCTGTGCTGCGTACCCATAAAGGGGTGTGTGGAACAGTCGATTACAGCAGTTGGAGGAGACTGTGTCAAAGGCTCACCACTATCCTCAAGAGCTTAAGTAAACAAGGGAGAACGGTTTTAGGTTGTTCGAATGGCGACTCATCTCCGTGGCTAGGTACTACAAATGACCGAACCGATACGAGTACTATGGGGAAGGGGTAGCCCCTGCAGTCCGTCATCTGCTGCAACCCCCTTAAAACTGAGGTTGAACTCTTAGTGCCAGTGAAAATTCGGTAGTATTCCTTTGAATTTAACTTGAACCTTTGTTTGAAGCAGAAACTCGTTTCCCTTGGAGGGCGCGGAGCAAAAGAGGTGGGCACCTGGACGCTCTGCGAGTAGCGTTTCTAGCGGGGCTAAAAGATCAGTGGAAAATCCTCTCTGTGTGGCTATTCTGAGGTAACCTAGAACAGAGCATACAGCAGCACAGGAAATGGGATCGCACATTATGATCCCCCAATCCAGTTAGTCGCTGGCTGTTGTCTGTCATATCATTTAAACTTAGAATTTATTACAAATCTTGATAACGCTGAACCGCCTACGGGCTCAAATAACGCTGCAAAAAATTAGTGAATTTATTTGGGAGCTTTTGCGCATCCTGCTTACTCCTCGCATATTGCCCCAATTGATTCTCCCTTAATTTGGTGCCTTACATTTTTTTATTAGAAAAAAAGTTAAATTCTAAACAGGATGTACAAAATGGACTTTTAAGTTTTTTTACTCAAAACCACTGTCTTCCTACAGCAATGCAATTAAAAAGCTACCTGTAAGATGGAGAGAAATTGCAGATAGTGGAGGAAAATACATAATTGATTAAAATGTTAAATTGTGTTTTATTTAAGCTATTTAATAAAAAATCCCAAAAATGCGCACGAACTTTTGGACTGACCTAAAACTATATTTTAGTAGAAAACTTGACTTCTAAAATTTCGTATGGAAATCTTTTGTATACTATAACTATACTATATGAGCACATCTTTAACACCGTTTGACCCAAAAAATGATATGGCATGTCCTCTATTTTTTATGGTCACTCGTTAATCAAAATGATTAACATATTGTTTGAATGTGTTATAATTATATTTAAATGTGTCTAGGAAATTTTCTACGTTTAGAATTGAAGGACCTCTCGCAAATTTTTCTTTCGGTTCTATACAATTTTCGGAAAAAACTGCACTTCATTTTTTGTCATCATTATGATGTATGATGAATAATAAAATTAATTTTGAAAATTTAGCTAGATGAACTATGTTTAAATAAAATTATTAAATGGAATGCAAATTTCTTCGAAATGATAACCCATGTATTATATTCGGCTCTCTAACCGAAGAAGATGTGCTAAATTATATACTTTGGTTTGTTAAGCATTATATTATTTTCATCAATTTTGCTTGAACTATCAAAGAAAATTGATATCCACTTTGAGTTTTAAAATAATTGAAGCATCTGCGCCTTTATTGATATGCTAAATATCATTCTCATGTTTAAATGAACAACTAGAGGATCATTATTTTGCGAAAAAATACCGTATTTAATTCTATAGCATTATTGTTTTAATTGTGTAGCATATTGCTATTGTACCAATATTTTTGCGTTGTTGTAGGAATATGAATTGGCTATCGGACTCATAAATCAAATATTTTGGGTTCAAATCCATATAAGGTGTGGTTGACGACCTCATTTTTAAAATATACAAATGCTTAGAAAACCATTTAAGAATGGTAGACAATGGCCTTGCGTAAAAAATCTTAAAATGCCAATTCTTTAATACAGAATCTCAGATTTAAGTAATGCATTAGGCGAAAGATACAAAATGTTTAATTTATTTTGACTTTATAAACACATATATCATCCAAAATCTTTGAATTTGATACGCTATTATATTTATTCTGTGAACTTATTTAAGCATTTAAAGATATTCTAAAAGGATGCATCGCGACAATCACAAAGGTCATAGAATCGATTCAGAATCGAATAACAACCAAATGAATTATTTTATGACATTTTACAATTTTTTAGCAAATATCAAATGTAAAAAATAGCTTTAAAATAAGTGACGTCCTTGAAAGTTGATGAAACTTCTTCAAGACGATCGTTTGTTTGTGCTTATAATGTGTGAGCAAATATTGGAGACGTTTTACATAACGGTTCCGTTGAGAGTTATTTATTTGACTGTATGAATAAATAATAAAGTTATTTTAAATCTTAACAAAATGCTGATAATATAATATATTTTTTGACCACAGACATGTGCTGTGTTTCTTTAAAGAGGTTGTACTTGACGATTTCTGACTCGTGCATAAATCACATATTTCGATGAATAGAGAGAACCGGACGCTCCGAGTTCAAGATAAAGCCTTGAAAATCGCGATACAAAGGACACACTTTCACAGAATATATTGAGATTAAAAAGCATACTCGATGTGTTCAATGTAAAGAGGAATACTTCCACGGTGTGGAAATGGATTTAAAACGGTTTTCAATGAGAATACAGGCGCCTGTTTCTCACGGTGCTGATAAGTAAAATAAATCGTTGTTGTGTGATAGTGGGTAGAACTATTGTATTCTTGGCACTTAAGATCGTGTTCTTGCGATTAACGGTCAAGGCGATTTTAATTAACGAAGCAATATCCTGTATAAATGCCATAGGATAAATATTTGCAATGAAAACATGTCGTTGTGAAGCGTCAATTATTAAAGAAGTCGTCACTTATGTCAATATGAATTTAAAAAAAATATATATTGATTCGCACTGACTATATTTGGTAGTTAATCCAAGCGGTTTTGTTGACATTTGAAGAACTAGCACAAACATCACGTGTGACCAAACGAACACCTAATTCTTAACCCATTTATTAGTTCATTCAAATTCTCTTTATTCAGTGTAATCTAGCAATATTTCAACATAATTCAACGCCATTTTATGACTAATATCTTCATTATATGTAGTATCCTCTTGAGAAATAAAGTAAACGATATCTGCATTATCCATGCATTCAAAACCTGGATCATTTAAATCATGATCGAGTCACTCCTCGATGTTCCTGTCCAAAATTTTAAAACATTTTAAATTTTCTAATAATCCACTTATTTCAGATATATAATTTGCTTCATTTTCTTCAGAATGCATTGATCTGTTTCCACGGAAGGAAGAATTTTTCTATATGATCGAACGAGTATTTCTGGCTTTACTTTTGACCAAGATTTTGTTATTCCATGTATAGCATCCAATATCGTATTTTTTGGCCTAGAAATTGATCAAGCTATCATCTTTCTCAGCAAAAGTTTTCAGTCATTGTCCGTGCAAAAATCTGTGGCAATCACTAAAAATTTCATTTTATGAGCTTTGAGCGATTTATGTCCAGGAACGAACATTTCTTTCATTGAAACCAGCATTTTTGTCGTCAAGCATTTCTAGTACAAGCCTGTCCCATCTGCATTATAGATTTTATCGGGTTGCAATTGTTTTTTGCAAATATATTCGAAATTCAATGCAGAATTCATCAGTAGATTCAACACAGGAACTGAGGCGTTTTCCCTGAATCGTGAGTTGTCGAATCCCGTGTCGTTGCTTGAATCTAGACAACCAGCCAGACGAAGCATAGAAGGTGTTTTTTAATTTTTTTGCACATAATTGGTATTCCTTCTACTCGTTTTTGATTAAAGCATGGGAGCTCAACTGAATCAAAATCTTCGTATGTTAACATTTTCATATTTTATCGCTTCGAAGGACATGCAAAACTATCACAATCTCTCTCGAACGTCTCTTAAACTTATTTTCGTGTTTAATTATGTCTTGAATAGTTTGAGCACTAACTCCATATTCTTCGAAGAGCAGGCGCATTTAATAGATCTTCAGCTTTCTCAAAAAGTTGATTATCTTCGAGTAGCTGTTATTTTCGGGCTATGCTTTTGTGCAGAAAGACTTTTACGGTTCTGCCTCGCCACCCGCGCTTCATCGGTGTTTTCAGCAAAAATTTTACAGTAGGTGCCAATAATTATATTTAATATATTCATCTTCAAATGAAGCTGTAGTCGTATCTCAGCAGCAATGTATGTTAATATTTAAATGATTTTTACACCAGAATGCAAGTGCTTTGAAGCCAGTCGCGAAACCGTCGAGTTAAATGTCGAGTATACCCATCCAAGCATCTTTGAAGTAATTCATCCTTGGATAAATCTCTATTTATTGGTAAGAGATGCTGTTCTATTTCTTGGCCAAAAAATGAAGTCAGGTCTTCAAGTTTTGGTTATTTTTTAAAGCGATAGCTTTCTGCCATTTGTATCAGCTTTTGACTCTAGTTGAATTCCCAAGTCCACACTCTATTCTCGTTATTTAATAGACAGTCAAATATCTCTTTCGATTAAATTTTTTTTTTATTGATTGAGTTCTGAATCAAATCGAATATATAGATGTGCTTTTATTCCGAAATCATGGACAAGCTGACATATCCGATATATCTGAAAATGTTCAGCCTGTTCGTAAACATATTTCTATAACAAACAACCAATTAATTATGGTTCGTATAAATGAGCTACACAAACGCTTTAAAATGAATTTTCTGTTTAGAAATATGTGTTATAAATAGTATTTGTACAACCGATGTGAATATGTTTTGTATTTGAAGGTTTTGTAAAATAATTGCTTTTCCTATTCTATAGTAAAGTATAAAAAATGTCCGATGTCGTAATAAAGTATATTTTTTCACATGAACTAGACACTAAAAATGTTTTTTTTTAAAAAATAGTTTAATGAATTGAACGAACTCCACATCAGTGGTAAAGGAAACCGAATCTTGCGTGTCTCATTTTTTTATTGCCACATCAGTGGTCTAAATCAATGGTTCTATTAGGAGTGACCATTAAGATGTTGATATGGTGTTATACTTAAATGACATCAGTCTGTAATCTAGTTGTCAGCCGAAACTAAAATGTGAATCATTAAATATTCCCTTCGATAAATACAGCTGTCGCATTTTAACGATTTCTGTCGAACTAATTAATCTAGGTGGGTGTAAAAAGCTTTCGTTCAGAAGTGTGAAATACGTGATGTATATCTTTTGAATCTGTAGCATGGGTGTTAAACGTCCTCGAATAAGCTCTAAAGTGGCGCCTTTTAGTATCAAGGCGTATTGCTTTTAATTTAATATACACTGGCCAAATGGTTCAATAAAATTGTAAAATGCTAACGCCTTGAAGCATTGAAGCACACAATCGATAGATAAATGGGTTTCAAAAGCATTAAGACCAGTCCAGAATCTGTTTCACTGTGATTTAATACAACTGCTACAAATCGGAGCAGATCAAAGAAAATGGTTGATAAACCATCATAAATCATTTTATTGCATTATAGAATTTGTTTATATCTTATTAATCTTGATATCAACTATCTGCGCGATTATATCAAATATCGATGATGCATTTATTGCATCATCTCTCACGTTGTATTTACTCTCTACAAGCTTTAATGTATGATATTTAATAAGTGCTGTTATGCAATGTGCAAAAAATAACTTTGAGCGTAAGGTATAATAAATTCTATTCATTTGGCTTTAGCACGATTTTTTTAATGCTATTTATTAAATTACAGTTAATCAAAAACAAGAGTCAGTAGTCATCAAATTTTCGTTTCATTTCATTTCAGGCATTTTCGTGTTAAAACCAGTCCTTCTTATATAACTACAATACTTTTGAAAATATATTCAGATTATTATTCTTACAAAAACAGCACATTGCAACTTTTTGTATGCTTTGTAGATTGTTAAGCACCTCAGAAATATGCACGTCGTTAAAGTGGAAATGGGTTGCGTCTGTTATCCATTAATTCCGTTCATTGAAATCGTGCTGTATTGTAAACGTAATTGATATGGATTTAACTGTTAAATCAATTGAATTTTGTAATGTTACATTATTTAGTCCTTATTCAAATTTGCGTGTAATTATGCTTGACTTATACTTTAATAAAAGCCACGTTTTAGAAATTAAGTTATTGAGCATTCTGTATGATGGCTTCGATGATGTTGCTACTCCTCGAGCAACTTGGTTTGTTGGATCTTCTATTATAAGTATTTTTTGTATTTGTTTGGTATTTGGGAGGACCCTTAAAATTATTTGAGGGCAATACAAACTTAAATAATATTATATAAAAAAATATACCAAATTTACTGGGGTGTTTTGCACATAGACTATTTTGAACTTATTTTAGTTTTAAAAAATTCAATTAACATTTCTATTGTAGGCATCTCATTTCATGTAAATTAATTCTTTTGCACGTCCTTAGACAAAAAAATCCAGTGGTGTCAGATCTAAAGATCATGCGAGCCATGTAATAGGGCACGTTCCCATGCAAAAGAATTCCAGTGGTGTCAGGTCTGGAGACCGTGCGAGTTACGGAATAGGGCTGCTAAAATAATTAATTTACATGACAGAGGTTCCTACGAAAGAATTTTTAATTTAAGGTCTTTACAAAAATGAAGAAAGAAATGCTCCATAGGGTTTATGTGTGATTCATAGCAAAAGATCCCTAACTTAATAAAAAAAAAAAAAATGTTGGGCCATGTGCAAAACAACCTGTATAGCTTGTTGGTCAATTTAGTCTTGTCTTATAGCTGATGTTAAAGATATCAAATATTGGAAGGTATTGTAAGAAAATCTCCAAATAAGATTTAATCGAAGAACACCAAGTTATGAAGGAAAATTTATATTAATGAAATGGTTGCAGCTTTTAGCTAAAGCGCGTATGTGTATTCAACATAAATTAGAATTATGTCTATTTTTTATCACTATTAATTTTGAAAAATATATTTTATCTACAAGTCAATAACGGTCCGTATTCAAGAGCTGTCAATATAAATATTTATGCGCCCTATATAGAATTCCTCTGCCGGGATGACGTCTGCTATTCCCGGATTCATCGATGTTTACTAGCCCATTCAGAAGATTTGTTCCTGTCAGTCGATGAAGAAATTTAGCCTGTCTTCGAATTTGTAAGTCTTGAAAATCTGTTCGAATCGTAACTCGATCGGCTTGCCAACGTCGAGCGCGAGCCACAATTATACTCCCGTGAAGAAAACCATGCGATCAAAGAACGGCAGATCTTCCATAACATATACCAATCTTCCTGAATTCTCAGCTGACATTCGGTTAATTTGAAATAACGAGCGGATTTGTGGCATTTTTACAAGTGATGTGATGTTTGTCCCCATTACGCCCAAAATTCGTGAAAAATCGCGGTGATCTTTAAAAACGTGTCGGTTCGTATTATGTGGAGTCGGGCTGCTTCGAATAGCTTATTTTATCTCAAATTATGCAAAGAACTCTCAACTACGCATAAAAATGTCAAGAACCAGACGTAGATAGAGACTGGTTTCAAATTTGAGCCCATCAGCAGTCAACGTGGTGGACGATCAGCTCTAAACTGATTAAGCCTAGATAGGTTATTTATGATGATCTTGGTAAATTTTATTATATTATTATTTTTTTAAAGGTGGCTTTTAGCAATTCTTTTTATAGGATCATTGACAACCATTTTGACATAGTTTTTCATGGCGTATATATGTTTTTTAAAATGTGGTCAACAGCTACACCTGTAGTATTCGAATGCAAGATGCCTTGTATAAGCTACAGAGCATTACTTGTCTCGTTATTGGCACTTAATCTTATTGGAACTGTCAAAATATTTTAATTCATATCATTTTAATCTAATATTATTATAATATAATATAATTTAAAATTGATCTTCCGTTTTTGCATGCACATATGCAAAACGCATCTTCTGATGGATGAATAGTGAATTTTGGCTGATGAGCTGTACTTCAAAACACGATTAGATTATGAAATCATCATACAGTTAAAACTCTCGTAAGTGCATTTTTTTAAAATTAGTATTACTTGTAGTTTCCGCACATAAAAATAACGATTCTAGAATTTTTGCGATATGTATCGATATACAAGTTGAACACATTGTTGAGGCAGTTCAGATTTAGGCTGGTCAGGTTTAGCATCATCAACTCCTCGCCTATTGTACAGAAGTAAATATATTGCAGACCGTATTGGAATAAGAAGAGATTATTCTCTATTTTAAGGCACAAGTTTAGGGTTTATGAATTTATGGAAAAAAATAAAAATAGAGAGAGCGCTTAAATCTGAAACAAAGAAGTGCGTGCTCACGGAATATAAAACTGTAAATTCATCAGTGTTTAAACATGTTAAATAAATATACTAAAGCCTTATCTTCATCGAGTACAAGATATCAGGCCGTTGTAAAATGAGTATATTGTATAATGTTATACATGGTCAGGTCTCTTATATAAAATGCTAAAGCAACGCATGGATTAAAATCAATATTTCAAGTCTTGCAACACCGTTGGGAAATATTTTAATTGCAACCAATTCAAAAATATTAATGAGATTTTATACACGAGTCTCGTGTTTATTCTGTCAATATACGTTTCATTAGTATTAAATCCACATATGTTGTTTTGGTAAAAATTTCATCATCGGTTCGACGTATAAAGTGGAAGATATTGATTTTAATCCATTGGAAGATTTATTGGTCATAATTCCGGGCCCATATATTTAAAGTCGTTCTTTGCTGCTTAATAATTCAACGGTCAAAGACACGCTTTTCCGAGGGTGCGAACGCTACGTGGTGAATTATTGAATTGTAACCAAAAAACTTCACAAACACATTCTTTATTTTCGACCGTTTAGTGTGAGAATTAATTCTTGGTCCGGTGTCCTCGCGCTTTAATGCAGGACGCATTATTCATTCGCCTTTTTGACAGTCGGACATTTGACAGGCTCATTTTTTTTCTTCCGTTAAAAAAAACACTAAACAAGTCTACGCACGTCTTGCTTGCTTCCTAAATACCCGAAACCGTGCTATTTTTGTTTTGTTCGGGTGTATAAAGTTTTTTTGCCCCGTCGAAACTATTTAAATGCAAGGCGAGTGGCATCGGCTGTAAATTTGACAATAGTCAACGTTGAAATATTAGAAAATTCCGGACCCACCACAAATTGAAGAATATAACATGGCATCCGAACTCAAATAAGAAACGCAAACGTCACTTCAAAAACGCTGTCTTATGCATGGCTATTTTGAAATAAGTTGTACAAATATTTCGTTTGCGTACGCTGAAGTGTCGTATGTATGTGAGGCAAGGCGAATGAGCTCTAAAATGTGACGTCAAAGAAATGGCACTACCATCACCATCTTATGTGAAGGGATACGAATTGCATTTAGATCTAAAGTCGACCACGAACAACCGGACTGATTGGGGATGAAAGTAGTCCGAATAACGAAAATCCGGATAATCGAAAATAATCATAATTGGCAGGGAATGTATGAATATTTTTTATTTGTCTAGATTTACATACAAATACACATACAATAAATTATTATTTATTATTAAAAACAATGATCGATTTTGGCTTCTTTTAGAAGCTGTCAAATTGCGAATACTTTTAAAATATATAAGTTATCCTGAATTACACTATTCTTGGTTCTCAAGTCATATCATAATGATAACTAAACACTGAAAAGCTTCAGAATGTGTCAAATCAATATTTCTCCTCTCGAAAATCTCTTCTTCGTCTTTTCGACTTTGTTCTTTTGAGGCAGATATTTCTTTAATTATTTCTTCATAAATCAAAATTCGGAATCCAGGATCGTTTGTTTGCATCGCAATTTAACCACTCGGTTGCAACATATAGAAATTTATGCTATTGCTTCTGCAATATCTCCTATATCAGGTTCTATCGCATTTCTGGAACTTACTAATGGTCTTTTCAAAAAAGTTAACACATCTAAAAAATTCCAACTGTCTATTTCGATCTAGCAAAAGTCTTCTTTCTTTTTTTTCTTCTGGAAGCGAGAATGTGTCTTTTTTTATATTTAGTAAGTATATGGTCAACCGTAGTGATATGTTATGGGAGAGGACGGATACTAAAAGTAATATCTGTCCAAGGCGCATTTGCCTCCGAAACTATGGCAGGAAATTGAACGCCGAAAAGGCACCGGGGCCAAGAGGTCCAAAAAAGGGACCTCTGATACGGCACAGGAGCGTATCTCTCTCTCGGCCGACATGCCCAAACACGACCACAGAATATGATCCGCGTCCATAATAGGATCCCCGCACACACAGTTCGAATTATTTTTTAGTTTCATTTTTGCCAGGTATCGGCATATGCTGTTAGTAAGCAATCCTGCTGGAATACCAGGTCATGGGTCCCAGAACAGATCCCTGTGGATATCCCATCGTCAGAGAGCGAGTGATAAGCTCATCTCCAGCCGGTGCAAAAACAATCCTATTGTCAAAGTAGCGTCGTATTTATTTAATTATGTTATTATGGCTCTTGTATTTATCCAGTGTAATGATAATCATTGCCCACCAAGCATTGTCAAAAGCTCCCGAGAAAACCAACAGAACCGTAATCGCGTAGCGTTTTCCTCAAGAGTAGTATTCATCTCCTTTGAAGAGATGAATACTGCTCTTAAGGAGAACTGAATAAAGTGAATGAAAGGCCTTTTTGACGATGCCTCCATCGATGCGATCCAGGCCGAGGGATTTCCTTGGGCGGATGTTTTTTACAAGAACTTCTACTTTCTCTAAGTTTGATGCTGCAGCATCTGAAACCATGGAATCTGATGGTTCTGGTAGCAGAGAATCTAATAGATACTCCATGGACTCTTTCATTTCTATGGCTATTCTGTTGGTTCTGAGATTTTGTATTCCGGCCAGAATTTTGATTGGCCCGTTGGTATGCTCTCAAGGATCTTCTATGCTTTGTTCCTTTACATAGCTCCTCCAAGATGCCAATTTGGATATCCCGATTATTTTTTTATATGCAGCCACTCTGAGTTTCTTCTCTGCGGTTGATGAATGTGTTTGCTGAAGGTATGTCAGCAGAAAATATTTCCCCATAAAATTCAAGTTCTATAATACCATATCTTTCTTTGAAATTTTCAAGCCAACCTGAACTTGCTTTGAAGGTATAATCTTCATTTTATTTTGTATTGAAAAATATTGCTTTTTCATACATTAATCGACCAAATATTGGCTGTCCAATTGATCGTTTTTGTATGAACCACATAAAAATACACTCTTCAAATAACTTCTATATTTCCTGATTTTTTACAACTTTCCGCTCTGAGTTTCCATCTTCTGATATTAAACAATTAGTAAACTTCGTAATATACAATCCATCACGTACGTGGTCAGTTTCAGCGACACAATTATTAAATCAATGTAAAACTTGGACAAGATACACATATTAATGTATATTCAAATTCCATGTCTATTTAATTTATCTATACAATAAGGACATTTCGAGTGGGACGGGTAGTTCTCTCCGTTTTACAGACAATTACAGCGAAAAAGATAGTTCTACTTAGATTTCTTTTGAAAAGTTCTAAAATATATTCTAATGCTAAATAAAATATGTGTTTGTTGGTTTAACACTTTTCTAATGTGTTACAATTCGGCAGGCAAAGTCGGGTGTTTTCTGTACACAAAAAAATGATTAACAAGCTAGATGTGTAGGTTTTGCATAGTTTCTCTTCACAGAAGTGAATGTCTCGATAAATATCATACCTTATATAGGTATTAGGACATTATTATCTACTTGCTAGAATTTTTTTGTAAATAAATAAAACATTATCGTAAATGCTCTATAATTTATACGTATCTATAAAAAATCAAGTGTTTAGGTTTAAATAAATACGCAGAGTTAAGTAGAAAAGATAGAGCTATTTTCACAAAGTGTATTTATTTATCAGGTTTCGATGGTTTTTGTCCGCTACGCGTACCGATCGCCCGTAAACATTAGCCGCCTAAAATGTGTTAAGACGCTGCTGTACTGTTGACCATGGACTACCAAGCTTATTTGATTATTCCCCAATCGTTTGATGATGATCCTATTCCAATAATGACATCAGCGCATCATCATCCAATGTATTATATGATGCATTCCAATTTCAAGATTGGATAATAAAATAAAACATTCTTGCATTAAAATTGTACGTCCTAGTATTTGACTGTAATGCATTATATGTATTCGCATTCTTTTTAAAATATCTTCCGTCTTCCTGGAAGGCAGCTCTTTCTTCCCGTCATATTTATATAATTTATTCGTAAAGCTTTTTTATCATCATTCTTTTGACATATGAAGTCATTTTATTTTATTAATATATAAATCCCCTTCCGTCGCATTTCCAGACATGTGCTACAATAGAGTCACGTATGAGATACCATAGCTGTAGTGCATTTTATTTGCTGCTTTATGCTTTTATATCAAAGACACTTTCGTGCTATAGAAATTGAGAAATATTTTGTAGTTTCGTGCTTATGTTCATTTAATATTATTTATCCACCAAAATGTATGCAAACTGTGAAAATCTTTTAGTAGCAAGCGCATGTGATTAAAGCGAGTTCATTCCACTTAAAATGCCAAAAAATATTATGAGGATTTCTTCAAGAAAATCTGCGAGCAATCGCCTATATTTGACAACCCACTCAAGAGCCAAGATCACGTGCTGACTTGAGTGCAATAAATATTTGTATTACCACTTTGCACGTGGTGAAGATATTTAAGCATCGTCAGGATGCAAGAAAGACATAGTTTGCTCGACAAAAGAAATGTCGTTGTTGATGGGGTTAATAGGGAATTTTGCTGCTCATGAAGATTGTTGGGATTAAACCATGAAAACAAATTTACGATGCACTTAAATATTTTTTATTGGAACCGTAAAATAAATCCAGAGTAATTTGGGTCCATGGGACAGCTCGTTCATTATATGTCGTATTTCCGGATTAAATCATCCGAAATTATATATCAATTTGCCGCCCGGCATCCGGTGTAATAAAATAATTATTTTCAGCAAGGTCATAATTTGGAATACATTTTCTAAAATGTATTCCAAAGTAACATAGTATTAATACTACTATTTTGTAAATTTAATAGAAAAAATATTTACAGCACAGTCAAGCCTCCTATAGTGTCTACTTCTATAGACCTTTTCCTATAGTGTTTATTGCATCTTTTACGCAAGAAACAGGCAGATCAATGTCTACAAAGCTAATTTTTATTTCATTCAGTGTTTATGCAATGTAAATCAGGAAATTTATAGTCTACTAAGCTTTCAACGTTGCTGACATTAATATAAAAAATTGAAACCTGAATTATTGTACATAGCAGCATTAAATTAAAATATAAAAAGCTGATTTTTAGTCTACAAGTAGTTTACGTTAATTATTGTTAAATAAACTAGAGCTTTGGTAGATATAGCTAAAGTTGTAGCGCAGAAACTTGATTGCAGTACAAATTAATCTATTATAATCATTTATATAGATTTGTTTTGCATATGGGCTCACTTTTTTTTTAGGATTAGGGGGGGGGGTATTTTGCTACGTTTCATACATAGGCCCTATGTCTTAAGTATCAGGGTTGTCGAAATAGATTTTTTTCCAACATTTGAAAATGTACCCAAAATTTTACTTTTAAATCGTCATAACTTTTTAATGTGTGGTCGTAATAGCACGAAATAATTCTTTTGTATTTTATACTATATTTTTGATCTAAAAAAATTATTACTTTATGCAATTGGTTTAAAAAAAATACTTAATATTTTGAACTTAATTTGGTTTTAAAAAGTTCTCTAGATTATACCCTTTCACTTTATACCTATTCCTTATTTCAACTGTAGCTGTCTGAAATAGCATTTCATCCATCATTTTTGCAAAGGCGGCGATTATTCTTTCAATTAGAATTTCTTTTGTAGGCATCTCTGTCGTGTAAATGAATTATTTTGCACGTTCCTAGACAAATAAATCCAGAGTGATTCTAAAAAAGGACGAACTGATTCAGATTGTAATTTGAGTCACAATAACAGCTAATCACTCTTGCGCAAAATCACTGCATGTATGTTATAGAGTCCAATGATATATTTATTTATATCGATAAAGTTAAAGAATCTTAACTGTTATATGAATGCTAAAATATTAATTTGAATTTGCTCAACATTCAATCAAAATAAATTTGAATCGCATATATCTATCAGCGAATGTTTTGATAATTTTCGCAATTTTCTATTTTACATGCTCTAAGTGTTTTCTAGTTGTCTAATAATTCCTATACGCGATGCAATTTATTGCATCGAATTTCTGGCGAATCTTTTAGCTCTCGCACTGTCATTCCGTACGCGTTCCAATTATTATGTGCAATATTAGATCGAATTTATTCCATGGCACTAAACCGACAAAAGACCTCCTTGCACTTTTAAACGTCCATATAACTTTCGTTAATTTGACATGCATTATTTTATTTTTGGAATTTCATATGCGGCTGGCATTATTACGAGCCTACTCCAATGGAGCTCTGCCAAAATATTGTATGCTTAACATTTTGTGCTAATGGACTTTATTAATTGGCTTAATAAATCGACAGATTGGGAAGTTCTAAGAAGAGTGAGCTGTTTTAGAAGTATCCCTCTCGAAAAATAATCTCCGACATTTCAGGGTGTAAAACGTAAAAGGTAACGTGGACGTTAAAATAAATCATAAAATTTAAAGTATCCCGTCCTTTTACAAATGACTACGCATCCTCATTATTAATTCTCGACGAATCGTCTGAATGTGCGGGTTCAATATAAATTGAGTAAAGCAAATCCCTTGCCAATTGAGATTTCAACCTTATTTGGGTCTCGGATTTAAGGGAAGATAAAAATATTTTCTTTTTATTTATTGAAATGAATGAATGTGTATCCGTTTAGGGATTTTATTGAGCATGTTTACTGCTGAGAATATTTTTATTTTTGTCATAAAGAATGCTTTTATAACACATTTCAGTCATCATCAACTTAATACTGAACTATAATATTATCACATTTTAGTGACCAATCAATCGGCTGTAAAGATTAAAATCATGATAAAAAATAACAAGTATTAAAATATTCACTATTTTTTGCGTTAATATAATCAATATTACATTAGGGTGTCCCAAAAATTTCTTTCGTTTACATATTAAGAAAAAAATAAACAATAATTTGTATTGCATCAAAATTTATTGAATAATATATGATCCATTCTGTTCTATTACCTTTATCCATCTCTCCGGAAGCCTCATAATGCCTTCTTGTCAAATTTTCCCAGGTTTGTTGGCAAAATATTGATCAAGGTACATTTTTATATCATTTTTTGAATTAAATTTTTTACCACGTAAAGAATTTTTCAATGAAAGAAATAAATAATAATCTGAAGGGGCATGTCTGGAGAGTATGGAGGATGAGGTAAAACATCCCAGTCAAATGATAATAATTTATTTCTGATGAGCAAAGACACATGAGGCCTGTCGTTATCGTGATGAAAAACAACGCCTCGTTTGTTCGCTAATTCTAGCCGTTTTCTGGCAATTTCATTATTTAAATTGTCTAGTTGGAAACAATATTTTGTTGAATTGATCGTTTCACCTTGCTGACGTAGCTCATAATAAACTACCCCCTTCCAGTCCCACCAAATGCATAGAAAAACTTTTTTTTTGATGTTGGCCAGGTTTAGCTACAGTTAAAGCTTCTGTACCCTTGGTCCGAGACCGTTTACATTGGATATTCTCATAGAGTATCCAACTTTCATCTCCAGTGACAAGTCTCTTCAAAAAAGGTTGGCTATTAAGTCGTTGGAAAAGAAAATCGCATGTTGAAATACGCTGAAGTTTATTTGAGTCAGGCAGTTCATGAGGAAGCCACACATTTGAACGATTGGTGTAGCCCAATTTTGTCAGATGATTATGGACGGATATTCGTGGAATTTATAACTTGTTAGCCATTTCGCAAACATTATATTGTGGGTTTTCTTCAACCATGGCTATGATTAGATCTGTGTTCTTTTGCGAAAGAAACTTATGGGACAACCTAATATATGTACATTACAATTGGGGGTTTGAAATAAGTACATATAAGTATATGTTTATGCTTTAAAAAATGATTCTTTCGTCGACTCATCCGTTTGATTCGACTAAATCGAACAAATGACGTTAAAGTAAATTATTGCCCTTCTGCAGCTGATGTCCTAGGGTAAAATTAAGGGAAGCAACTTTCTCAATTTCCAATTATTTCTCAACAATATGTCCTTATAATTCGCATCAGCTAGATAAAAATTATGGGCGATATATCTTTTTGCATTGTTTATTATACAGGAGTCAAATACTAACGACTTAGGAGCCTCATGTCAAATTAAATTGAGTTTATATAAGTTTTCATGATCGATTTATTTCAAAAACATACGCTTTATCATAGTGTAATCAATTTTAGGCCAAAATAATAGGGCTTTTTCAATATCTATTCACGAGGAAGGGTCCCATCTATATTATTTGAATCATACATTCACCACCACATTCACTTGACGTTGAAGATATAATAGCATGAATTTTAAACTCTCAATGCAGAGTGTGTGTGGTTTTTAAAAACTAAGTCGTTTTTTTGAGAAGACCATGTTGATTTTATTGGAATGGTCTCTCTGGGGTTTAGTCCTTTCTTTCTTCGCAAGGTATAGTATGAAGATCTACAATTATGTTGTTATAATTGCGAAATCCTGCAGCTACCTTTTTTTATATATACTACTTCAGGTATCATCGCAGTTCGTTAATCTTGGTGCGTTCCATTGTTTATCAATCCAGTTAAATTTATTAACACACTATAGGCGGGACATATAGTACTAGGTTTGTCGCGATTGCTTTTTGTAAAGCGGGATACGTAGTATTAAGTGCCATATTGATTCAACGTTGTGTAGTAGTAACCCTTCACAGGAGTAGTTGCTATTGAAAGCGTCGTTTCAGGACAAAAACAAAAAAAGTGATGTATAAATTACACAAAATTTACCATGATTTTTAAGGAAATTTCACTTCATACAAGAAAGTGATTTCAAGACAATCATTCAAAATTAAAGTATTGAACGACTATAATGTAACGACTGTTTAAAAATAGTAAACAATTATTTTTTATCATCTGTATGTAGTCCCGCGATTAAGGGATTAGACTAGTAACTCAATCGTCATGTGTTCAAATCTACAAAAAATGTGACTGGCGATCACATTTTGAAAACATATAGTTGACAATAGTCTCATATAAGGCTTTGCTAAAAACCACCTTAAAAAACCATTCAAACGATGCATTTATTTGTAGTGCATGAACAGTAGGAAGTTTGCGCGCGTCATCACCTGCTTAAAATGTGTTAATAGCAAATTTGCTTTATCGCTTGACTATCCTTTTCGAAATTATTTCCAACCCCCGAAATAAAATATATTTATATTTCTTTGTTCTTAAAATACTTCCAGAGTTACAAATAGCACAATAGTTCCCTAATACTGTTGTGTAAAAGACTGGAGTTTATGTACCAACCCCTATATACGAAATCGCTTTATTTTATCATTCATATGGTTACAATGATGTTAATGTTTATTTCGTAGTATTTACACAACTAAATAAATATAAGAAATGTCAAGGGTTGTTGTTTGAATGTCGTCATATCTTTTTGGGCAATGTTAAAAGAACAATGGATCATATGATGATTATATATTCTTTAAAATGGACATAAACGTGTTTGGCTTTGTTGTTTCACAGACAGTTCGAATTTACGTTGTTTGTCTGCGATTCGCTTTTATATTTAGACGAATTTAAAAATACCGACTAGATGTATTGTATGTATTTATATTTTGCATGAAAATTTTATTATTCGAAATAATCGGGTGTCTTCTGCGCGTGTTTATGTTTCTACCCAAGTGGGCGTCTTCACATGTTAAAATCAACTTCTTCACATATAGTATGAAGGAAGAGTTTCCAACTGGCATTTGTCATCTGTCACTTCCGTCGGTACCATATGATTCTATAGGCCTTCTTTTTTCTTCTTATTAGTCCAATTGCTCTCCGGCTCTCTCGCTCTCGGGAGCAACCCTTGTCGGCCCTATTTGTGTCATTAGTGACTCGCTGGGGTGGAATCTTTACCAGATGTACAAAGATATTTTCTATAAAATTAGATTACAAGGGTATGGTCGTAAGAGATTTCTTTTCTAGTAAATTTTTAATTTAGAGACCTCGGCATTATTCTTCCGCCTAAGTGAGATAAATATCTTAACTTTTTTTAATAAATTAAAATAATATTACGTTTGTCATGGCGAAATGTAATGGCATGTAAATATTCGCTGGGGGAATTTTATTTTGAAGATGCATTGCTGTGAGGTCATAAATAATACAAAAGTGCATCGTTCATTAGGCAATGTCAACGAGGCAAAAAATGTACAAACCCGGTAGTGCATAATTGCATCCGGAAAGGTATACAGTTATAAATAAAGGGGAATGATTTAGAGAGATGACGGTTTTTAAACGCTAAGTACTGCTTATTCAATCGGAATAAAACGCAATACATAATGCATTATTAAGAATGAATAATAAAAATACTAGGAGAGTTGAATAACAATCATTGGCAATATTTTCGCAAAAAATACATGTATGTTAACTAGAAGAATTAATCAATTTGTGCTATTCTGAACTTGAAACAATTACATAAAGATTATTCAAACTTATCACCAAGAAGGTTCCGTATAAGTAATGCTAAAAGCACTACTTGGACAAGTTCTATTATGATTGCGTAAGTCGTTTCTAGGTCTTGAACGTGGCATACTCAAACATTGAACTTAAATTAGAGTTAAGTCTATTCAACAAGGCCACAATTAAATGGCGAGACTATAAGGTAGACGATGATAACGTACATTATATATTGGGAACTACTTAAATCAATAAAAAAAACGTATAACGAGGAAGCAATTGCAAAATGTTTTACAAATCTTAATGCAACCAAGCAGACGTCCACCAATTAGTGGCTTCATTCCGAAGATTGTGATCTTCAACTGCGTCATTTTAAGTGGCTTCTCACAATTTTTATAGTCATCCTCAATGAACTTTTGACTTTAAATGGTCATCATTTATGAATTGAAAATTCTGTGGCAATTACACAACGACCCATTATATTTCGTCGCTCTGACAGGTTCTTTAGCGAAACATTGAACTTTACGGAGATGTTTTGATGGAACTGGCTGATCGAAACGGTGACCCACCCAAGGGCAATATTTCAATACAACCCACGCAAAGCACTCGGATACGACTAGAGAGGCTCAATCTACTGTTCTGCTATTCAAAAGCTTTATGTTGGTAAATTCTAGCAAACAAAAGTGTAATTCATCACAGTATGACCTATTTTTGCATAGCATTGTTCCCGAGCATAAACAATGATTCCTCCGAAGCAATCCTAAGTTTCGACTTGACAAAGAAGTTGATGGGATCATTTGTGCCGACCATAAGAGAATAGATTAAATCTGGAATGGGATTTGGCAGGGACATTCATGGCAGATGAAAGTAATAAGACTACTGTTGTAGATTAACTGAATTTGACCCAATACGATATAAGATAATGGGCGAAGCTTGCCATATAAATAGTATTTGTTATTTAAATGTTCCTGAAATTTTTAACGTCTCAACATTTGATATTCATCACAATTGCTTGAAGTGCTTTTTATTTGTATTTTAAGATTTTGATTAGCATAGTTTAAAAAAATAGTATAGTTTAATTTTATATAGCTAATATTATAATAATTTCAACGCATTTTTAATAAACTATTAAAGCTTATAGTCAATCAACAGCTGTTATGTGAGAAAACCATATCATTAACATACAAAAACCATATGCGGTTTATTGCAGAGCTGAAAACACTCCAAAGCCCATTCAAGCATAAGGGTAAAATAATTGAAGGCTTTCATTTCCAAGTATTTTTATTGTGAAAACCCACCCTAAAAACCGCTCTAGCCGTTCTCTCAATTGTAAAGATGAAAAGTTCATATCGCTGAAGTATCTTTCTTGAAAGTATAACCGCTTTAATTTTATTGGAAAAGGTTTACATCCGATCATTGAAAACACGATAAGTTCTAAGCTTGAAACACAATAAAATTAAGATAATGCTGCGTCCGATTTATCTCTTGCACTTTTGTGCGGTCAATTTATATTTTAATTGAATCCATACATATCTGCTTTAATCCTCCTTACTTATCACTCATTTGCGCTTTTATGGCATATTTAAAATGCTGGGTTATACTGTTGACAAATTGGCTCCTCGCATTTCTTACATACAAATCGGAATTTTCTTTGAAGCTTGTCATTCAACCAGTCAATTCTGCTTGACAGATTTCTAGCATGTTCATTTCTATGTTGATTCTCTTAATCGTTTTTCTTCATTTGGTGTCACCAGCTGATCCGTTAGAATTTGTAAACACTTTTGGCGTACATCGGTGGAATGATTAGTTCTCTGGTTCAAATTCTCATAAACTATTAATGATGCCAATACTGCAATATCCAGCATATTGCAGGAAAAAGCTGCTATCTTTTATACTCGGTAACAGTTTTCTGCGTTCCAAAAAACCAGCAACTCTAGCTTTGTATAAACAGGACAAGCTTCGTTTTTAAGCTATTTTTTAGCTCAAAAATCGAATTAGAGATTCTACCCTCCCAGCTTACCAGCATTTGCTTGCTTTTCTAGCTTGAAAACTAGCCTCGTGTGCACCAGGTATTAGTCTGCCATTTATATATTATATATACTCCCCAAGCATCTGGTCCATAATGTCAACACCTCCTTTGTGCATGTTAAAAAATAATATTACCTGTGGCTTTTGGGCTTCTCTTACAATTTCAGTATCATAATGGATAGTTGACAATGGGATAACAGCGTTTGATTTTTTCGAAACGTATGAAACAGCTGCAACATTGTTTATAAATCTGGACACGGATGAATATATTGGACGAAGGCGTTCTGGCAACATTTCTTTCGAAATATTTTTTTAATCCAGGCGGATAATCTCAACAAAAGCAAGCTCTGTCTGCTGAAGTTTTTCTACGTTATAGAATGTTGTGAAATAGTTATCAGCAATAACCGTCCTCGCACTTCCTTTGTACTTGCCAATTAATTCCAATAGCAACTTTTCACCTAAGTTAACTGCTTTCTGTCCTCCTTCTTTTTTTCCTGTATACAGGATACCTTTACAAGGATATTCATTTCTAGAATCACAGCCACACCATCTATTTCTGCAGTACAGGTAAAAGAAAAATACCATATTAAATATAGATTTAACCAATAATGCGAAAGGATTTCTTACTATATAGGTAAACATGGAAAATATGATCAAATATTTTATGGAGCGAAATTATTAAAATTTCCTTATGGAATATGAAGAAAAGCGTGATTTTTCATACAAATTCTATGAGAGAAAAAAACTGGGTCTAGACCAATTTCATTGAACATTGAAATATCCTTTTTTATCGAAACACAAGGATCCTGAACATTTTTTAACTCTAAATTCTGTAAAACCCTTAAATGAACAAAGTCAGATAGTTTGAGTAAGATCTATACATAGCTACTATTAAAAAAAAACTCATCGCAAAACCAAAATAATCTGGCCAGAACATCTTATTGACAGAGGGGTTAAGTGTTATTTTATTTATATTTGTAATTTGATTAGCAATATAGTTAGCATTTTTTTTATAATTTGCTGAATATGTTTTATGCTAATATGCATAAAACATTTTTTATTAATTATTTCTATAGTTTAATTAGAATTAAATAAATGAAACATGTAACATGGTAGTAAATTATTAATATTGAAAAAACCGAAAGTTTTTTAATAAAATGATGATGGGAGATTTTCACTTTTTATTTCTTTGTTTGTTCTCTCGGGCTTAATAACATCTTCTGCTGTTAAATTTGTAGGTAAATTTGAATAGGATTATTTACGTTATCAGGCTTTTAACTTATACCTTGGCTTGGAGCAAAGGTCCATGAAATTCTGTAAGGATTTGTCAAACAATTGTTCTCCTATTATATCTTTCTTATATTTCTTGATGTTATCAGCTTAAATTTTCTCATGCTTTGATGATATATTGTTTCTTTTTCTTCTTAGGGTGTCATATCTAATTTCAAACATTGGAGACCACTTCCTCGACAAACCTCAAGTATTCTAACTGATTTTGCACCACATGAAATAAGTCTTCGGCTGTTATCTCCGTGAATGACTGTATTCCTCAACCAAGTCTTTTTTCAATTGATCCTTATACCTATACAAAGAAGATTTTGGATCTTGTGACTTATGTATTTCATTTTCTTTCATCAAAGGGTTTAAATATCGCGAAGAGAGTCCATTCGTAAGAATCTTACTCCCGATCTTATCAATTAGCAAATTCTGAAATGTTTATATTAAACATTCGAACTAATTGGGAGGAAATGATTTACAAGCTTATTAGCTAGTTGAAAGCTTTATAGAATTGAACTTGCACTTTGTGGAACTCCTCTTTCATCATTGCTACTTTGAACTAACGTGTAATCAATGTGCTCTCAAATAACTTCTAGTATTTGTTCTTCATTAAGAACTTCGTCTGCTTTCAATTTTGCAACATCTTCAATCGATTAATCTTCAAAGCTCTCTGTAACAAACAAAAAGATAACACTGGAATGCAAATCGGTCCTATTTAGAGATACATTTGCACAAATTTTGGCCTAACTAATTAACAATATGCATTCGAAGTCTATAAATCTAATATAGATATAGCGAATGTATTTTAAATGATTCATATAAGCATTGTTAACAAATAAATAATCGCTTTCAAACTGTTCATACTCTGGTATTTATAATGATCGTCTTGGCCTTTAAATATGAAGAGTTTATGAGGTTCAGGTCTGATGCATATAAATGAAGCTAGAAATATAATTTGATCGAAAAAACTAATCATCCTTTTAAGAAATTGAAGATAACATCAGAACAAAAATTACAATTTAATGATGTCTGCTGTAATCTTTAATTTAATCAAATCATCGACAAATCATTAAGGAATTATCGCAGAAAATTTTGCCTTTGTTTTATACAATGCATGCGATTTTAAGCAGGATTGACGAAGTAAATTAATGAAAAGGTTCAGATAATGAAAAATATTGGGTTGTAGATTTTTTGTTTACAGAGCAAATATAGCATATATTTTTGCATCATGTCGTACCCGGATATAATTATGGATGGTTTAATATAATGTACAGTGAAAAAAATCGCTTTCGCAAAATTAAACACCGTTTCCAGCTTCTAATCCTGGATTAACGCTTTGAAAGGTCACCCTCTGCATCTGTTGGAATATGTGCTATATAATTCACTTTGAGTTAATATGAAAGAGATGAAGTGATTAAACGTGAATATTTATTTGAACAGTTGAATTTAATATATTGAACTAAAAACTGTTAAAGAAACGTTCGTTGTTATCAATTGTCGTCCCTTATTAAATTAAGGAGATGTTTTAGAAAATCAATCACATTCTTAAGACTATACCCATCTCAAATATTTGTTTAAACAGTAGTAATAATAATGTAAACGTGTTATGAGATGTGATATCCAAAGGAATGTTTCAGAAAGTGGAATGCTTAGTTTTGACAAATTTAGAACTCTTTAGTTCAAATTGAATGTTGAGCAGTGTTTATATCAGACTCATTTACCTTAAAAAGTTGAAAAAATGTAGAGGTAAATATTTTCTAAAACAATAGAGGACTTTGCAGTTTAAATTCATGCCATAAAAAACCACCATATTAAGAGAGACTTATGCCCACACAATTACTTCTTTGTGAAAGGCCATCAAATATAACGACGAGAAAATTCTCGAAAAGTATGATGCTCCTGCATAACAATATACTAATGCATATGTCTGCCAAAATTCAGACTCTTATTTACAAAAATTGATCCCAAAAACCGCATCATCTAGCACACAATCTAAACTTTCTTCGGGCTAATTTATGTTTCGATATCTTTGTAATTGGTGCTTCTAATTGATTTTAATTTGGTTATAGTAAACTTATTCTTAAGCTCCCATTAAAATGTCTCGAGCTGATCACTCTGCGAATGTGCTGTTAACCCTTTGAGTAGTGAGTTAATTTAAAATAATCTTAAACTTAAATGCTATATTTGTATGTCTGCCACTTCGAAGTGTGAGCATTGAGGCAGGGTCAGAAAAATATTTAATAATAACACATTCCCGTCGGGATAGCATTGTATTTCGATTAACGCAGAACGTATTTAAGAAAATTTGCAATATTAAGAAAAATGCTCTAATTTTATTAAATAGTTGCTCTCTATTTCACTATATCTCACTGAATAGAATTATGTATTTAAACTGTGTTGTACGCACCGGCGTGATAAAAAAATGTTTTATAATTTATAGAATAAAATTATTAAATCCATGTCTTTATGTAGTGAATGGCTAAAGGCTCACAAGTGAATTTCCCGCGACTATCAATAGTGGATAAAAGACGCACATATGCGTTACCCGACGGGAATGTGTTTAAGATTATAAGCTATAATTTGGCTCGATAACAATTTTATCTTGTATCAAATATTGATTTAGCAAGATTATTAACAGGATGAACTAAGACTACAGTATTATCAGATGAATACAATTAAATTGCATAAGGATGGCGAAGGATACATATTATATCCAAAAATTTCGAACTGAATAAAATTGATATTTTTAAAATGATTCAGTTTCAGTTTCGGTTTTAGAAATTGTGGCATAATTACTAATTGGCAAGATTAGGCGACGCCTAGGTGCAGTAACTGTCTAATATATGTATATATATATATATACAGTACATATATGTTTTTCAAATTGTTATATTAAGCTTTCCCTACCGGTGATGTATTTACTACACCTCGACTCTAATAATGGGAATATCGATATGAAATATAATAGATACGGGGTTCGAAATTTTTGTATTCGTCCCTAATATATTTACAAATCACATCGAAGTATTATAGTATATAAGTATTCATCAGCAGCGACGGAAATAAATAATTTGTTGGTAAATCGGGAATTTTGCGAGTCTGAATTTTATCAGTCTGAAAATGGGGACTCACGCGGTCATCAACTCGAACTAGCATTTAAATATCTGATGACGATACTTCCAACGAGTGTGGAGGCTGAGCATGCATTTTCAGCAGAAGGTTGCCTGGCAACCAAAATCAGATCCAAATTAAATGACGAAACACCTGATGTTTAATGTTATTTCGGACATATTTTCAAAATAATATTTGAATTTTTTAGTGTTATATGAATCTATTTCTGAATTGTATTTTTATCTTTTCTTAAATAAATAAAATTCTTTCGCCTTCAAAATTTTTTTATATTAAAGAAATGGATTTATTAGTGATTTTTTATCAAATTTATTAATATAATTTCTTAAGCCATACCGGGATCAGTCCCTAATGCAATCCCTATCTAATGCAATAGTTGTGATGATGTAAATTTTGATTTTAATCAAAAAGGTTTCGGAACCCTGATTCATGTGACGACTTCATGTTGATGTTGCGTAAAGTAGTGGCGTGCATGAAAATCATGATTATTGCGATAGGATCAAAGGGGTCGTTAACAGGTTAACCGGCATCGTTCGAATTTATGCGCCGAAAGTTTTGTCGCAACTGATCTGGTGGCGCTTCTTCTCCGCTCTTCGCACGCAACCTTCGCCAATTTCGGTTCAGAAGCGAAAGCAAAAAAAGCTTCGGCACTGCGTAATCGCCTAAGCGAGGGCAAGAAGGCTGTACGTAATACGTGTGATGTATGAATTATAAACGAATCGATTATTGTCCGTGAAAGTTTTCACGGCGGCCACTGGGACCACGTGACGCCATCCCACTACGCGGCCGTTTGTTTTTTGTTAGTCAGTCAACTGCTCGCCGCGCGGCGCGCTCGTCTCGCGCTCGTTGCACTGCGCTCGCTCCCTTACGACGTGCGTGCACGTCCACATCCACGCACACGCGCGCTCAACATCCGCCCGGCACGTCACTCGCGCCCCCCCCCCAAGTGCCTTAACACCCGACGCGTTACCCTTCACGTGCTTCCCCCGACCCTATCATCTGTTGATTTGACAACACGCGCTCGGACCTCCACTGCGCATGCGTCCTCTCCTTACGTCAAACACCTGCCGGATCTTCCGGGAAAATGTTTCCCAGTTAGTGCAACTGTCAAATTTCAAACTTCGACCGCCAATGGAGTTTTCCTAACACGACCTGATACACTGCGACCATCGTTGTGCAAGCCACCACCAAGTGATCCTTTGTATTTTTAAATACAGTGCCACCGAAATAGAAGAAAAAAAAAAACAAACTTGCGTGTGAATCTTATAAATACCAACGGCAAGGACGCGCTTCCCGACTGTGCACGATATAAATACACTCTTTTTGGATTTATTTTCGGTACCTGCCCGGTACAAAGAGGAATTCTTTTAAGGTATGTTTTTTTCATGTCTAGCCATTCCGGAGCCATAAACATGTGCATATAAGAGACCTTCCGTCCATCTTCACGTATTCACGGCCGACCCTCAGACGCTTTGTTATTTTTTTACCCCCCAAACCCGACGACTCCTTCGATCCATTAAAACGTCCATCCGATCAGGTGTGATGTCACTTTTAAGACTACCGGGCACTAAAAGGCGCGTTTTTATTGCCAATCTTGCGGACGCGCGTCGAATTGGATTCGTACGGGAACCAGATGCGGTTACGCCCCCTTCGACGGCCGAATAGATCGCGTCAAAACCGCGGGGTTGTTGTTCGAAACTATTTTCGGCGTCGTCCGCGACGATTGTCCCCGGATCACCCCCCTGCCTACAAAAATCCATCGCACAAAAAAGAGTTCATCGAACCAGCAGAATCAAAACGTCGAGCATTCAATTGTACAACAATGGACGCTAATCATGGGACCATCCGCGGATGCAAGTCTTCGAGCGTCGAATTAAAACAGCTGTAGCGCATGCGGATTGACATGTATCCAACGCTCCCCGGTCGAAACACAGACAAACGCAAATATATTATCATTTACATTATCGAAGCACGCTACGCCCCTGGATGAATCGCCGCATTAAAATGTGTTAATGAATTTATATTCTGGTCGTATTGACGTCGCGTGAGTAGAAGAATGAATTCGGTTTCAATCATTTAATCGAGCAGCGGTGCTCAACATTTTTATTGTCTGAGCACAAAAACGATCTTATCTGATGCAGACTTTTCTATTTATGAAATACATTTGCCCAAACGTAAATGTATTTTTTATGTAATCAAAATAAGTCTGGTATATCTTCAAAGGGGATATTTTAGAAAATAGATTATTGATTTTATGATATACCACATATGATTTAACCGAGATAAAACTGGTTAAAAATGCATAATGCACGCAAAATACAGCTATAATAAACACACGAAGTCTAGTATTACTATATTATTTTAAAAAGTGCAAACAATATGTTGGCAAAGTTTTGTCGCAATCGAATGAACGATATGGCAGCGCATTAAATACGTACAAACAAACATATTTTTTAATATATTAAACTATGCTTATGTTACTCGCCGAATCCTTAGCAACAAATGGACGAAGTTTTATCGCAATCTGATGAACGGTATGGCAGCGCATTTCGAACGAACAAAACCCAATTCATTTTAATATATTAGATATATTTGTTAATAATAGTGTAGAACCCATCGGAATAACATCGGAAAAATGTACATTTCAAACGGGCGAAACAGCTGACCTATCGGAACAAAATAGCTGTTTCAAACGGGTAAAACAGCGGACCTGTAAGTGTTAATGCTTGTGAGGTATGTGTTCAAAATTAAGCATCAGCATTAACCTCTTACACTATAATATTTTTTAATTTTATTGGAACTCACTGCACGTACGTCCGTACGATATTGTAGTTTAAGCGCTCAATAATTCAATTTAAATTGCACCCAAGATATTCGAGATACAAACATTATTTTTTATATACAGGGGGGGGGGGGGGAGATAAAAGTTTACGATTCTTATCAAATACTCAAACAATTCGAACCAATTAAACGCGTGCCACCTATTTTGGTCAAGTCTGCGTATACAAGATATGTTTTGTCACTGTGCAAAAATTAGACATGATGCTGGAGTACGCATCAGATTCCGTCGCGAGCTTTTATAAATACAGAGACAATGTCAAAGGTCAAACCGAGTATGCGATATACCCATAATGTACTCGATTCATGGACGCATGTTCTTTTTATGGACGGGTTAAGATTCTTCGAGCTCGCCAAACTGGTTTTGATGATGTAATTTTAAATGCGGCCATATAAAGAGATTAGACATATTTTCCATCGAAGAAAGTGGTCGACGCAAATGAACCTGCCGAGGCAATAGATGCCATGGTCCAAGTGCTTGGAGCTCAATAAATACGGAAAATTGTACGCGTCTCTTGTGTATGGATGTTTTTGATAATAATGGTATAAGCACGTTGTGCTTTTTTTTACCGTTGAACAATGTAAATTTTGCATTTGAATAATAGGCATATCAAGTGCGTCTTGCCCTTTCCCATAATTGTGTCTTGATAATGCACGAGAAGAGGTTCGCAGAAGAGCTCTGTCCCACTTTATGCCATCATCTTATAATTAATCTCGAGTTTTGCTTTGAAATAGTTTTTTGACGGAATATTCTCATGGTTGAAATGCGTGAAGCGGATGGATCTTAAAGAACAAAGTTTCTCAACTTTCTGCGTTTGCACAATTACCGACACAATTTCGAAACGAAGATACACCAGTGCGAAAATGCCTAGATGGAATTTCTCAGTGGCTCCATTTTTAATTGTACAATACCAGCGCACAGAATTTAGTCCTGACCCAATTAACGACCTTCTTATATTCTGTCCTCTTTTAAAGAAATAATTGGGCGAAGAGAGGATAATTAAATTTAATATCATTTGGGATAAGACCTTATTCCACATCAGAGCACAAAAGGATTGATACTTCCTCGAATTTAAAATTTATTTCAATATTTATTCAAAAACTTCGACTGATGTTTCAAAAGACTTTTTCTTCCTCGTCCTTGAAAGCACTAATCGCTAAATCTGATTTTCGGTCCACTTTTATCACATAATAATCACATTACCATATGTTGATGATTTATAATCAAATCATCACATGGAGTTGCATTGAAACAATGTCCGAAGAGATATTTGGACTAAATTCATATGCTTACTTTTTATCTCATGTTTATAGCATAAAAGCATTTCATTATCATCCAAGTGCAAGACATGGGTCTCTTCAATATCCATTAATGTGGAAAAAAATTACATACATATCTTGTATATTATACAAAGTCATAACGAGGCCGCCCGTGGCAAGTAATATGCTATTATAAATGCGATATATTAAATTAAATATTATTAATAATAATGTATATTTTAAAAAATAGTCCCTAAAAGACGACAGAAGGGCCACAAGGTCTATGTGTTCAACCGGTCCGCTTTTCGGACCGCTGACATGACGAAAAAGCACTTCGCTTGTATATATTATAAAAACGGACAGAATCAATCAGTGTTGGTTCAAGTAAAGTAGAATGGTCAAGTAAAATAAAAACTATGTGCAACTCTCGACTGGGTCTATATTCTGCAATTTGCGCCCCAAGCTCTATATTATACACCTTGTGTGCTCGAAATTAAAGGAAGCTTGTCCTTCAAGCTGTATTTGTAAACCCTACCTTGCAAGTTATCTGGATGAACGTTTTTTGACAATCTCGATAGGGAGTTTGGATGTTTTAAATAAGAGTTCGTTTTTGAATACCCTGTCTGTGTTCAGACGTAGGTAATTAAATGGTGTTAATATTAATGAGGATCTACTATATGTCATTTTTAAGACTAAACAGCTGTTTCTCTTCAAATCTGGTCCAGTTGCGGATGTTCAGTAACCATAAAAGCTTCTTTGTACCCAAACAATAATAGACTTTTATTTTGACAATTATAGAAGACTGTATTTTGAACCGCGGATTTTGTATCTAATGTTTTTAAGTTTGCCGCCCTTTTCGTTCTGCTTTTCTTGCTCTCACTCTGTTCAGTGAGTTCTCCTAGGTCTGAACTAAAATAACTGGTTTAAATTAACTTATTAGTTAAACACGAGTCAATATCAAATGAATTTGAGGTATTATTATCAAAAATGACAATTATCCAAGTGCTTCAAATGATACGCTTTCTTGCTCCTTTTATTCCAATCATTGAATTTGAAAGATTTTCATCGAATAATCTAGCATTAATATCAATTACAAGCTGCATATAACTTGTATATTGTTGATTCGAATGCGTTTAAAGTAAATATTTATTGATCAAAATGTTTACTACAAAATAGCAGTTAAAAATTGAAAGTTCTTCAAATGTACACTTTGTATTGATGTTTAATACTGCAAATAAAAATTTAAGTGTCGTTATGCATAAGTAGAAGCCCTGCTCTAGATAAAAACGCGTAAATGTTGTTGCCGACATTACAATAAGACATACAAGTCTGAAACTATGTTGTAGCTACTTATAATGAATATTATCTGTACTTAATATCACAATGCTCTAAAAGCTGCAATACTTCAATCAAGTTTCCGCAATTCAACTTTAGCCACGTCTAATGAAGTCTTAGCGACTTTGTATCAAAAGTAGACGATGTTAATTTAATAATAATTAACGTAAACTACTTGTAGGCTAAAACGCAGCTTTATAGATTTTAATTTAGTGCTCGTATCTATAATTATTCAGGCTTCGAAAATCGCTATTAATATCCGCAACGTTGAAATCTTGGTAGACAATAATTTTCTTGATTTGCATTGTATAAACACTGATTGAAACATAAATTAGCTTTGTAAAAATGGGTGCAAATTTTGAATGCTGCCTCCTGAACTATTCGATGTGAGATCGCTCGATAAAATTATGGTCTATTATTTTGGTTCTATATGCTACTGTGTAATCCCTAGTTAAAAACGGCTTATATTAAGCTATTATATCTCATGAATCATCATACAACCCCTGTTATTTGCAATTATGTAGTGTACTAGTCATGAATGAAAGGATTTAGGGAGCCAGGAGCTGAATGAACGGTCCATGTATTGAATGATGAATGACTCGTAAAGCGTGGTCTTGAGAAAAAATAAATGACGCAAGAGCGTCGAATTAAATATACAAGACCAGTTTGGAAGGCAAACGTTCAACGTTGAAAAAGACTCAAGAAAAGTCGAGGAGAGGGCTCGAAATATATTCAGATGAGGATGAATATTACGAACGAGGATGAATAATAAATTCGGACTGGAAATTTTTGCTTCTTTTTAACGACGGCCGTTGCATTTTCGCCCATGACGTCTTGAATTAAGAACCTAACGTGTGTGATTCGAAAATAAATTAACAACGTACGGTTTGGCTTTCGTTGAATCTGATGCCAGGAGCAACAAATTAAATATGTCTCGAGTGGAATGAGTGGTTTTCAGTCCTGTATCTCAAATAAGATCTATCTAAAATGAAAAATACTCGAAGTAGACTCGTCAGACGTCAAACAATGTCTCTTCGATATTGTTTTTGCGAAATGTGATTTCAAAGAATTCTGATTTAAATGCGTATAGATTTCGGACGATCGTAATTGAATTTTATTTCCAATGTTTATATTTTAAACATTTAATATTAGGTTTTATTTAGTTAAAACGATATAAAACTTTGATAAATACATCCTATTTTTATCAGTAAAACTGCAAGTTAAACTTTTGATAAGTGTCCGAGTTTCATTTTGACATGAGTTCATATTAGTTAATTATTTATATATATATTTATTTCATAAAAAAATTATCATAATAGCCTTTGGCTGCTTTAAACTTTAGCCATTATTCCGATAAAACCATTCCTGCAGGATGAAAACTACATTCTGACATTTCTAAGTAGAACTGTCCTGTGATGTTTGCATCTATTCTGTTCGACGCAACTTTGTTATCACATCCACCCATCGAGTTGCCGGCCTTTTGTGGGGACGTTTTGAACAATCTGGGCCTTCAATCTTATATATCCATTGTTCATCTCTGGTTTCGTCTTCTTTCCGTGCTATAATAGTTTGATATTACAACCCTTATCGTGATGGTCTTGCTTTAAATAACGTCGATGTCCTCCGAGCTAAAGATGCTCGATTTTTTAAAACAATCAATAGATATTAATTTAATTTGAAATTGACTATCGCTGAAAGTCAGATGTGTTTAGGTTTTAAATGACAACGACCTTCAAAGATCATACGACCTCATACATGACATGTACCATCCAAGAAATGTTAAAACTCAGACTGCGCATTTAGATTTTTGTATGTACTCTTACGAATGCTTTATTTTATGTTTTTCATGATATATTATATTATGCATTTAATAGCAATTTTTCGACGAATATGACTTGGAAAATACATAGGAGTCGTTGAAAGATTTTAATGTCGTCGGTCGCAACGTTCTGAGAAGTCTTGTTTTGCATATTTTTAGACGATGTCTTCAAGGTGCCCTGCAATATCGCATATTTCTATAAAAATGTACCGGTCTGCAGACTCGCAATACTCTTGTATGGGTTTTTTTTCATATTTTTTTCATGTTAGGAGTTGTTATCTGCGGACTAATGTCTTTCAACATTATATATCTACGTAGAAATTTCCGCTACGACCCATAATCCTGCTGCTATCCATGGCACATTCTGGCGAAACTCCTCCTTTTTCTTCACTTTTATCTATCGTACACAAAATTAAATTTTGTCACGTTTTTCGACGATCGTTTTGCTTACTTCCCTATCCTTGCCGTAAAATTTCGATTATACCGCCATTAAAATGAAATCGCTCCTTGTAAAACCAAGAAAGCAGATAAAATCCCATACGCAGACCCTCGTAAAACTTTTGATTGTTTCCTGTCTGTACGCGTTGATAAATTGTAAATTTCATGCATCGAATTGGTCCATATCATTCCGCTGAAAATATCGCCTTACCATTCCGAATATGTTTTCTATTCTTGTAGCATTGGATTTCAAGATTTAGCAGTATAAAGATTGTGGTCTTATCACTAGAACATTTTTATTGCACCTCATTAGTCACATCGAATGATAAACGACTATTCAAACATCGTAAAGTCTTACAAAAATATAAAATATCACACTTGGCAAACAATTAAAAACTATCAGAAAGAGGACAATTTTGAATTCTTTAAAAACTGATCAATTACATTAATCGTGTAATTTATTTACTTTTCTGACTATTATAATTGTTGTAAAGGTTCGGGTTCAAGCATGATTGATAATTTCGCTAAAACTCACCCATAAATTCTATCTAAAATACTGATACAAATAATTCTATCCTAACTCAATCACATTTGGAATGCATTGGGAAACCATCACATTAAAAATCTTCTTCCCTAGAAAAATTGAAAACGAAGATTGCCTATCCGATAACAGATTTAGAATTTTTAGCAGATGATTATCAATTTGATATGCTATCAACATCATTGCAGAATTATCAGATATGAGAAGATTATTAATGCAAATCCCGCAAATAAATTTTGCAATAATATGCATTTACATATCATTAGCCGGATAGAACTTAATGCAAGATAAATGCATTTTCTATTCGCTTCAATTTATATGCATTCTAAATCAAATCTTCATCGAGTTTCTGATATCATCTTCTTATATAGATCGATTGACACATTTACACTCGTGGCCGATGGTACATATGTTGCACCATCACGGGTTCAATCATTGGCGGCCACATATGCATCATTCGTTCGTGGTCGGTAATGCCAGCATATAGATCAATAATCAATGAATACAGTGAATGAATTTTTATATCTACAACTGCTGATAATGATATCTACTAAAAAGAAAGTCGACGGCCCCTAGCGTAAGTTTTTGCTAATTTGATGCGGCCACGATAGTGTTAACAGCTCGTTCTTCATACATGAGAGGATCGTAAGTCGAGGGTAGATCATTAAGCCTGATTATGTAATTCTAATATGCTTCTTGCAGTATTTTTATATAGGTTTTCAACTGAAGACCGAGGGTAAAAATGTAAGACAAATATGATTGATTAAATACTAAGGATTTACAGCGTTATAGAGATTTTCAGAGTGTCTTAATATTACAAATGTATAAATGCATCCTAAAATATTCAGTTATGCAATCATTTATGTTTTTTGAATGACCCCAGTTGATTTAGTCTGCATCAACATCTCAAAGATGCATTCTGATCATTCTGTTGGTTGTTATTTTTGAATGGTCTTCTTCATTTGTCGTCCAGTCCTTTTTATCCTACGCAAGTCGTCTCCAATATCTTCTCGTTAGGCATTTAATATTGTCCAATCATCTAATTTAAAGTGTCCGACGCCTCTGTTATTCCATTCTCGTGGCACAATTCAATTTTAAGCGTACCGTATCTTCTGCATCCATAACATGTTTATGTCTCTTGTTGCGATTATTGTTATAAATGAATTTCAAGATGAATAAGCCGTCGAATTGATTTTTTCAAGGTTTACACTAAAAAGCACAGCAATGTCGTTCGAAGACGTATACAAGAAGAGGTTGAACTGGTCTTAGTCACCGCGTTGTATCATTGTCGTCAGCACATGTCGAGGGAATGCTTTCAGCTCCCTTGGGTTCCATTTGGGTTGATATGTGAGCAATCCTTAAATCCTAAGACAATACTAAAAAAGCACAGGATGTAACCTATTTCTTTGTTTTAAATTTGGTACCGCGTGAAATTCTCGCGTTGTTTTTAACATGTTGGGGTGATGTATGCTGATGCTTCGCATATTTTAATGATCCCATTGGATTTTCTTGAAATTAATCTTGGTGTAATCCCGTGCGATGTTTATAAATAAGGCAAATGTCTAGCGTGGTTTCTTATCTTAAAACAGCCTAGCACTGTGAAATTGTATACACAGGGAGATAATAAGCGAAGACGAAAATGCACCCATTGTTGCTTAGGTTCTTTTTTATCAGGTCGTTTGTATTTTATCAGCGATTCCGCATTCTCCTCGCGGCGTTACCTTGTCCATTTTTTAAATGCCCTTGTACGTCTTTTAAGAGTGTCATTAACCCAAATATTCTGACATTCTCCGCTGAAAATTCACCAATGCTCCATGACGCCTCGCCAATCGAAGAATTGCCGTATTGACGCCTTTGTTCTTACGGCACCACTCGGTCCGATGGAAAAGGATGAACGCTCCGAAATTGTTCGACTTTGACTTTTGCCACCAATTGTGATCACATAATAGGAATGAGAAATCGATTGCATAATATTTTTCACCGGGCTTGGCATTGACTGTTGTTTTCAAGGCGTGATTTGAATTGATGAATTTGTAAGCATTCAACTCTGACATTTTTACCGGCAAACGGAACAGAATTGACCTGTCTGCAGATTAAATCTAAATATTTTTACAAATCATCCTTTCCGCTTTCGAACGTGCACAAATATGAATTGGTAATAATCACCGTGATGCTACATAATGAAGCACGAGCGCTCGTTGTGGGACGCTTCCACGACGTGTGAGCATCACCCAACTCGTTCATTCCTATTGATAACTAGCGACTACCCGGCATGCGTTGCAATGCCACACGGGCTTAATAGTTATTTGAAAAGAAACGCAGTAGTATGGTTATGCGATGTATTGCTGTGGGATATACGTAGCGCGGGCTAAGAGTTTAGGATCCAAAAGAATGTGTACACCTCCCTTCGTCTTGAAAACCGACTGTCTCCCTCTCTCCATCATATTTTGCGTGCACCTTCCTCCTTATCTCTGCCCTGCGACTACGACTCACTTCCACTTTCACGCCAAAATGGTGCATCCGTTAATCGTCTCGCAAAACAAATTTCGTACACGAATAATGCTTGTGCTAATGTAATTATACTTTCGGATATACGCCTAATAACTCACCAAAGTTTCATCGTAATCGGATGAACGGTATCGGAATGTATCTGGAACAAACATCGCGCTGCACGTCAACACACATTCATTTTAAATAAATTTAAATGCCTATAGTATATATAATTTTTTTTTATATATATATATTATTTTCTTGATAATGCTGTATACTTGTTACGTGGCTAAGTGTTGGGATTGCAGGCTGGCTTTTCTTTTGGAAGGAGAGAGTTTACACCAGAAAAAAAATCAAAAATACGTCTTCCTCTCAACATCCAGAAGCTTGCTTCGGTTCTATTTGAGGAAGTGGCTTATCGTCTATGAGCAAGTTTAAATGGCTCTTTTCCCAAAGACACCCAAATCTAAAAAAAAACATTTGGGAGATCATTCAATCGCTTCTTATCTCATATTTATTTAATATCAACATTCTACAGAACTTGTTTATGATTCGTATACCAGCGGTAGCCCTGCCCTCGAGCACATAAGAGCAAAATAAAAACAAAATGCTGATAAAATATTGAGTATGAAAATTCTCCGGCTTTTTGCAGCGAAGGTCTTCAAGAAATAACAAGCTGACATCATCGAATTATTCTAAAAATATTCAAATCATCCATTGCCACTTTTCGAAATAAATTTATCGACATATTGAGGTTAAAAGTATTGAAATGATCGTTTTGGAATAATCGTAAACATGAGCGGGCACTTCAAGAATCGCAATACTAAATTTATATCGGATTATACAGGCAATAAACTTTGTCGATATTTTAATGCGCCGGCTTAGAGCATCAAACGTCTAGGGTTCAAATTCCTGCGATCGTGCATGTTTCTATTTGATTGTGTAATAATATCTTCAGCTATGTGCTTGAAAGACTCGCAAAAAAACTATATTATGCAGTTTCTATAAGAACATCCCAAAATATGTTTATTTTTTATTTTCGACAAAAATCATCGTTCTGCACAATTAATGCTAATTCTTTTATGTTTCATATGCAAATATTAACACTCAGTCGGTTTAATTTTTTTAAGTCTTTTCCTAACAGGTATGATGACTTTGAATATGGATGTAAAATTTCTTACAACATTATCGTTTTATTTTTAATAGAGTGTAATAAATTAATTAGGTTCAAGCAACGCAACTAGGTGCTTAAATGTATGATGATAAGATTCGAGGCTAAAAAAAGTTGTAGTATTCAGAAATTCGATTGAATTTTACAACGTTAATATTCTTAAAGAATGCCGATTGTGAAATATGGATAATAAATATCTTGGTGGTGATAATAATTTTCTATGGTGGAAGTTATGGACTCTTCAGGGACATATGCTGGGATAACAAGATCTTATATGATACGTATTGGAAATTGCAAAGAGCAGGTCTTGCGACGAAACGAACAGCAGAATGATTGAGTAATTTTGTCAGAGTAATCAGGCAGAGAAAAATGAAAAAAAACTATTAATTATAAAACAGTGATTTTACGCCAAAGTCCAATACGTTGTCAAAAGCCGATGCATTTTTTTTAAATATTTGAACCCTTTTGAGTAGTGAGCTAATTTTAAATCATCATAAACATAGATGCTATATTCGTATGTCAGCTAATTATCATCCGTGCAAATCAACTTATCTGTCAGGACCATCGCAGCGTGTATGAAGCTTGTACATAAATAAATAAACACTGTCGATAGCACACAATATTCGGTAATTTCTTCAAGTAAACATAAAGAATGCACTTGAAATCTCTGCTTCTCTCCAATCTCAACGTCCAAGACACACTCCGTCTCTGTCTGGCAATATATAAAAACAACCTTTCTTAGAAGCTAAGAAGTTTTATTTCTATCGCGTGAGAGCTTCACACATATTTTTTCAACTTTTGCAGATCTGGTGAATATGCCAAATTTATAACATTTCGATGGCATATTTTTGTATTTATTTTCATACTATGGTTTAAAATTAAATGAATAGAAATAGTCCATATTTTTAGAGAATAATCCTATTATTTGTGTATTATTAAAAGTTTTAAATAAAGTACTTAATGCTTGTATAGTAAGCTAGATCCAGGAATCTTATTGTAATGGTTCTGGTTTCGACTCAGGTTTGTCTTAATTTCTTATGGAGAATTGAGCTTACTGCGAAATTTTATATCACACTAGCGAATACCCGGCATGCGTTGCAATGCCACAAGCGCTTAATAATTATTTTAAAAACGCAGTACGTGGTTCACTGCTTCAGGTCACGTATAGCGCGATTCGAAGAGCTAGGATGCAAAAGCATATATACATTCGCTCTCGTCTCGAAGATCGACTTGACCACTGTATTGAGTTCATTTCACCAGACCAATATGCGCCAACAATATTTTGTATCTATACAATATTTGCCTATGTTATTCCTGCAAGTGTAAACAGTAAGTTGACAAAGTTTTATCACAATCGGATGAACGGTATAGAAGCGCATAAAATACGTACAAACAAACATTGATTTTTATATATATAGATTATAAAATAGTACAATTATTTTATTAATTTAAAGTTAATATTCAATTCAACTACATATGTTAATTAATACATTTTCACATTCGAAGGCCGTTCGTATGCTATGTTTGATTTTTTATCACAAATACCTGTTTCTAATATATCATTGTTGTTTATAAAATATATTATTGCATTTAAAGGTATATATTAAGAATGATCATGACGCATTATGAATACTTAATACATTATGTAAAATCAGTTCAAATGTATTTTTTCCCGCCGGGAAGGCAACAAGAGTTAGACAACGGTCATGGCTACGAACTAAGTACTGCCTATTCACCCCGGATAAACATGTTTTTTTTATTTGTCCAAAATCATTTAGATAAGAAGATTTTAGCATTTTTATGACGGTTTAAGTGTTTCATTTCCAAAGGAGGTTTGTGTACTACGTTACGGATCGAATGCAACTCGAGCAACTAATTGCCTATTGTCTTCGAGTTGCAACTCTTTAAATCAGCGGAGTTCCACGCCAATTAAAAATTGTATGAACACATCTACGCGACGCATAAATACGTGCTGAATGAATTATGCTAAAATTTAGATACTTCATGTTACTATTGTCGTTAAGCCATCGATGGATCGTGACTCCTCATCGATTATCTACGTTGAGTATACCTGGAATAAATGCTTTCGAATCCGCCGATGGCCTTCTTAGAAACGCATGACTCATCAATAATATCATGGAATATTTCCAGTCTTCCAATGTGGACAAAAAATTGTATAAATTAATGATCTCAACGCTAAAAATTAGATTCTTTGTATAGCTTGGCAAGCCGTGAACGAAATTTTGGTCATTGAATCATGAACAGCAACCTGTTTTTATTGGCATCAAAACGAATTCCCTTTCGGTAAATACCCTGAGTGTTGAACTGTTTTTACTTTTGTTATCCGGAAAGTGAAATCTTCGACCAGGTAATAATGGTCACGAATCCACCTGTCCGACTTAGCTTTCGGGTTTCATTTTCATCATCTCGTTTGTATCATCCCATTCTATTTATTGACGTCTGACTTATACATTATTTATGACTTGTGAAAGGATTAACCTATTTTGCTGTATTATTTACGACCCTTAGCTCCATTGAAATTGGCAGCGATGCTTCCGTTTTTCTGACTGGAATAACCCGCCGTCAAAGCTTAGAAATTGTATATATTTTTTGGACTGAATAAACAGTTTATAAATTATGAAATTGAGCAATTTGTTATTTTTATTTTATCTTTGTCGACGTCGAAGACTATGGTGGTCATGTCGATATCAAATCAAGTCACGCAAAGTGTGGTCAATTTAAAGTTGAAAGCATTAATTTTAATATTTGGGCTAGACCGGCTTAAAAAATCAATCCTAGAAGCTAAATTCTGGAAACTGGAATAAAACAAACACACCAATAAATTTAAATATATTCCACGAGCTTTATAAGCTATTTTCCACTAAATTTATAATTTATAACATCGAATATATACACAAGACACCAAAGCTATTCACTAATCTAATAAAAGTGTAAATGGTCGTATTCACGAGTACAGTTTGTATTTCCGTAGGAACACTTTATCATATTGGGTAAAATATATGGAAAATGTGGTCAAAGATTACATTTTTAAAAACAAATACATGCACGCCATGTTAACACATTTTAAGCGGGCAAACTGCTCAACGCGTGAGAATTAATACTCTCATGTAAAAATCGCTATAACTTCAAAACTACCAAATATTCTTAAACGATTATTTTTATTAATAAACGCATAATATAAACACCACATCGCTTGATTGATGTTAAATGCTGAAAATAAATGCTTAAAATTATGATTAAAATTGCTGACACATACACTCAAACTTTTTTTGTGCGAATTTTTTTTGTGCGATTTCTAATTTATTTTTTAATTTCATAAAGAGCACGTATCGAGATATTTTGCTAATAGAAAATAAATCATCAACACTAAGCGAAATTTGGAAAAAAAATACGATTTTGGACTGTTTACATCATGTTGCATCTGCTATCGCTGCCACACAATTACGACCACACGGGGTTTTCTACTCTAGAATTTTGAAAAATCGACTTGTTTTTTATATTTTTTAAAGTTTAGATTTTCAAATGTATATCCTTCAAAGCCTTTATTGTTCCTACCAGATTTATGTCAAAATTTAATTTTTAACTATTTAAAAAAAAAATTAAAACTGAAAAATATGGCCAAAAAAATTTTTTTTAGAGGTAGGGACTATAGCGACATCTTTACTAATTAGGACTTATAGTGTTAGAAAGAGAAAATTTACATAGAACAATGATGACATTGACACTACGCATAACAACGAAAATTATCATATAGCGATGATAGTTTATTTGTCTAATAGATGTCTGGCATTAGAGACACCAGATATCGTCGTCCTTTAAATGTTACCAAAAATGTTATTTTTAATTACCTTATTATTTTACTGTTTTTTTTATGCGATTTTGTATATATTTTATATAGCTGATTCAAAGTTATGCGGTTTTTAAAATCCATGGAACGCATCTTCACTTTTTCTAAGTAAGTCATAGCTTTTTTTTGTGCGATTTTCTGCGGAAAACATCTACCGTACAAAAAAAATTTTAGTGTACTTATCTCGCATTGCAGTTCTAACCACGAATAAACAATTAATAGCCATCCCGCCTTAAATGAGTTAGAATGGTCGATAATAATGCCATAGACCTATATTATATAAACATGTAAACATTTCGATTATTTCACTTGAGGGTTCAAAATTGTGTTTTGGTAGATAGACATTTTAAGTTTAAGACTCTAAAGTATTTATATTAAATGTATGAATAAATGCATTCCATAATGAAACACCGTATAATTATGAATGGTTGGTTTGATTGGTTTTAATGCTATATTAATTGCAAAAAAATTAGAAATGTTTTGGATTATGCAAAAGTGTAATTTTTGGACAAAAAATCGATGATTGATGAATATCTGCTTCATTGTTACACGATTTAAATCTATGAATGATTAGCATCAACCACAACACGTCTTGCTCAATAGTGTTGCGATCGTACGATGTTTGACCATTAATCTCATCTTTCACGCTATGTTTTTATATGTTCTTAAAAATAAAATTATGATAGAATTGAAAGATCGTAATAACTATATATGGTACCAGACTAAAGCTAGTAAAGTGGTACGAATTTGACATTGGCGGTGTGCCCTCCGTTTATTGTGCGATTAACCCCGGGTCATTTTGGATACGATCCCTTAAAAAATATATACATATATATATTTGATACTTGAAAACTGTTTTTAAGCTTTATTAACCCTTCATAAAAGTGTCTTTAATTTTCTTAGATTGTGTCTCATATTGCAATGCATTAAATTTTATATATTGCGTATATAATTATATAAATCGTACGATTATCCTTGACGTTTTTATAGTAAATTTGATTATATCGACAAGGTTTAATGTTAGTGTTGAGTTCTTGTAATGCATGGATCTTCAAGGGATATTTGATGCATTTAATTACTTAGTAAGAGTAGTTTTAACACCTAATTTTCATCATTAAAAGTACTAATAATTAATGTATGGAGATGTTTTATACCGATATCATGATGATTACGGCACAATAGGGACATATTTTTAATTAGGGTAATGTGCATAGGGCATAATTATTACACAAATTTACTTTCAACTTCAATAATTTATATTACGTCATTTATAATGATCCGATGTTATAGAAATCTATGTTGGTAAAACTTAAGCACTTTGAAAATTTTACATTAAAAATTCTCTCAGGTGCACAAATCAATTTTAAATATTTATCGATACAGCTTTCGAAGTTTATGCTAAAATAGGCTAATGCTCCAAATGAATAAATGTATAAAAGTTCTTAAGGCTTTAAATATTTAACGCCGGGCAATTAGTCTGAGTACCTTCCCTTTCAGAATAGCTTTTGTACTCATACTACAAAAAAATCCTTAAAGAATCGAACTTTTTTACGTTTTTCATTTAAACTACAAACATAAATCTTCAATAAGATCGTAATACTTATAAAAATATAAATGTCTTCATATAAAATAATTCATAATTAAATATGCATGGGATGTCATTGTATTCTAAGCATATGTCATGCAGAGAATGCTCATTATCATATGGGTGAGGATCGCATCAAAAGTACTAGGAATGTATTTTTACATTATGAAAATATTATCACACAGATAATATAAAATATGCTCATTCATAGAAATATATGAGTCTATCATAAAATATTACACAAGTGTAATTTTCATCGATAACGCTGTATCTATTTACAGGGATTATAAATCATTGCGTCTTTTCTGCAGGCTTATCTCTAGCTTAAAGTAAAATAACTTCTTTCGCAATGCGTTATCGTATGACTATGTAGCAAATGTCGATCGTTTGTTTAATATTTATAATATTTAAACTGCAAAAATGACATTTTAAGTGGAGAAACATGAATGAAGATGATGCTCAAAGTGGATTCGGATCTAGCATAACGTTAAAGAATAAATTGGATTTTTTGTATGAGAGTGATCCATAAGATACGTGTACTTTATCTTTTCTCTCAAAGTTGAAAAATCTGTTGGCAAATGTTTTATTTGGCCAAAGAGGACTTTTGATGTTAGAATTCATGCTATAAAAGACTTTCATAATAGGAGAGAATTAAGCTCACGCAATTGCTTATTTGTGATGACGGCTATTAAAGCAAAAATAATTTGGTATTGAGGGTATATATAGCTGAAAAAGCCAAGACGACTATTGAAGTCAGGCAGGGTCATCTTCAAGTGATTGATTTGCAATGATAATTCTAAAATACTGTTATTTTCTACATAAAATTTGCAATTCAATTAATGTTATCTTTATTCAATCATATGTGAAAGACAATGGGTAATCATTACATAAAAATCGTAAATGCATAGAAGATTCTTTGCAGATTGTCTATGTTTTAACGACTATTTTAACATGCAAAACGCGTGAGAGAACTTTCACGTTTTTTTTTCTGTTGATACTTTCATATTAAGATCGACTTAATCCTTTTGACTTGACTGTAAATCTTAATAATTCGTATTTATATCGACATTTTCATAATACCTTTTTTATTTATTCCAGGAGTGAAATCAAACTATATAATACATAGTAGCCATCTTGTTTTTAGAACTATTCGGGACTTATTTTGCACTTTAAATATTTTTATTCTAATCTTAACGTTTTTTTTAAATGAAAAATAAAATTTATTATAAATTTAAATTATAAACGATTTAACTTTTATACTTTTTTAATGTCTCTTAGAACGTCCTTGTCGAATTTAGCAGAAGACGAAATTCTTAGAAAAATTCAGGTAGCATTTAAGCGTCTACCCTTCGTGCTCATATATCAAATGGGGTCGACACAAGCCTCTCCCTAATATTTTTTTTCAGTCTGTTTGTACAATTAAAAACCATTTTTTTCATCGCTGCTTGACAGAAAGCTTTACTCTGTTATATAATACTCGTACTTCGCCATAAGATGGTAGATGAAGGATATCATTTTGTTTGGATGTTACTTTTGATGCGATCCTCGACGCTTTAGGTATTAAAATCGCCCAAGCATTGTCACGTAAATAGTGTATTTGCATTGGCATCATTTACAGTTATCTAATAGACAATAGGTGCAATGTTTTTATTATCCTAATGACGAGAAGATTACTAAAAAGTAGCAAACGTGGGCGTTTACCGTAGCATTCTATAAATCAATATGTAATCACGACCACGCGCTCGGGATTCACAATTTGAGACCGTTAACAATCTTTGATGTACCACAAATGCCACATATAATTTAAACGACAATCAACTTGTTGAATTCCAAAAATTCAGACCGAAGCCAATCGATGGACTATTATTAAAAACCACGACATAAATATTTAGTCATATATGATCGCTCGCCCAATCATCTGGGAATGGACCTCCGTTGAGTTATGGTCGTAATAAAAGTGTTCAAGATTGAACTCACTTGTGGTTTAAAAAAAGTAGTAGAATGGTAACCGAGGTCGCAGTACACGACCTCAATGTATCCCATTCTCATCACGGCCTTCTTTTCTTCTTTATGGGCCTTTTTCAGCACTATTAAGTAATTGTATATTTCATTTGGATGGCTATCATCAATTCGTATTGCTTACATTGCGTCATTGATATGTGAATCACACTGTTGTGCAATACGTTAGTGTTGACGACAATATGCAGATGCAAAATGTCAAACTAAACACTAAAATAAGTCTGCTGAAGCATATTTGTCGAAGAGTTGGCCTCTTTTTGAAACACCTCTATCGAGTAATATCGAATGATGCTGTTCCAACAATTATTGAATGTCAATTTGATGTCTTTTACTTTTATTCTTAGCCAGTTTCGACTATGACCTCCATTTAAGTCATCAATGCATCATTTGAAAATATGTTTTTTTTAAAAGATTGTTAATTTTAAATGATCGTTGAATTATGAGCATTAATTTTATGTTAAAAATATTTTGTTTCTTTTGCTTAAACGATTAGTTCTCAGTGGGGCTAACCCCAATTATAAAAGAGGTAAAGACAAATCTGGAGGACGGACTGAATTTATACTTATAACACGCAAGAAATAAAGGGGTTGGTTTTTTTTGCAGGCTTGTTCAACAGCTTTTTTTGAAAGTTGAAAATAAAGATGTCAATCAGCTTTTGATAATGCTATGGGGGAACTCACCAATAACAATATGAATCCTGTAACGATATATTATATGAACGAACGAAAATAAATATTTGACCAAATTAATTAAGCAGTTCTAACATTTGAACAGATAAATCTTAATAAACACCAATGCACATCAGTACAATTAAGTATGTAACATAAATATATCTTAACACTTTGTATGCGGGATTAATTACCTTGACCTTCCTCGGCCAAACAAAATATGAACTCCTTTCTGGATATTTTCGATCCGGTGCACTCTTTATATAATATCCACGCAGTTATCATTGCCAAATATAAAATTTTGAAAAAAACTTGAAGGGGCCATCGGAAACATCCTGCTGATGTCCACATCAAACTTTATTTTATTATAAAGAATGTAATGGTTTCTGGAACACGTGTAAAATTGTCTTCTATTTATATACTTGTATATTTGGTGCTTAGAAGGACGGGCATATAGAATTCCTAGAAAACTACGTAATTCAGCAAGTGTGATTGTCCAGTTTTTTTTTTCAAAACTCTATGTTCTTCGATTCCAGTGCAATCTTGTATGTGTTTCATTATGTTTCTGTCAATTATCAATTCCAAAGCACTACTTACACAACCAGACACAACATTTCTCTTAGCGTGGCCAGTTGGCCCTGCGATATTCTTGAATATCATACGAATGGGCGCCCTACCCCTAGATCCGCCTGCTTTTAGTTTTATCCATTGTGTCCCGTCAACTCCAATTTCATTTTCAGCCATTACATTTTAGAATGTGCTTGGAATGCTCGTCCTCTCTCATCCTCGGGGTCAGAACTTAAAAGAAAACGCATCCTTTTCTTGTTACGACACACTTTTAAGAAGTTTTCCTCTTCACTATGGGAAGATCCTTCTATCTTTTTACTTTCAATGTATTCAGAAGTTTCACTATCAGCTTCGCTTTGGCCTAATACATACTGATCTTCTTCAAAGCTATCCCTCAGAAAAATCATCTTAGTAAAGAATTTTTTTTCGTTCTTATATTTATTATTGGAAGAATGATTTTACGAACGAAGCAATCATATAAGGACTGTTTCTGTGAAGTTAAAAAGTGAAGATACATTTAAAATGAATTTCGACATTAATCTGGTAAGAATAATAGAGGATTATGTGGAAAAGATTCGTAACCAGTTTGAAGTAAATTAATTAATTCAAACTTGAGATATCATTTCAACCGCGTTGAAAAAAGTAGTTTCGAGAAAAACGCGTTAAAAGATTTCATTATGGTATGAGTGGCTAAGTTGCCGCGTCACTAAAATAGCTTTAACTCCGTAAGCAGTTGGAATTTCCTTTGGAAAATGTGTTTTTAAAAGTTGAAACATTGGAAAAATGCAAAAAAACGAAATAAATTTTTTCAAAAATCTAAACCAAAATAAAGGTCGTCGTCGTAATTTAGCGATAGCAGATGCAATATGATTTACAAAGTCTCAGATGGTTTATTTCCTTTTTTTATTTAAATACTCTTTATGATATAAAAAATATCTTTAAAAAATCCGCACAACTTCGAAATCGCACAAAAAGAGGTTTGAATGTATAACCTTCTCTGGTGTATTTGGTAAAATCAACACAAAGTGGTTTATTGTAAGATTAGAGCTTTTTATAGTACAAAAATAAATTTAAAAAAACACCATGCACTTCTGCGCCAATTGTTTGATGTTTGAAACGCTAATCGAAAACGGAGGATATGGTTTGGACTTGAGACAAGTCTATGAAAAATGTCTTCTTTCAGAATTCCTCAAATTGACCTTGATCTGCTTTAAGAAATAAATTTATCATTATCGTCCTCATTGAAATTTCGCAATTGAGGTATCTTTCTACGTATCATCTTAGACCTTTAAGCCCCTTTTTTTAATGAAATATGAACGGATTATGTAGGTTTTGTTTATTTTTTAACTGTGTGTTTAAGAATCCATTGTTAATTAGAAAATGTTGATTCTATATATATAATAATTATTACAAATGATCAACATTGACCCTCACCGCATTTCTTTTGCATGGTTCTTCTGTAGCAGGCGAGTTTTTATATCCAAATTCTTGTGATATTTTATCTCCCCCTCTTAGGTTGTTTTCCTTCCGGAATAACATCAAGGACTTTTGAATGCTTAGATTGAATAGGGGTATGTTGACGTTCGTCCTTATGTCGGTACTTTTGATTTTATCTATGGGTTTGACACTAGCCACCCCTTGAACAATAACACCAAATTTCAGTCGCTTTTCATCTAACCCTTTTTTTTAGTATCAGTATTTTTAAATTTGTAATTTTTCATCCTTAATGGCTTAAATTCAAGGTTAATTGAGGTTGTGCAATTTTGATTATATTTAAGTAGTGTTTATTCGTACACATTTTAATGATATCTTTGGATATAATTTATTGTCGTTCTTAGAAATAATTTGCTGTGTATTTAATTATAATTGGACATTGACATGTTAGAGTACTATATGGAATGCTGAATGGACTAAGCATTAAAATTATGACTTATAGCAATTTTTTATGAAAACATTGCATAAATAATTGATACAAGTTGAGTTCTTAATCGAATCTTTATATACTGCTGAGTGCTTTTTTTAAATCGAATTAAGAGTTCATAAAAGCGAAATAGTATTGATGGACCCCCATAAGGGAACATCGTATGTTTAGCAACAAATTAACACCGCTGAATCAATAATTTTGATGATTTTTGCACCGCTTAAGTGATTTTCAATGGCAATATAACGATTTCAAGTAGCCGATCAAATATGTTTTTTTCGCAGCAAATAATCGTCGATTCTCAATGATCTTGAGATATCCAAAAGAGAATAAAATAAAACGAAAACCACCGAATCTATTCGCAGCGATTCATAATAGAATAAACATTTGCTCCTCTACATACTGTCGAAGTCCACTCAAAATATCTTCACCCAGTTTGTTTTTTCAACACCGAATCATATAGACTTCACGACTTCCCGGCTCCCGATATATTTATACTGTGAAATTACACATATTGTGTATATTCGGTGAAAGATCGCTTAAAAACTTACATTGTTTACATTGGGGTAATTTTCGATCTATATTCAAATTAAATTGAAATTTCGATTTCAGCATTTTGGTCGCTTAGACGTTTTAAATTCAAGAGTCTGGAGTTCGCAAACTCGTTTTTAATACGCTTTTTTAATACACTTAACCAGTTTGTATTATTTTTTTCCTATTTTGCGTTTTTATCTACGTTTTTGGTGATATAATGACTTCTCTACAAATGGTGCGGTTTCATGAATAGCACGAATCTGTATAAATATCATATATGCCATCGTTAAAGAAGACACTCTCAATTTTAATATTAAGAGACTTGACTATCCTATGGCTTTTAAAATTGTGTACATAATTATTTTACATCAATATTCCCTTTCATTTGACATACAGATTGTCTGAGATTTTAAAAATATATTGCATTAGCATCATCGAATCTGAATTTTACCTTTGCATTTCGATAAGAGTTTTTCAGTTTACTAATGTTTCAGGCATTTAAAATAAATACTTAAAATACATGATTACTATAATCATAATTTTAGTGTAGCAATATACAGTCCAATATAGAACAAATGCCTCTTCAATGTATAGAAAACGCTTATATTTGAATTATATTTATCTTTCACACACCTCTTCATACCCTTAATATTGAATAGTATTAGAATAGAATAGTATTGAATATTGATAGCATTTCCTTCAAAAAAATTTTTTTAAGCCAGCAGATCATCTGAATGAATATACCCAAAAGAACGACCAACTCAATAGGGACTGAACAGCTTTTCTTGGAAGTTAATAAAACCTATTCGAGATATTCGTATTTATACAAAGATGCGTTATTTTATCTTTGTATAAAGTATAAAAATTCAACGAAAACCCAGAAAATAATTTCATACTAAAATGAAAGGTGAAGATTCAAACTCAAATTCTTTGTTTTTTTAAAATATTATTTACCAATTAAGCAATGTTTCGTGTTTTTTCTATCCAGAAATCTCCTGAGGGCACTGTTATTTATATTAAGATACAGAGATGAAGCAATTATATTCCAAATATAACATTTTTTACTTAAAAAAAAACAACAAGACACTTGTATCGAATTCAAGTCTCATTTTGAAGATAATTCAAAGAATTTTTATCCGCGATTTTTTCCGCTGAAATTTTGGAAATACATGTTTATAAACTAGGAAAGTTTCGCCTGGGGTCACAACTCTCACATATCAATTTGTAGTGAACCTATATTTATTTTCGTCACATCAGTTCACATTTTTAAAAAGGATCTTTTCGCATTGTCGTGGAATTTTTGCCAATATTTTCCCGTAAACGGGGCGATCTTCTTCGATGTCGAATAGTACGCATGAAAGATCAAAGTTCGCACACATCTCATATTTTTCAGCTTCCGGATATTCGATTCGACCCTAACACAGTTTTGATTTAGTTTTCGAATTCTGTAAATAGAAGCGATATTAATGACGAGTAAAAATAAATAGTTTCATACCAATCGCCCGTTGTGAAGTGTGTTTGGATGGTTTCTGTATTTGGATAGTTCCTGTTCAAACAACCATTCATGGTACACAAAAATGTATGGTTTTGTTATGTAAATTGGGTTCTATTTTGTTTTATTGCATCGAAAATACTGGTTTTAATCGCTGAAAAGTCTATTTTGAGATTTTTAAAATTAGCATATAAAAATCAGTGAAATTTGCCATACAAGGTCTTATATTTCTGGTTATCGCGAAATATATTAAATACCATAATATAGTCAAAATTTTGAATCTTATCTTTTTAAAACCACTTTTTTATCGAGACACGGTTTAAAAAAATCGGTTGAGAAAATTTGTGTCCTCTAGAAAATTTCTAAAGCAGGAAGGTTTCATAAATTGATCTTCATGTAGAATCATATCACTTTTTTGTCCTAGTGCGATTAACGACTATCTATAGGAAATCCAAATCCTTTATATATTTCATTTACTTATACGAAGAAGGTGCTTCTGAACTGTTGATCATGGACGATCAAACCTAATTGATCGTTCATGATAAAGTAAAAAAAAAACGATTGATTTTTTTGTTGTAGATTAAAGTTCCTCTAATACAAGCAATTGACATAGAATAAATCAATTATATTATACAGGTAATATAATGTATGATTTTTGCCTAAATAATCTCCATTAGTTTAACCCATTAGTAGATCCATAATTCGAAAAAAAGAAGCACTTAACATTTCGCAGTTAAATAACCTAATAGCAAGTTATCTTAGAGCGTTGCGATTAAAACTATATTAGTTCATCTAAATTACCGACCTTGACATGTTTATTTTTTAAAGCTTGAAGAATCAGGGATTTATTTTGTAGCGGTGCTTACCCATTTATTTAGCATTTTTTTTTTAGTTTTGTAAGCAATATTTAAAGTTTAAACATTGACACATATATTGGAATCATGTGAATATTACCACTGACCTTGTTTTCCAATAGAATAAATAAATAATTAATAAAGAGTTAGTTTTTAATAACCCCATAAAATACTGACGCCATCGTTTTAGAATGATAAATATTTAATTTTTTGATAACAGATACCTCCACACACATTGACTCTGTCCTTCATTTTTTTGTGCCAGACCTAATAAAATATACACTCAAACCTCTTTTTGTGCGACTTTTTTAATGTGATTTCGAAGTTATGTGGTTTTTTTAAAGCAATTTTTTCTTTTTTTTTTAAATTTCATAAAGAGTACGTATCGAGATATTTTGGATAAAATAGAAAATAAATCATCAACACTAACCGAAATTTGGAACACAAAATTATAATTTGGGACTGTGTAAATCACATTGGATCTGCTATCGCTGAATTACGACCACGCCCTTTATTCTGGTTTAGATTTTTGAAAAAAAATATTTTGTTTTTTTTTGCATTTTTCCAATGTTTTGACTTTTTAAAACACAATTTCTCAAGGAATTTCCAAAATTCCAACCACTTACGGAGTTATAGCTATTTTAGTGACGCGGCAACTTAGCCACTCCTACCATAATGAAACACATTTTTCTGGAAACTACTTTTTTCAAGACGGTTGACATCATATCTCAAGTTTTAATTAATTAATTTACTTCAAACTGGGTACGAGTCTTTTATTTATAAACCTCTATTATTCCTACCAGATTTATGTCAAAATGTATATTTTAACTATTTAAAAAAAAGACACAAAATAAGGCTAAAAAAATGACTTGACTGAATTTGTTTTAAACAGTGATTTTTTTGAGTTAGGGACTATAGTGACATCTTTACTAATTAAGAATTATATTTTTGGAAAGAAAAAATATACACAGAACAATAATGACATTGACACTGAGTATACCATTTCTTCCGAAGAAGAGAGCGATTTTGGGACATATCGAAAGTCGCAATGAAAATTATAATACGGCGATGATAGTTTGTAATTAAAATAATTAATATTTCTCTAGTGGATGTCAGGCATATGAGATGCCAGATGAAAGATATCCATAAAATTTTACCAATGATGCAAGACGTTCTTTTAATGTTACCAAAAATGCTATTTTTTAATTTCCTTATTTTTTTCCTTGCCTGGTTTTCCTGTTTTTTTTTTTATGCGATTTTGGATATATTTTATAAAGCTGTTTCAAAGTTATGCAGTTTTTAAAATCCATGGAACGCATCTTCACTTTTTCTATGTAAGTTATATCTTTTTTGTGCAATTTCTTTTTGTGCGATTTCCGGCGAACGCATCTACCGCACAAAAAAAGGTTTAAGTGTATATAATTTTCGACCAAATAAAAAAACTGAAATAGTGCTATGTGTACATATTACAATTAATTGAGAAGTTTTTAACATTTTCGCCATTTTTTTTAGAAACTACATACCAGTAAAAACGTTAGAGCAATTTTATGATATTAAAATATTTTTTAACAAGTTTTCGCAAATACGCATTACAAGAAATACAATGCTATACGTAGTCCGACGAAAATGTGTTAATCTAACCATTTTATGAGCATGATTGAAGGACAACTAGTGTCGTTTGACCTTATAAATTATATATTGATCGGCATTGAAAAGGTTAAATGTAACAATGAGAATAATTTTTTCAAATTAATTAAGCAGTATCGATGGATGTTTACCAGACTTTTTGTTATTTTACATTAAACTTTTGATGATGGCATATGTTTTTGCGGACAAAAAATAACAAAAACACAGTCTCAAAGATTGACTCATGCTATAAGTTGTAGGATAAGTGCGTCACGATTCTTTACGAAACTTATAATTGTTTTACTGGAAAAAAAATAATGATGAATCTAATCCAAATTCGGTTGACTGTGTATATTTTGTATGGGATTTTCCGCTAGTCGCTGATGAATGTCCAGGCTTTGGTTTATTTACGAAGTTCTCAACGCGTACTATCTATTCACTCTTAGATCCCCTAATGACCTAGTTTTTTCGTTCTATTTATAAGCAACATCCTACTTCGCCTATTTTTATGGCTATGCTTAATATGGTAGGCAATTGAGAGATTCAAATTAAAGATCCGCCAACGTTCGATTGCCTAATATGGTCCTCATAGTAAAATCATGATGATCATCAACATTTCGTTAGAATTTGTTTTTATACCAGATAATTCATTGTTCATTGTTAAAAATTTGCCATTCAAATTGTAAAATATAATATTTATAATAATTCTATTGCCAATTTCTTTTGACAACAAATCTATGATTTAATGTTAACTCCCAGGTCGTCTAGAGTAGTTTTTCATTATCTCCTGAGAAGACTACTCAGTATTTATAAATTTCCCACACTCCCTATTTAGACGGTCACGTAAGCGCTCTTTAACACGTTCATCCAGGTGGCCCGCTAGGTGATCGTTCTAAATGAAGCTCGGAGGTCATGCTACCTTCAATATCGAGTGAACGAGGAGGTGAATGTATGATACAGACGAATTGGATGTAATCTCTTCATATGAATGGATATTGAAGAGGCCCTAGTCCTGCAGTGGACTGTTTGTGGTTGCACTATGATGATAGCGATGATGATGATATTAACTATATTGAATCGCTTAAAATTGATAACTTTTGATATTAGATATGTGTTAATCATAACATTTTTAATGGAGGCATCTCAATCGCGAAGGATTTAACTTGTTTTCGACACGTTCAACTTGATGGCCCATGAGATGAGCGTTCATAAATAGGGCGGAGGCTAAAAACTTTTATTATCGGCAAATAACGAGGTCAGTTAAAGAATAAGATAGCATGGGTGTGATCCTTATCCTTGAATGGATATTGGAGAGTCTGGTTCTACAGAGGATTGCTTGCGGCTATTGTGCGATGACGATGATAAAATTTAAGGACATTCGAGCATGGGAATGTAGACCTGCTATAATCTTATTGTGTCGTCTTCATTCATCAGATTTGAATGGTTTGAATTTTTATTATTGCTTTGGTAGCAAATTAGAATGAGTTGATTGAGTGAGATTATCTCAGTTTTAATTTTTTTAAATCAAATCCGTCAGATCAACTTAAAACATCATATATTTTTAGAGTTTCAATATTTTAACCCAAAGTACATATGTATATGTATTAAAAAAAAGAAACTTTTGAACATATTTTCCGTTTCAACTATGACCCAAATCATGATTTGAGTAGATCCATACTTTCTCATAGTCACTCGCTGCTCCAAACTATTTACTTTAAAACAAAGTTTATTATTCAGTATTTTATTACAACAATTTGCTTTTATTCTCAAATTAGAACAGAATTTTCCAAACTTCATCTCTGTCTGTCTCCGGGTTCAACGTGTAAGAATGCTCTTTCTGAATCACTGGAATTCGGATACAACCTCTTTAAGGGGTTAATATGTATGCTTTCACTCATTTTAAGATTTTTTTTAAGCAAGTGCAGACATACTAATTTATTTTGATTTATTTTTTGGATTTCGCAGCCTATTATAAAGATATGAATTAATTCCGAGAAAGGTTCAAAATTATTCGGAATTTATTTAATTTATTAAATTATTATCGGATTTTCAGGATCAAAAAACCGGTTTTCGAATGTCACAATTTTTGCCTAAAAATCGAATTTTCAAAATCGGTTATTGAAAACCGACAAGCCTTAGGTATGTCGTATAGGTAAATATAATCATCAAATTATGTGTATTCATAAGAAATCCGATTTGTTGACATAAAATTAGGTTCGTTGTTTATGTTTTGTTTTGCCCGTAATAAAGCGGCCCTGGAATATATTGGTCGACCCTGATTTTTTCCTAGAATAACATTTAAAAACCACGTCCCGGATCATTGGTTGATTATTGACCCTTAATTCACGACGGACGATTTATCGGTCACGACGATGTTCGTCTGTCGTTTTGATCAATTCTCTCCAGTTCCATTCTCACAGATCCCACAGTCGATATTTGTCTTCAAACAGATACATCAATAAATATACTGCCTACGACCTGTAACACCGGACTGGAATTGCTTCCATTTTCGAAGAATCCTTTTATATTTGCGCCGGAGCCTTCCTCCTACGACAATTTATATTTCCCAGCGGTCTCAGATTAAGGCAATATGAAATTTGGTTCAGATCGAGACCTTGTCACCGAAGATATATCGGTGTTAATTCGCGTGATTAAATACTCCAAATACTTGGGTAACTCAGACGGAATATTTTATGGCCTACACCTGTATTTGTTAGGAGGTAACGTATGGAGGCAATGAAGTGCGCCTTGTCATATATATTATATCGTCCCACCGTTAGATAAAATGGATATCGATCATTACCTTTTTCCACAAGTCATGTAAAAGTTTCAGTGTCACAATGGTGTGACGGCACACCGTGACACTCCCAAGGCCGGTTACAGCATACCTGTGCCAGCCAGGTGACGTAATTGCTTATTTCAACCAAACAATTTTTATTTGGTAGATATCCGCATTTGCTGCTTTGATAGCGAATGCTAATTTTCGTCTATTTTTAAAGCGTCACAAAACGTCAAAATTGACATTGTGATGAGGTCGTCCGCTTGGAAATGGATCCGCGGTGTTTGTATGAATTTTTTGTTGTGCGACGCAAATCGCTGGGTACATATTTGACTTGACGATGATGATAAAAATTGTATAGAAAATTATTGAAATAATTTTTAATCGTGTCCTCAAAAATTATATATTATAGAATAACTTGGCATTCATGGCAATAACTTGAATTCAAAATCAATAACTTATTCTGATCGCGTACGATGTGTGTCGCTGTCTATAAAATAACTTAATAAGATGGCTGAGCTACAATCAATAGCGTCGTCTATAACACGTCAAGTTTCTTATCTGTTGCACATAGTATATAGTGCAAATAATTAATCAGCAACATTATATTTCAATCAATTCAACGCGTTATAATTCAAGAATAAATAAACAAGAAGCATGACTCATTTTCTTAACGTTTGATACGCGAGCCAGACGATGCTTATTATTTTTATACTATCAGGTCAGTCCAAAAGTTCGTGCGCATTTTTTGGGATTTTTTCAAATATTGTAAACAAAGCACAATTTAAAATTTTAATCAATGGTATATTTTCCTCCACCATCTACAATTTCTCGCCATGTCATAGGTAGCTTTTTAATTCCATTGTCGTAGAAAGACACTAATTTTAAGTCAAAAAAATAAATAAAAGTCCATTTTGTAATTCCCGTTTATAATTTAACCTTTTCCCTAGTTAAAAAAATATGTAAGGCATGATTAAGTGAAAATCACTTGGGGCAATATCCGGGGAATAAGCAGTATGTGGCAAAAGCTCTCAATTCAATTCACTAATTTTTGCATCGTTGTTCACACTTATTTTTATCACTGCAGATCTAGCAGATTCACCACACGAAAATAAAAATATATAAAATAACATGTCTATACTGATTATTAATATTAATTTTCCATGGGTACTAATATGCGTCCGATGTTTACGAAAATTGGAGATAAACTGACTAATACATTAGTCAAGCGAAGACATATTTTCAAAAAAAAGACAGGTTCGAAATCTAATGTTAAATTGTGTTTAATTTACACTATTTAAAAAATCTCAAAAATGCGCATGAATTTATGGACTGACCTGATAATAAACGTATCAGGACCTTAGTCATGCTTTTTAACTTGAACTCAATGTTATTAAACATACACTGCATAAAGTTACAGATAAAGTAGTTATCCTTCGTTTTTTTTTCACATCAATCGTTACTAATTATGTATAGTTCACCATAATTTACGCAATATTTCAACCCCGATCGAAAATAAAAACTCGCTGATTTTATTTATTTAAGGGACATTCTCATCGCTTGAAATATATAGTCGGCAACCCTAATGAAATACTAAATACAATAGAAAATGAAATTCAATTAACACAAAATATTTATGAAGACTGATCTCGCATTTTCACTCAACGGTAATGATTGACTCTCATGTGCTAAATCCGCTACTGTCTGTTATATGAGTGGATTTTTTAATTTTTTTTAAAGAAAACATCTTTTATGTCACTCAATACAATTGAAAAACACGTCGAAAAAACTTTTAAGCTCTGCATTAAATAACATGCAAATATACGATGTAGCAATTATTTATATTGTGTCAAGTGTCAGTAGGCTTTTTCATGGGTTCTTATTTTATGGATTTTTAATAAAGTCAAATACGACTGCCTTTGAGTGGCCGATTTGTGACTATTGTTTGAAAACACTAATAATTTCACCATTGAAATAGTATTATCCCAATTTAATCCTATGTGGAAATTACGGCATGAAACTCCCTGAGAATATTTCTTATGGAGATCACCGATATCTGATAACGGGTATGGCATTGTTTATTTTATTTTTGCACAACTCAATTTAGAAACAAATTCGTGAGAAGAACACTAACATATTTATTGACAGTGGGCATTTTAAGTTGGAAGTTGAACGATCTGTTTTATTGAGTTACGAAAGCCTTAATTAGCCTCGCTTCATATTACACGATCTTAACATTCTTCTTCTACCGAAAGATTTTATGTAAATTAGCACTTTGGCTGCGGACGTTTAGCTTAACATTCATTCACGCATTTACATTCTTCTGATGCCGTGTGGTCTCATTAACCTTCAAAATCACATCACTGACCACGGTTGTTGGCCTTGCATTCGGAGTGTCTACGACCCTTCTTTTATCCTAACTTTGCCGCCAAAAAAGCGCCTTGGCGAATTACGTATACCAGTTTCCATGGGCACCATCAGTGTCCGACATTTGAAGACACGCTTCCTCCTGGATACGGGATCTGAGTTAATGACGCGCAAACAAAGGATCTATGGAGCCCGTAGGTTAAGTTGGCTAACAATGGGAAGGGTAAACGACCGATTTCTGGAGGGAACGTCGAGTTAAAAGGGAGAACTAATTGTTCTTGGCTCGGCTGTCGGTTGATAACACTTGGAAAAGCAATACGGACATATAACGTTATACATATAGACGGAGTTCATAATTTTAAACGCTCGTGGCACGAGTTTTCGGCGGCCTCTGGATCTGCTCGGTGTTAATTGGCGTTCTTTACATAAAACACGTTCAAGGACGGATTTTTGTAATTCAGCCCTTTTTTGTAGACCGAGAATGGGAACGAACAATTTACAAAGGATCGGATCTTATTAAAATCGACATTGTTCTGTCTGCATCTCAAGGTGGTCCCGCAAGATGTTTTTTCCCTTCCCAAATACAAAGTGAATTGATATTATCGGGCTTAATTGAAGCGGAAGCCTCTTCATAGACCTAATTTCTGGCTTACATTTATAATTAAGAAAAACTATTAAATAATCAATTAGATTCGTATCTGAACATGATACCATCCATGACTTGGCTGTGGAATTTGTGGTTCAATTTTTCGGATACAAATTTACAAAAAATGCGATGATGCTATTTAAAATATATACAAATTAGCTTTATATCAAAACTGTAAAACTAATAAATTTCCCATGTATACAAAATCATGTTGCGCGATTTCATACTAACTTCATTTGAGTGCTCACTAGGCGCGATAGCAACGACGTCTGCACAATTGAATATTGAATTTGAATCGAATCGAAAATGAAGTCTATTACAATTATTAGGATCTTTAAAGTTTGATGGGAATCACATCTAAATATTTGCTACAGAAAGAAACAAATTCGCTAGCCAACGGCCAATAGATCAATTTTTAATGACGCAGTATAAAATTATCATATATCCAAAAAAGACATCTGGATATTGTATCTGTGAGATATTGACAATTCTATTTATATTGGTTTCTAAAAAAAAATATGACTGTCAATCCATAAAAATGAACCCGATAGATGGTTCAAAATATCGGATAAAGGTATAAGATTTGGACTTAAATCCAGATTGTGGGAAAATTTTCATTGTATCAACAAATTTGATAGATCTCAAATGATAATAAATTCAACTCCATCCCTAATTTATACATGGTCATTGTCTTCATATATTTTTAAATGCTGTTTAAAAAACGGTATGTATTATACATATAAAAGGCACATAATATATTAAAACTGTATTTTTACATAAGAGCCTATCTAATTTCATAGATTATGCATATTTTAGCGGACAATGGTTCAGAATTTGATGAAAATTGGATTACCTGAGTTTTATTATCAATAAAAAAATCCATCGTCCCCTGATATTATTCTGTGATGTGAATGAACAGCGTATTTATTGGTACAAATTCACACAAAGCAACGGGTTTGAATGCCTTTTCTTTAAGATGCCATATCCTTTATCGAATGTAGGTGATCTCCATCTCCATAGTAACTTTTCTAAAGAGAGGATTTTTCATGTGGTGATTTTGTATTTGTCTTCTACATGTGCTAAATTTTTGTAAATGAAAAATGATCCATATGGTAACAAAATTGTTATTATCTTATAATTATTGTTTGCGAATTGAGTCATTCATAGACGTCCAAGTACGACATTCCTAATCACATCAGAATTTACTTTTTCAGATCCAGGAAATCAAAGAATATCTGGATTGAAACAATCAATCGGAAATATTAAGATTTTTGATCTATGATGAATTTTTTGGTATCGATATAAATTTATAATACGAGTCCTGGAACTAAACCAATCTGGTCTAAATGATTATGTACATCTAAATGTTTTTATTATAAACCAACCAATATTCACGTTTAATGTATTGAATAAGCGATTCCTCGATGATAACATCAAGTTCTGCTCCAAAGTTCCAAGTCATTCTACGTTTCGGTCTCGGTCTTTGTCTTCACTCTCATTTGGTGCTACTCAACCGAATCCTATGCAATTTAGCTTTCGATTTATCTCGGACCCCTATTTCGCCTTCCCGCTCTTGTTCCACTCTAAGTTTTCTTATAAAACATTCAAATTCGCTGTTCTTATTTTGGTACGCTCTCAAACATGTTGATGTAATGAAAAATAATAGCAAAGTGGACTCGGATCCGAATCTAGATTTTTCATCCGGTGAAAAAACATTTAAAACCGCTGTAGCGACCTGTTACATATATGTCAAATAAATAGCACGTGTCTTGTATTCAGAATACATTTTTGTTGGAAATATTCTGAAAGAAATAGCATGTTTGATTTCATCCAGCATGTTGTGAAGTTTTAAGAGGCGATAGAATACTGAAAATCATTCCATTAATTAAACGTCATTCACTAGCGAGAGATCGCATTTTATATCAACCAAAATACAAAGCAGAGCAACAGTCTCTCTGCATGTTTAGTCTGAAATTAAATTTTATTTTAGTATGATTGAGTTTTAAATATGTTTTTTTTTTTTTGAATATCCATTGCCAAGGCGATCTTGTTAGTGATTTTTGTTCTTCGATTGATATAAAATTTGGGCATATCACCATCGACATTTTATTTTAGATTGTCCCAAAGAAAACAAATCAAAAGCTGTCAAATATAGCGATCTTTAAGGCCATCTAAATTTGAATTTTTCGATATTATTCGGTTGTTGAACGTCGAATTGTATATATGGCACCTTCTATTGAATCCTGGCCTTCCAGACTCTTTCTTCAAGATTTGCCATAGCAAGAAAAAATATTGCATTAACACATCTAAAATATTGCTTTGATTTTCCAAGAAAAATGTCTTTACATGGATTGATTTTATCATAATTAATATCGTTTTTTATGTATTTCATTCTATATGACACATGATTAAAAAAGGATGATTGAATCATGAATTTATTTGAATAAGAGATGAGTTTTACCCCATGCTGTTCAGACTATTGTGGTAACAAAGCATGAACAGATATTGCGTTAATGTATAAAACTCTTCATGCAAATAAAGAAATGCATGAATAGTGTTTGAATCAATTCTTAAGGCTTGGAAGACAATACAAATTTTATAAAGGTGATTGATATTATTGTACAGCTTGTTTAGCTATTCTGTTATAAAATATTTAGGAGGAACAGTTTGCATAAGAAAATAAGCTTCTACTTTAAAATAATATTTTTTTTATATGGCAACGACCAATATTCCATATAATATAATATTTAACCCTTTGTTGAAATTTATTAGAAACGATAAAAATAATTAAGGTGTGCTGTTAAATTAAATTAGATATTTGGGTGTGGTCAGCATGAGTCACATTGTCTAGGGATTGGAACATCATAGCATCATCATTTAATTTATGATACGAGTCATGCACAACAAAGAAAATGTTTGAAGAACATACTTTGTAAAAAGTCATTCACCTTTTGAACCAAGAATTTATTGTTAATATTTAAAAATATATATATTTTTAACACAATAGTGATTTACAGAAGTTATGCTATATTTTCATTATTAATACAATTTTAAGAGCAGTGTAAATGAATTTTATGAACGCTATGGATTCAACAGATCTAGATATAAATTTGATATTAATTCGTATAAATTTCCGTTTATTGGCGATTTCGCGTTATTTATTTCATGTTAATCTGATTAGTATGTTCTGAAAGTCGTCTTCGATTGATTTGAAACAATGCCAACAGTCGACAATGTAGGAGAAGAAAAAAACAGCTGTATATTATCATCACCATCATTGTTATATAGAAGATTTAAATGGTTTTTGGAGATTTTCAAATTTATTTTCACTAATATCGTCATTATAACCCAATTTTGCCGTATAACTATTTTCCATAAACCAAATTTCAATCTAAGTCCACGTATGATATCCAAAGCTATTTTGGAAGTGGAGCTAATAACTTCATAATTGAATGAGACTGATCTAAAGTTGAAGTAAATTCCTATTGTTTAATATTATCAGGTCATTCTATAAGTTTAAAAATTTCCTAAAAATGCGCACGAACTTTTGGACTGGCCTGATATATAATTCATTTTTATATCAGATTGAGGTATTTTGCACATATGCTTAAAAAGTAATTGAAAAAAAAATTAAGATTGTAAATCAATTCAGCATCGTAAAAATAACAAGCAGATATGAATTGTGTACCTTTTTTAAAAAAAATTGAAGTATCAACAAAAGTATAAAAATGTAATATTAACCTGACAACTAAAGCTCTTCGTTGAAGTTCGTTGTTTGTCGATATATATATTTTTAAATGCCCAAAATTATAAAACCAGAAGCTTGTGTTCACTGCATTAAATACGTTTGATACGTGGGTGAATTTTCTAAGTGGTTATAAATTCGTAAAGAGTTTTCCAAGATAATTTTAACGGGTTTAATATCATTTTTTTATTACGAATTCAGCTCAAGATATAGTTTTATCCGTCGGGATGGAAATAATTTTTCAGATTTATAAACGATATCAATGATGGAGGATTCCATTACACTATAATTTTCCACACATACTCTATTAAAACTGGCCGCTCGCAAGATGTATCTATTTTGTAAAAATACACGGTGGATTAGCACACATACATAATGCTGAAATATTAATACGAATTTTATTTATGGGCACTTAAATTCCTGTTAGTCTTCGGCGGTTGTTAGGCACAGCTGCTTTTTAATTCATCATTTTGGACGTAATTTGTTAAAATCGTTGCTCGATTGAAAGACCGTGTGTTGGTACGATTGTTGCAAATTTTCCGAAAAAATTACTGCGCAGAATGCGTGCTGGGGTCTTTTTTTAAGGAAGTTCTAGTCCATTGTTTCTAATAATGATTTTATACTGGACGTTCTCACGATAATCGTGAGAACGGGGCATTGGATCGTCTCTGAAGAATGTAACGTTATGAAGTTCATCCTGCGATAATGATTTATTATTTATAATAATTGCTGTATAGGATGAAGCTAATGCGTTTTTGAATGCGCCACAAGAACTGAATTAGACGAAGGTCGCATACAAAATTAGTTATTGTCCAGATTGAATTAAAATGGTCATACATTTGATTCGTTTTGTGTTCAATCTGATGATACAGTCTTCGTATGACCCTCAGCCAACATAATCTTATTAATAGAGCATGTTTTTGGTCCAACGAAATTCTGACAAAAGGTTTTATAAATTGGTTGAATTAGTTATATTTCGGTCATAATTATATTTTTTGAATGAAAAGAAAGTATAATTTTGTTCATTATAGTGTTTTGTGATGCATAAGATGAAAGAAACTTAGTTTTGTGTATAATACAATAACTTGGCTTCATCTATGTGTTAAGGCGATTAACACATGAAATTAACAGCTAATAAAGCTCTTCCGTGAAAAGCTCAAAGGCGTGATTCAATCTGCTAAATTCGCATCTCGATGTCATAAAAATGGAAGCTAGATAAATAAATTACTAGCTAGACACACTTTAACGCCATATTAACAAACGCCATGGTCGAAATAAATATTTAGGAAGGAAGTGCTGAGAATATGGGCAAGAGATGGAAACGAAAAAAAAACCACGCCGTGAATATTATGATAATCATCATAAAATATCCCGGCGTCTAGCTCCTGATTTAATCTCTGGAGCGGGCAGGGTTGGTAACAGATGCCATCCAGGACGAAATGTGTAAGATCAGAAATTTTCGCGAATAATAAAAGGATTGATAAAAACATCGCTTTATATGCATATTCAAGAGCTACCCTCATTTTTAAAAGTCGAAAGCGAAGAATGAGCCCCCGGACGCAAAATATACAAACCTCCCTAATATCCAATTATTTCAACATTTCAATTTCGGCTAATGTTTCGAAGAATATTAAATCAACGACACTGGTTTGTAGCTAGGATCAATATGGCAATATGAAGAAACATACTCTACAAATAAAAATTGTAGGATTCAATTTACTTGAACGTCCTCCTCGCTCGTACATAATGCATTTCTAAGAAGCATTAAAGTCTGCAGTACGTTGCTCTTATATTATATAATATTTCATAACTCTTATTATAAGGGGGTATTATTTCAAGTTAGTCGATGAAAAATGTTATTTATTTTCTGCATTGTGACCCTTGGAAAAGCACAATGATTTTATTGATATTTGAAAATAAGTGCACCATATAAAAATTAAAATATAAATGGATGATCATCGTAAACATCGAGAACTTAGGATGAATCTGGATTCTAATGCTGAATTGCTTGCCAAATTTATATGATTTATTCAGCTCGTATTGGTTAAATCTATCTTTGATAGGAACAGTTTAGCGATATTTAAGTAACGATATTTTATTTCGTCTTTGTTCATTTAATGTTTGGGGAGTAATTGTTCATATTCGTAATCCCCAATAAAGTGTTGTTCTGATGTTGATATGTTTGCTTAAGATTTTAGATTATGTAATATTGTAACGTCTTTTGAGCCAATCAAAAAACATTTCGTACCACGTAAAAAATAATAAAATGTCTTTCGGTACCTTTATTCAAAATAATGTTGAGAAATGATTTATTTAAGAACATTAGAACAATTGAAATAAGTTAGAATTTATTTATTTTTTTATTAGCAAGAGAAGCTTTTTTGCGTACTTAACTATATTATCATGAAGACAATAGAATTTATCGAAGTTGGGAAACGAAATTGGCATCCAAAACAAATGGTTTGCATAAGATTTAACATTTATTCCTGTTCTAATTCACATATTTGATGTTAATCTCAAAAACTCGTTAAGCATTTGTCTAACACTTTATTGGAATAGATTGAAGTCAGAATAAACATCGTATAATTGACGTGAATTTTTCTCTCATTCAAAAATTATTCGACTAGAAATAACAGTATTAAATTTAATAAGAAGAGTGCCTCGTATATGCTCACAATTAAGCCACTGTTCTGTAAGTTTATTTGCAGTGGCGAATATTTGTGGATTATTTGCCTGGGATGTTATCTCAGTTTTAACGACTCGAATCCGTGTGACGAAAAAGTGGTGCATTAATAGTTCTGGTGAGTTATGAAGATCTTTTGATCTAAAAACCAGATGGCTTGCAGATTCAAAATAAACACGCTTAACCAAGTATTTGTTTTTTTAAGTGTAATAATTGGGATTCGACTTTCATTTTGAATATTTTTGGGCTATATTTTTCGCATCCCTATAGTGCATTTGTAACCATAGGTGCACCACATCGCGACATCTTAAAGGTGCCCTCAAAATTATTTTTCATACTGCTTTATATGAAATATTTCACAAAAGTATTTTTATAAAGCAACCCAGGACCCAGTTGCTTAAGATATTATTATGCTTTGAATACGAGTTAATTATTTTAACGCAAGAATATGTGAATTATTTTGCACTTAAACGCAATAGTACTTTCCTATTGTGCAGTAATTCAATTCGAGATAAGTGCAGTATTCGATCAACTACGGTAATTTTTACGTCTTCTTCTTAGATCGAATGCATCTCAACGAATTCTTTGTTATCGACTCGATAGGAATCCCGAGTACCTTTTTTTATTTTTAGTCTTCATTTTGAACCGAGTCGGAAAGACTGCATTCTTTGTCGGACACAAGAATAAAAAAAAGCTAAAACCACCAAACGAGTTTAGTACTTACTGCAGTCCTTCAATTCGTGCTCGCTCCCTCTTCGTATATAATAGCCCTGACATCACTGACCGATCTTTTCTCGGTCAGTATTGTCTGACCTCAAGAATTCACCACCTGATGCAGACATGTGTTTAATGTTATTATATCTATTTAAATATTTTTGTAAAAATCATATCCTGAAAACTGTCAATAAATGAATATCTATTGCATTAGAAATACCTTGCATAATCTGGTCAACCAATTCCATTAGCATTGCTAGGTGCTCAAAGTCGAAGTCCTCGAGGAATCCAGAAGAAATGGCTCCCAAAAATTATTATCGTCATTTTTACAATTATTTTACATATGTTTCCTGTTTGATATTTTTATATTAATAAGCTTTAAACATTTTTAATCATTTGAATGCTCAAATATATCGTCGATTGTGAATTAACGAGGACTGCAAACAACGATCACTATTAGCTTATTGATGACTACGATCCTCTAACACAAGTGTTTAAATAAGAAAGAGGAAAATAGCAAACAAAGGGGTTAATATTAGATTCAATTAGTTTAAGTATTATATGTATTTAATGAGCAAAAAATCAAGATTTAAAAAATCATGATATATGTCATGTTTGTAGGACAGAATAGGCACTATTAAAAGATCTATGACCTACAACCAAATTTATACGTTGGAAGTCATATTTTAATACATTTTGACGAACAGTGGCCCACATCATGATCTGAGTAGATTCTCTCTTATTTATAGCCACTCATTGCTCCAAATTATTAACGGGCTTCGCCATAAAAGACGAATTTTTAGCATATTGATAGACAGATAGATCGTTTTGATAGTTTTTCATTAAACACCCTTTCATTTATTACATTATTTTATGTTACCACTTTCATTATGTTGCCCAAGTCACCATTCATATCACGTTGTTATAAATATTGTTGAAATAATTTATGGCACAATAATTATATATTATTATTCAAAATGATCTAAAATTAGAAATTTCACCCTAATATTCGAAAAACTGAAGGTAAAGCATTTTTCTGAAATATTTTCTAGTAACCTTTTTTTTCATTTTTGATAATTTTGTATTAAATCTCCAGTTTTCTCACTTTCAAAACAATTTCAAACCATCACACTTTTGAATTATATTCCAATTTTGTTTCGCGAAAAAAACTTTTAAAAGTCAAAAAAATCAAATTTGAATTCTTCCGTCCATAATACATTTTCTAACTACTTTCTTGTACTTAAAGCAGTCTATTGTATTCACTTTGTTTAGTTTGGTTTCTTTAGTGCTACAAGTCCTTAAAGTTCATATGAATTCGATTTGAAACAAACAAAAAATTACATATTACATGATCTACTTTCATTCAATTTTGCAGTCATCTAAGGAGCTTATAGGACGAAGATTTCTCTTGAGCGATAGTAAAACGAAGTTATTCATATCGTAGTAGATTTTGAAGTCGGACTTTATTATTTAAAATTATCACAATTTTTACTAAATTTGTAGATAGATATGTATTGATAAAAAGCTTACCAAGGGCGGCATTCTCACAGTTGGCCTTATCAGGATGTCTCTTATGAAGGTGATCTTGCAGCCTCGGCGGCTTTATAGCTAAATTATACTCCTGTCTTGGATTTTTGGCAGAAGTAGAAGTAGAGAGCTTACTGCCATCAGACACTAGGATATTACCCAAATTAAATGTTTTAACCCTTGTATACCATCGCCAGAATTTCAACGACCCTTAATAAACCTAAACGCCCCCTTTAAAGGTTTTAGTTGCGTTAGCGCCCCTAACTTAAAATACGTATTTTATAAATTCGTAAAAATTGTTAAAAACATTGTACAATTTCATATTTTATCAAATAAGAATCATGATTTAGATTTATGAGAATTTACATGTTATGTAAGAAAAAATTTATAGATTACGGACAGTGGAGTATGTATTATGATTTCATCTCAAAAGTTCCCAATAAGCAGCAGCTTGTCGTTCGCAAAGCTGACATTTGCTTCATGTTATTCTTGGAACATTTTACTATGTTATTTATTGTCAAAGGATTTTAGTGATGTTTTACTGTGTTATGCTCTATTTTTTAAATCCGCAGACTCGGAAAGTGGTTCAAAGATAGCTTCGCCGAGAAACTGACAATACACCCTTTGTGTCTGATGTAATGCCAAAAAAATTGAAGTAGTTTGAATAATCGGCTCAAATTTTTGAACTCAGGTTTTTATCGGAAGGTCTTATTACTCTGGAATGATTTACGAGCAAAAGTTCCTTGAGCAGTGTTAGCGACTAATGAAGGATGTTGGCGTATAATTAATCATATGCGATTCGTTTGATCATGAAACCAATGCGTCGGTTTAACGAATTCGATATTCAATCATTCGTATATAACGTAAAAATTGGATATTCAACTCTCAGATAATTTCAAATCATTAGAAATATAACGTTGTATTGCAACACGGCAATTGACGATGTGGGACTCCATCTCGCCATACAATTGCTCTCGATTTTGCCAGAACAAATACAACCGTAGGTGTGAAATCGATTTTATACAAGACTTTTGAAAAATCTCACATCGTCATATCCTAGTTTTGTTAATGTTCAATCTTCGATAATCGGAGAAAGTCTATCGTTTTAAGATTTTATTTTGGGATATTCTAAATGCTCTACTTGAAACTAAACTTTATTAAAAGCTATTCATAGTTGTGTATCAAAGTGCATGAAGTGTTAAAATATCATCGTATACCAATTATAGAGCTTTCGATCGAGTATCTCTAAAATCATTTCATTGTAGATGATAAACGTTATTTTTTAAATATTTTTCATCAATAACAGAAATAGTTTGAAAGACGCAGGCTTAAATTGAGCGCGTCCACTCATAATTTGGAGCAGCAAGTGGCCATGGCAAAGTGAGGACGTGTTTTAATCATAATTTTGACTGCAGTGGTTGCTGATAGACGATTTCATCTCTTATATTTAGATCATGAAAATGAATTTATAAATATGCCGTTGACAGATTTTATAGGATGCACTCATACCAAGAATATGCGGACAATTCAGTTATAGACATTGAACATTCCAAAGAGATTCATAGCTTATGCATGAAGCCCACGAAAATATTTTTTCTCCCAGAATATTCGTACAATGTGAATATTTCCTAGGATGTTTAAAAAAATCCAAATGACAAAGCTATAATATTTTTAAATTTGTAACTCTTAGTCTGATCGTAACTGCATTAAAAGATATAGCAAAACAAGTATTTTTAAAAAATAATTTATTTGTATTAAAATCACAATATATCCGTTCACTACATAGATTTCAATTAAGTTTTTTTTTTTTTGGTAAAAACTTCTTATTTTCTTCTCTCCAGACTCCAGAACAACAACTTAATATTAATTCGCTGCTTATATCGCCAAATGATAATATGATAGTTAAAGCCCAAAAGTTATTAGTTGATAAACATTAAATTTTACTCAAGAGTATAGTTTATTCAATATGAATAGACCCTGAAAAGTCTTTTATACTAGTATATCTAAGTCAAGCATTGAAGAGGCGATTCTTGGAATCCTTAGGAATATTTCACGATGTACTATTCTCATTGAACTAAGCAGAAGGATGATCTTTTCAAGGAAATGATGCGTCCCAATTGTCTATATATTTTTATTGTGTATCTTCTCCTTGTGTATTTCTCTTCGGTGGAAGTTTCATTGAAGCTTGGTACTATTCGACAATAGCTTTTATAGTTGTGTTGGTTGTAGCTTTGAGGAGGGCTGACGTATTCATATTACGCTATTGTGTTTGATTTCTGAGCCACAACATCCGTCTTTTACCAACACTTATTTCCCCCTTTATATATTTTATCGGACTATCAAAACTCTCCCTTCCTTTGACACGGATGAGATATTTTGAATTTGAATATTTTAAGCCAAATTAATTTGTTTATGGACACTCCTTAAATATATTTTTCGTGGCGGTTTTCGAATTTCAGCTCTCCGAAAAGCATTTCTCGAAGGCTCAGGTCCATTTTTTGGGGCTTTATCTTGGGACATGTGAAATATTTTTCACCATCGGTCATCTCTGTGATCTTTTTCAATATTCATGGATATGCTAATGTGGCTATTTGAGCATGAGGTCTCGTTCAACCTGCACTGTGATCATATGCGTGTGGTGAGCGTTCACCTTTAGTGGCGGAGGCAGAGTGGGCATTTCCGGGCATGGCTACTCAAATCCATATAAGCTTTCAATTGACGAAATGACGAATGTTGGTTGAATGAACTTGATCAGCGATCGACAGTGGCGGCTTGCGAATCAATGTGAAAATTTGATTATCGGCTTTGGGGATTTGTGGATTCCGCTCGAGTATTTTCGACGGTGTAAATTGGTTGCGACCAGTAAACGGTACAGAGTGCTTCTTCATTTGCTTAACACTTTCATAATTTGTGGGTGTGTTCGGATTCCGATATTGACAGAAAATTTCATTGAAGAGACTCACTGAGCATATTAATTAACCATCGATTTAAATTCATTCAAATCACTATAATTTTACAACAGAACTCTGTTATAACGAGCAAAAAAAAAAACAACAAAAATTTGTTTGTGATCAATGATTTTCATTCGGCACCCTGATAACGATAATGTAAAACAGTAATATTTAATATTATACACTTGGGCCTGTTTGGAGTCGCATATAAAAAAATCGCACAAAAAAAGACTTGAACTATAATATATAGAAAACTGAGGAATAGGTTCCATTATTTTTAAAAACCGCATAAATTCAAATCAATGTAATAGAATGTACCAAAAATCATATAAATAAAAATACAATACTTATTTATCTTAGAATTGCTTTATTAAAATCTATTTTACAAGATAATCATACAAATTATCGAAATCGTCTTTTTTTAAATATAATCGGCGAAATTGAAAGCTCGTTCAGATTTTGAGTCATGTATAATAAATAGATTTTCTAATTTATTACAAAGTGTACTAGTTTCTTGTATAATCTTTACAATAAGAGAGTCTGGAGTTTCTTCCACTTCAATATCTCTTGTTTCTTCGCTGCCATTTAAATTAAACAAATAATATCATAGACATTATTTTGAGAAAAGTATCAAAGCCTTTTTCCACCAAGTTGATTTGGCAAAGTAAAAACAAATCCGTTCACCCATCGCCCTATACACACTCACTCTTGTTCTCTATAGAAAAATGAGGGATAAGTTCCATTATTTTTGAATATCGCATAACTTCAAAATCGCATTAAAAAATCCGCATAAAAAACAGACCCAAGTGTATATGATTCAACGTCACTTAAATTTTAAGACACGAAAATTTTCAGCCACTCATAGGTGGGTTTGTACTATATTATATCAAGATTTAAATTTTCAGATCTATGAAATCAGAGTAAACTTGGATTAAAACTATTGATTTGAAATAAAATATTTCCCAAATTTGTTGATACAATGATTATTTTTCTCATGCTCTAGATTTGATCATATTTTTTTATAATCTATTATACCGAAGCTTTAATACATAGTATTATAAACTTGTTGTTGATGGCTAGAAATAAAAGTTAATCGTCATAAAACTTTGCTATTGCTCGCTATAACCGTGAATTAGATCAAAAACGGTATAAAAGCAGCATGTTGTTATAATAAATGTATTTTTCAAGGCTTCAAACTGTTATTTTCTTCATTTCGGTTTTAGATTTCATTCAGGATTGAAACCCTGCTATTTTCTATTCCATTAAAAAAATATTAATATTCTGGATTTTGTGAGGATAATTGCAATAGTATTGCTATGCAATTAATCTTCGCTGAAATTCAATCATCGAAATAAATTTGGATGTTGTTAATACAACCTATTTAATATAATAAAAATATTTTTACACAAACATATACATGTTAATGTAAATGTATTCAGCTTGCGTCATCAAATATTTGTCCACTACCCTTCTAAAGTAATTGAATTGATCTAAGTAGTCATACGACATTATTTGTTCATATTGCTTTTTAATATCAAACGAATGAATGTATACGATTTGAATGATATAGTAGTGGCCTGCTTCTTTCAATGGACATGGAAGAGGTCCTAGTTCTGCATTGGATTGCTTGTGGCTGTACACAATGATGATGATTCATATCCAGTTAGTGCGCATTCTTGCCTAGTTTTCGTCGGTGGGTGTCCGATATATTTTGGTTTGATGTCGTCATTATGTTAGCCTGATTGCAGAGATGATTGGAATTTTAAAAATGTGTGTTAATTGGGCTGTTGAACAATTGTTGGATTTCTCAAAAGCCATGATAGACACATGGTTTTTCCAATGAATCAATTCGGATATTATAGATCATTCTTCGACTTCCGTTTGATGTCTTCTTATATGAAAAAAATGTATTCTTTTATATTCCAGAACAAAGCTGCTCATTTGGAACGATGAAAATACATTTGGGAATCGCATAAATATTACGTTTTAAGCAGATGCCTGAAAGCATGCGTCACGTATACATAACGTAAAAATGTTTGTTCGAATTCTTTTCGTCCTAATTGTGTTTTTGATGAATGCCTCGAATCCTTAAGCATCGTCGGTGCATTTTCAATAGCAAATTAGCATGTCTGTGGGAGTCGATGAAAAATTTGTACACTCTTACTCATACAATGCTTTTTTGTATTACATACTTGCAATATATTTATATTGACATGAAATTATGTTATTTGTATTGAAGCATACGTCCAAAATTACAATCAGCTTATAACCACTTTGACATACAACCTATATACATTAGATTCTAATGCGCTATAAGTGAAACTATTTAACTTTTAGAAAAAGTTCATTTAAAAGTTGCTACCTAATAGATGAAGCTGTGTTTGTGTAATATATAATAAAATAGGCGTGCTACACACACACGGTAGAGATGGTGATTATTTGGTGATTAGGTTATTATTTACAACCCAAATTTACAATATCGATAAAATTGTCTTATTTTGGAAAAATATATAAAAAAATGCATACACCTAGCAAAGATGCTGAATACAACTTAACCCTTTTAATAGTGAGCTAATTTAAAATCACTATCGGTACAAATCCACTTATCTGTCAGGAACGTCGCAGTGTGTATGAAGCGTGTACATACATAAATAAGCACTATCGATAGCACACAAATTTGGTAATTACTTCAAGTAAATATAAAAAAATACACTTTGATATACACTACACTTGAAATCGATTCATTATATCATTCACACATCAATATTGGTCAATAAATTTGGGTTAAAGATCTATACAATCGTACGATGTACGCAAGATACTATCTCCGTCTCTTTTTCTCTATAAACTCAACGTGCATGAAATTCTACATCTCTATCTGTCTCTGAGCTCAGCGAGTAAGAATGCTTTTTTCTGAATTACTGGAATTCGGATACAACTCTGTGTCTTACCTCTTTAAAGGGTTAATGAACTATAGCAGTGGTGTATTTATTTTCTAACACCACAAATATTCTTCAGCTTATACCAAGAGAAAGTGCAAAAATTTGTATTAAGAGACCTGGAATGTAACAATTTGATTTTCAAAGGTTCACCATCTCATTCAACAAGTTCTTGCCTGTTATAATGAAATTTAAAAGAGAAGAAAAAAACGGCAAATTCTACAAACAAAACGATGTTTTGTATCAAAATTGATTTTCAACTATTTCGGCTTACACACACATGGAATATTCTTTGCAATATTATATATTCTACTTTATATTAATTCCGTCTGCGGCACAAAAGCAAATTAAGGTCCTACAAACAACAAACTAATTAAAATTTCAAGGAGTGTCATCTCACACCTTTATTAATAAGCCCACCTGCAAACCCCGTTATAATTGCGATTCTTAAGCCGGTGAACTTTTATTTTGTGAGTATTATTGGTACAAATTTTAAAAAACATTCCGTAATTTCATTCCTCCAGGATAAAATTTCTGACATCGCAGGTCATTGAGCTATTTACATTATTTTCCGTTGTCACTCTTCGTTTGCTGCCACGCTCCGCTGAATTAACTAAACAATAATGCGTTTAGTAGAGGCGTAATGCAGGATATTCCAGCATAGTCTCGACGATGATACAAGCATAGTTCGCTTTTTGTATCGCTTCTAAATCCACCCCCAAAGCAATCAGAACGAATTAAGGGGGATGTCTTCACAGAGGTCATCAATCGTGGACATGATACGGGCTCACTGTACATTTAATAACGTTCACTCAAAACGTCAAATGATTTACCGACCACTTAATTTCTTATGGTCGATGTGTTGACCCCTATGCACTTACAGATTTTATTGCACAACATCAAATTTACATGCAAGCAAAATATATTTCTTAGCAGGGGTGGGGGCGATTAATTCGAATCGTTTGAGTCGAATTAATGTTCCATTGATGAAACTCATCAAATTTGCGGCCTTTCATTTTAGGTTTACGCGCTGACTGAGGTCAATATATTTCAAGTACTCATTATAGCGATTGGAAGAGATTGTTATGGAGTTATGACCAAAACATCGTTAATTTCGAGGTCGCAAAATTCGGGCTCTTCTATTCATATTCAAGCTATTCGAAGATCAACGCAAATAATTGGACGTAAGAAAGAATCTATTAAATAAATATTTTTTTTATATAATTTCTTGAAATTAACGTTCAATGACAATTTTGTACGACCTTATTGTCTTTCACCTCGATGATGGCATTGGATATAGCGACGGACACATCGCAGGCTTTCGTTTTTGTTGCGGCCTTAAAAATGTTAACCCTTTGCTATTTTTAGTGAGTACTTATATCTTTTAAAATAATTTGACGATGAACGTATAATACATTTATTTTCAACTTCTAATACATAAATACAAGATCATAACAAAGGCGTGGCAAAGCAGGTGCCCGCCACGGGCGCGACTGGACTTGGGGCGCAAAACGCAGAATACCAATCGAGAGTTGCATATGGTTCTTATTTTTCGTGACTATTCTACTTTACGTGAATCAACACCGATTAACTTTGTCGAATCGATCCGAAAAGCGGACCGGTTGGACGCACACGGGGGCCTTCTTTGATATGTACGGTCACGGAAATCCCCTCTGAGGCTTATTTACATAGGCGGTGTCTTTGTCTTAGACATGAAGTGATGGATCCATATTTCATTGAATTGATGCAAAAACTCGGCCCTATTGTTATGAAACATCACCAAACACTCGATTGAAGCATCATCACGACGCTATTCTATTGTGAGCAAACGCGGCACCCATCTTGCGCACAGCTTTCTCATGTCCAAATTTTCAGTCGCTTCAGGCGCTTCATACCCTCGTTACGTATAAATAGGTGCAAATTGAGACTATTAGATTCATCATTTTAATTCTCTAGAATTAAACATGTTTGTTTAGTTTTAAATATTTTTGGTATTTGGTGCTTAAATTTAAACAGACAAAGGCCGGTATTCCAGTCAAACAAATTACGTTTGGATTCCATTGCGAATTTCTATTCTTGTTTTTTAAGTCCAGTGTGTAGCAAATCCAATGTCAACAGCTACAATAGATTGAAGTCAATAAACGTGGCTAGGCAAATTCTAATTAATATATACATAAAAACGATCCATTTAAACATTATATTATATGCATATGAATTAATATTTACGCAATGAACATTTATTATTAAAATATGACCTGAGAGCATCCACCGTTTTTATGACCACTAACTGCTCCAAATTATTGATATACTTTCTCCTGAATCAAACGTGATTGTTTGCATCGTTTATAAGCCGCTAGAATATGATTGCCCAAGAAGAAAATGCTAGTGATCTTTCGTATTATATTTATTATGCGTATTTATAATTATTTGCACTTTTTGAATAATAAGTTGCATTTGAATTCCATTTCATCTAATTCTGTGTTTATTAAGCTATGTGATATTTGGTCAAACTTAAATCTACTGTTAACAGCTGTAATACATTGAAGTTAATGATAAATTGGCTTGGCAAATTTCGAATGATATTTTCATATGCATGTCAAATGACGTTGTGGAAGTTGCCTTATATTTATCATCGAATTTTCTCATTAAACATTTTAATTTAATAATTAATCTTATAAGCATTTATGTTCTGGCTTTCTAAACAGATAAAGAGACAAGAAGAAAATCCAAATCTCTGTCATCTGATGCCAATGTCTTCAGCTAATGATTCTAGCTACTCTTAACAACTTCACTGACACAGTATAACCGTTTTAGTTTTGTTTTGTCAATTGATTTATGATCATCGCATTCATGCCCTTCCCATTAATACATATCGAGGAAGTGATCATTGTTAACTGGCTAATGAGATATTTGTAAGATGACATAGATGTAATAAAATTTGCTCTTATTCTAATGAACTTAAATAGATTTATATCGATGACACATGAAGATCTTCGTCATATTAATAAATAATGATGATGGCAGTTTTCTTTGTCTCACTTCAAGGAGAGCCGTCGAAATGATGTCATTTAAATTTGGATAATTTAATCTCACATACCAAAATGATTGAATTAAGAGCTCGTAGCTTTAATAACCAAAGGGTTATTATAAGACACTTTCTTTTCAATTTTCAAAGCATAAATTTTAATGAAAGTAATTGACCTTTTTGTCGTCATGGTGTTAATTTACGAACACCCGCATGGGGGTCATTGAAATGAATTAAAATTGTTTTTCCTTATTGATTATATCACTTGGTGTTACTAAATCAGACTTGTTATGCAAATTGTGTATGCATATTGAATGGTTTTATGAAAATCGACCATTGAGGATTCACATAAAACTGAGACGTAAACATTCATATATTCTATTTTTTTTAAGAATCCAAATTAAAAGACGAAAGATTGACCTTTCAAATTTGTTGTTGGAATCAAATTAGAGTACATATTTTTAATGGTGGAAATTCAAGAACTAACTATGAATATTTTTGCACTATGATTGTATGTCGATGATTTGGTTAAAAATACACGATGATAGTTAAAATTCATAATAAGGAAAGCTTTCAAAATGACTGGCGTTTCGTTAATTGTTTCGACATGATTTTGCAGATCTTATTTTTGACACATTTATTATGCTAACGCATTATGTTTAAATTATGTTTAAAATTTCTATCCCATCATTTTATTTGCTCATGTCCTTAGAAAACTTATTGAAAAATTATTATTGGGATAATAATTCGTATTAATACATTTTACAAAGAAACCCTATTTTTTTAAATGGGGTTGAAAAATGTAAACTAGTCTGAAAAATATTTTTTTTAAAGAAAGTATTGTAAATGATCAAAAAAATTGATCCTTTTCTATTCTCTTAAATATTAATCCTTTGGCTGCTACGTTGATTTTCATTTAATCAATTTTCATACCCTGACGTACGAAAAATATTCATATTCGAGCATTTTTAAGTTATCAACGACCTAATAGCGATCGTTGTTTGCAATCCTCGTTAGTTTCATAATTGACGACGTATCGTTGCTTTGCATCCAGAGGGTTAAATTGATTATAATAATTTGTAGCTCGATGAAATTGTCTTTGGGTCGGTATTTGAATAACTCTAACCATAATTTTATATTCAATGTTTCTAAACGTGTCCAACTGAAATAATGTTTGTTTTTCTGTTTTACAGGTAAGCCGTGAAAATTTTATATTCATCATAAGCAAAAACTCACAGGACGCAAGTGAGTCTGTTTAACATAAATATAGTCTTAATGCGAAATTCAAACGCTTTATTTTAATTTTTGTATTGAAATGCAAATTTTCTTGTAAATTTTCGCGCTAGACTTGACATAACGAATATGGAACCATTCGCAAATGTTTTGTGAAAACAAAAACGAGAGTAATCCGCAGCTTCGCAACTTGTTCGAACACATAATTCAGAGAAAATATCCAAAGCTCAATAAGAGATGTTCGCCAATTTGTCAAGTTTTCTTCGTACGATTTTCGGAGAATTTATTATGCAGTTTTATTATGTTGGTGGTGAAATTTTTTCTAGGTTAACTATAAACAATCCCATGTTTATTTTAGTTGTGTTGAATTTAATGAAGCATGCTTAATGTCTCCTTTGGCAGACGTTTCACTAAGTTAGACATGAATTATAGTCGTTTCATTACTGACTTTATTTTTTCTTGCGAGTCGATCTTTCAATGCTGATTTCTCATTATTTTATTTGTTTTAAAATTCGCCGAGACATTTAATTTGTACAAAAAAATAAACCGCGCTGTGTAAATCTTATGCAACGGGAAGCTTGCATTGATCTATTTTACCCACAGCACTGTCTCCTTTGACGAAAATTTATGGAAGTATTGTGATCATCAAACTTAAATTGTCATAAAATATCATCAATGTTTAATTGGAGAAAATAAAACATTTTCGTATTCAAATTGATATAACACATTATCATATACATTCGAGGCATCAAATGCTTAAATATATTGCAGAAAACAATTACTTTAATATTGTAATACCAGTGTTCGTCATTCATGATGTCTGCTTACGTACATAACATAAACATCAAACATCATCGCGACACCGTGTCACTCTTCTTGTTGACTTTTATCATAAGTTAACACCATTATTCATGCCAACAAGAAGAATGGCTGAGGATCTCACTTATATAGTCTAATTTATTTGAATGAATGTAGTTGGCAGTAAAAATGTTAATGTCGACATGTTTAATTTTAATGTTTTGCACATAGACATGCGATTAGAGCTGCCAACATTTGAATAACCGTCTGGGTGCAAATACGTGTTTTCATTAATTTTTCAGGAAAGCTTGATGTATTTCAACTTTTAATCTTGATTTCTTAACGATATATAATCTATATTTGCGAGACAAAGGGCCAAAAGTAGGCGAATTTAATAAATATTTGTCTAAGAAAAGATGAGTGCTTATTGTTCACAGTTTTAGTTAATTCGTGCGAATAACTGTCGGAGAAAAATATGTTTACTGAAACAATGATGATTCTCCAACAGCATAATAGGTCATACTGTATTTTTGACAAAAAATCGTTTTTTATTGTTTGAGCTTGAAGGATGATCTTTATAAATTTTGATGTATGCGCTTGTGAAGCCCTTTTTTAATTTTATGTTTTTTTCCATTGATTTTTTTAAAAGTTGTAACACTAATCAACCAAACAAATTCAGCTTTCTTAGCCTTTTTTGTATCTTTACATTGTTATCCCTAGATTTCCACCTAAATCTGCTTCATCAGTTTCTTCTTCTAATAGTTATCTTTTTCTTCTTTTTTTAAATATATAAAAATGAATTGGGTTTTGTTCGTTCGAAATGCGCTGCCATACCGTTCATCGGATTGCGATAAAACTTCGTCCACATATTGCTAAAGATTCCGCGATCACCATAGGCATAGTATTCTGATTTATAAAAATCAATGTTTGTTTGTCCGTATTTAATGCGCTGCCATACCATTAATTCAATTGCGATAAAATTTTGCCAACTTATTGTTTGCACTTTCTCAAATAATATAGGTATAGTACAATTAACTTACAGTAGATCTTATATATAAAAATCAATGTTTGTATGTTTGTTCATATTTATAAAACTAACAAAATAAAATAAATATCACTAATACTTTTCCCTTATATATCATTCGATTTCAATAAACGTATTCACTATCGGAAAAAATCATTTATTCTATCATTACAAGATAACTCTTTCAAATCTCAAACGATATTTTTAGAATTATTACTTCTGTAGCAGTAACGCGCCGGGTACCAGCTAGTATTTGAATATTATCGACAGGAAAACAATAAAAATATTTCTTAACACATTCCCATCCCATTTTAACATTTGTATAAAAAAAACATTATTGGAAAAACTGATTTCAATTTTTAACTAGAAGGTAGCGTCTAGATTTTTTTTAAAAAATGTTTAGGACATCTTACTGTATAGAAATATGTAAACATAGCAGTAGTTTTTAAGCTATGGTGTGCATACTATTATAATTTATAGAATAAAATGATTAAATTCATGTCTTTAAGTAGTATATAATGGCTAAAGACTCACAGTTGCGTCTCCCGCGTCTACCAATAGTACCCGTAAACCGCACATATGCGTTATCCGGCAAGAATGTGTTAATAATAAAAACAGCAAATTCTACTACTGCATCTACTATCAACAAATTTGATTTAAATTGCTTAAAATCAAAACAAGGAGCCTATATTAATCAAAACTAGGGTTTTGGAATCAAAGCCCTTTGAGTAGTGAGCTGTCTATATCACACAATATTCGGTCATTTATTTGTGTAAACATAAACAATACACTTGAAATCGATTCATTATATCATTCACACATCATTGTTAATCGATAAATTTGGGTTAACGATCTATACAATCGTACGATGTACGTAGGAAGCTCTCCAATCACTGGAATTCGCTCGCAAATAAGCGATCATCCTACCATACAGGTAAAATTACATATTATATTGAAGTATTTGAGATCCTATACTGAGTTATGTTTAGTTTTATTTATTCATTCATTCTGAAACTGTTATTAAATGACGGGAATATGATTTAATTCATTAAATCATTAAAGCAGTTTAAGAAAAAATATATGAGTTTTTGAGCAAATATCGACATATCTTCGCAATGTTTTGATATTTTGATTGCATTTGATAACGACTAACTATTTTCTTCGAAATAAATACATCTTGCATATAATGTTGGGAATCGTGGTTAGAGACCACATTTTTTGTATTGTATAATCAGTGTTATAAATCACACAAATTTATTTTATGTCTTGTGAAATAGACTAATGTACAATTCTAACAATTTTAAAGCCGCATCAATTCAATTCTATCCATTTCTTTTATTATGAGATGTCATATTTTTCTGATGACCCGCTGCCACGTTCTTTGCTTGAGTAATTTTTCTTACTCATATGTTATTTATTATATCATTTTTATATCACATGATGCTCTATGGCCACCTGAAACTCAAAGGCATTGGCGCCAATTTTTTTTATCATGCATTTGCATGTTGCCGGGTATAGAATGGTTCCAATGTTAGATGCACATGTTTCATCGTCACTAAATATTGATTGAGTCGCATTAAATTGTTTTTTTTGATACGTTCTATTGAATTTTTTTGCAGTCGTTGAATGCGTTTATCGAATATGACCGCCGACATAACAAAAACATGATGATGCAATGATTTCGACGATTCTTGCTGAGACGTGTAGTTTGCTTAGTAGCAGAATTCCTACGTAGTTTTTATGCGACTACTCATCTCAAGGAGCATTAATGTAATAAAAAAAGTTGTTTTGGAGTGTGAATCTCTGGTAATGCCGGCGAACACATGCGCGCCAACACATGCGCGCTAACACATGCGCGCCAACACATGCGCGTCAACACATGCACGCCGGTCGACCATAAAGCCAAATCATGGAAATTTGATGGTGTTGGTTTTTAGTTATGGGTGTTTGTGTGAGCGCTGATTGGTTGTACATTGTCCGCCGTGGGATACCCTTGAACTCTCTCAAGCGACCGCCTCATGCTTCTACGGACATTTCAAAAGCCACTCTCGGCCATCCTTTTTTATTGCGTATTTGCTATAAATTATCATCGAATTTTATTTATATTCTGAATGGACTGTCCTTTACTGTTATAAACGTTTATGGAACCTCATAAGATGCCGCGAAATTGTTCCGGACTAGAGAAAATTACTTTCTTTAGATCAAAAAAACAAACTGTAAAACATGTTTTATTTGCATCGAAAGAATGAAAGAAAATTAAATAAATGTATTTAAAACAATTTTTATCAACAAAATAAATATTAGCATTAATAAACTAACCCTTTGAGTATTGAGCTAATTTTGAATAATCATAAACTTAGATGCTATATTTCTATATTCGCCACTAATCATCCGTACAAATCCACTTATCTGTCAGGATCGTCGCAGCGTGTATGAAGCTTGTACACAAATAAATAAGCATTGTCGATAGCACACAGTATTCGGTCATTCCTTCAAGTAAACATAAACAATACACTTGAAATCGATAAAGTAAATAAAATTCTGATCCTTTTGATTTTGCTTCAAAAAAATGTACCTCTAATAAAGAGAACTATGTAGAAAAATAAGACACTCCATTTTTATTTTTATTATCACTATTAAATTTGTACGGCAAAATTCCGGATTATATTTGAATATTTTGAATATTTTACCAATTTCATATTCGTTATTCAAATAAGACAGCATTATATTTGATCTTAATTGTTAAGTTTCAATTGAATTTTTTTTTTAGCAAATTTTGGTGGAAGTGTAGACCATATACTGTTATCTGGTTAGACCCAAAGGCCAATCGTTAGACCAATTGCATTGAAATTCAACAGTTATATTTTTCAGTTAAATTCATAGTTTCATAGTACTATTGTAATGTTACGACAAGCAGTAGTTCTTCATGATGCTCCAGGATGGCTCAGGATATACCCCACTCGATAACATATTCCATGTGTTTTCATTGGGTAAATGAATTCCAACTGCGGGACTTTAATGACGATAAACCCCCTATAGTGGCTCTTTACCCAGCATTAAGTTTTTTCTATTTTTTATTATTGCATATCCACGATATGCATATTTGCTGTAGTGCGTGCTAAACACCGCCATGTAGGTGATAATTGTAATTACTTAAAAAATGTTCATGGTAATAATATTACATCCACCTTGTAAATAATATATTTTATTTCATCATATCAAGGATTGTTTTTGCAATTGCAATTATTCAAAAATAGAGTATTAATAGTAAAATTTAAAGGCATTATTAAATAGTTCGTTGTCTTTAAAAATCGCGAATTTATTAATCAAATTTAATATTGCATATTTAATAGTGGTGCTTCCTCGTTTATAATATTATTATGTTTCATCTATGATACCTTACAATAATCTTCTGAAGACCTGCATCTCGGGGGATTGCTGTTCGTTGCTCTCCGGCTTTGAGCGCTCATGTTGCCGTTCCATATAAGATGGGATTTTCCTTAAATCTTCAATTAAATTAGATAATTTAAAAAGATTTTCGTTCAAAATTAAATCGATCCGAAACATTTTGCATTGGATCTGCAGGAAATGTGATGCTTTTCGCACAAAGTCTTGCGGAAATGATTTTTAAAATTGATCAGCCGCTTCAATGATGGCGTTCGAGCAGCTGGGAATTGCAGCAATTTTGCCAAAAAACTGAATGACGAATAAAAAATGAACAGCATCTAAATTACACATAATAGTGCATGATATTTTTGATGTTGTTCGTCGAACATAAGAAATCATCAATGGCTTTGAGATGAGATTTTTTTCTTTAGGAATTAACGCTTGATCATTTGATTTATAAAAACGTTCGATGCACGAAAAACATTAAATATTTAAACTCCTGATTAAACTTTCAAAAGCTCCAGGCGCCTGCGAACTTTTATAGGTTCGGTCTGAGCTTTTATGTCGATCCCCATCGCTCAAATATCTTATAAGCCCATATCAATTTTCGAAATTCAGAAGGTATGTTCTACATCCTGAATTTAATATAATGTGGATAAAAACGAAGATTGAATGGAGATATTTTTAAAAAAATGCTTAGAAGCATGGTTTACATGCGTTACTTTGAATCTATTTGAAGATCTACAGACAGACAATGCTTTTTTTAATTTTAGCACTGGATCTGCGAATTTTTTGTGATACATATTTGCGTTTATTTTTATACGACTATTTTTACATGGAAATGGTATGCTAAATGCATATAAATGTAACCACAACTTTAACAGCGGGGTTGATTTAGATAATAATTATTTTCGAATTATCTTTCAGAGCGTTTTATCGTTCCAATGAAATAACATAATCCACTTTTAATTTTAACGATATGACGTCCAACAGTGAAATACGGACGTCGCGACCTCGGCGAAGCTCCCTACGCACTCGAACAAATTACCACAACGCAATGGTTAAATAAATTCAAATTGTAGTCTAATTAATACTACATATCCATAAAATATATTTACAGAGCAAAAGTAATAAAAATTCATGACTTCTGCCATTATAAACACACAGCCATAATTCTTCCCGACCGTATAAACTTCCTTTTAGCACTTCGAGACAGTTTATCAAGTAAGATATACGACACGATTAGCCATTAGACTTAGTTGAAAATTGTTGATTATCTCATAAAGTCGTAATGAACGAAAACGAATTTAGACACATTAATAATCATTATTTATCATTCTCGAGATGACATGGCAAAATAATAGATAAATCGCGAATATTTGTCGGGATTTTGTGCTATTTTGATTACTGGGCGACATAATATTAATATGAAGCCTTGTTTATTTTATAAGATCAAGCGTTGATGTAGTGGTTTGGATTTTGGATTTTTATTAATAAAGATTCAAGTTCAAATTTAGATTGTTGATAAAAATCACTGTGCTAACAAATTTTCGTTATGACAAGCTATGTTCAATCGACTGTTTTCGATCCAGAGTTAACCTGATTACCAGAATCTGGAAGAGTAACTGAGGCTATTTTTAAAATCGTGGAGGGTCCTCTTACTAATTAAATTCGCAACAAAATGGTAATTTTAATCTTAAAACAAAGATAAATTCTGTATTCACTCATAAATCCTTTCATAACCAAAATTCCTATTCAAATAAACCTGTCCTAATTTTACCACATATGGAATGCAAAAGGAAAATCATCACATAAACCATCATTTCACAATGTACAATGTATAAGAATTAACTAACTTTTTTCTATTCAGCCCCCCTTTTATTCAATGTCCTTAGTTTAAATACAATTGCCCTTTTGATTTCACGGTATTTTGGTTTTGAATGTTACCATCGAAATCAACCAATAAATACATTTAAAAAAATCTTAATATTATGTTAAAAATGCTTTTCTTTCATTGTCTCTATTTATTGGCAATATACTACTGCTTTGATTGTCTAGCAAGGTACAAGCAATTTAGCTTGTAGTAAAAGTAGCTTGGGATAAAATTTATATGCTGGAAATATTTGATGTTACGTTTAATAAATTCATTACTTTTTTGATGAACATAAAGAAATTTTCATTGATTGAAAATAGTGTAATATTCTGAATAATGCAAGATGCATTAAAATGCATTCAAAATGTAATGATGATAAAATCACAAGTGACTATTGCGGAATTTTCATAGACTTTTCGCTGTGAATTGTGCATGTAAATTATAAAAGGATTTGTACAATAGACCTTAGGGTTCCGCAAGGACTACCCTTACGTGAAAACGTGTTGCGGTTAAACATATGCTCTCCGTTTTTGCATTAAGTCGTGACCAAATACGAGGAACGTGGATAGTTTTCGATAATGCAATGCAAAGAAAACCAATATCCTCTCTTCAAATATAACATCATTTAGAATTGCTAAGCAAGAATTAATGTTAAATTCCAACAGGAGACTTGAAATATCGAAAATGGGTGGATTTAAATTTTACCTATCGAATAATTATTAAGGCACAATCTTATACCCTTTTTTTTAGCCTAATCCAAAATATATGGGGAATTAGTGTATGTTATGATGATGACGATGTAAAATGTAAATACACGTTTCCAAGAAGCGAAAACTGTCACATTTTAAAAGGTCAATTCGAGGAATCGATATTTCACAAGTTTTTTTGGCTGATTTGTTACATTAAATAGAAAAACGCCGAAAAACATCTTAAAAAAAATAAATCATTTTTTTGGTTGAAACGATGGTAATTTTGTGAAAGCGATTCATTTTATTATCAGAGCTATTCATGTGGCTAAAATCTTGGGGGATTCCAATGAAAGCCTTTATTGTTTCCGGAGTCCTGGAGGAAGAGCTGTCGCTGATGTCAATCAGTGTCCCGTAGCCGGATGACAGGATCACTCTCGCTCACAGGAGGCTGTGGGAACATTTTCCGATTGATTGACGCGCCGCGAGAGGCTTTTACTCTATGCACTTGGGATAGAGATTTACGCGGAATTCTTGCGATTGGTTATTATCTCTATTCAGATTGACACTCCACTTTTACAAGTATTTTTTCAGCAGATTCACCCAAGTGTTTTAAGGCGTATTCCTTAGATAAATGCCTGCGGTTTTCAACAGTTAAATTGCTTAAAATATTAATCGCATTGTATGTGTCAGTCAGTCGTGTGTAGGATTACCACAGACAATTTATATCGCGCCAAAGTGCCGAAAAACATTTAATAGTCGTATTAATTTTATTAAAGATATCGAAAATAGTCCTCATCATCAGTAGGATTGGCTGTATATATTATAATTAGCGTGCCAAATTTAAAACGCACGCTCGATCCACTCATCAAACACGTTCGTTTGAATTTCGGTACAATTTTCTGCCATTGTGATAAGATTTCATAATGAATAGTCCGCATTGAATGGTTGTCTTCATCAATACAAAATGGCACTGAACCTTTAGTGGGTTGTACGTTGAATAATCCAGTTTGTATCGCTCCCAACAATGAATACGTTACACTAGATCGCTATTGTCAACAGCTCGGGCAGATTAAAAGCTGTTTTGGATCGTGATCGCCCACATGTGGTTCATAGAAAAGGAGTTATGGTTCAATCATCGTAATCGATTTATCACATTAATATTCATACGGACGAGGAGATCACCTTTAATACAAATGATCTAATTTCTTGTATTTATGCACGATGTTACCATGTAGTAACGCGGAAATATGTAATTAGAATCCAAAATGGTTTTAGTTTTATTGCTTGATTGTTTTTGGGGATTTGTCGTACTTGTTTTATGGTTTTTTAGTAACTATACTCATCAAGAATAAATTATGATTTTTAAAATTCAAATTTAACGACCCAATTTACAATGGATCGATTTTTACCGATTGAAGAATTTATTCGAAATTTAATGCTTTATCATTTTTTCAAAAAAGAGACTGCAACGCGCGCCCCAGAAAATATTTGCGAAGTGCTGAGCGATATTTTAAGTTTTCGTAAATGTCAAAATTGGTTCCAGAAATTTTGATTTAAAAAATTGCCCTGGAAGTGGAAGACTGCGTAAGATGAATGCCACCATACTGACTGCTGAAATCGAAAGTAATCCAACAGCAACTATTTAAAAAATATCTGCCAATCTCGTATACTCATGGTCGAGTGTTCAGCAAAATGGTCTGTACGTGTACTTGCTTTATTATGAACATTCGCTACCTATAGATTAGTAGATGAACTTAACTGAACAAAGTTTTTTTATTTTTATTTTATGATATATTGCTGTATCGTGAATATATTGAGGAAGGTCAGTGCCTATGCTATTTTGAAACGTACTTTCTCCAGCTTGTTTCTAATGATCTTGAACTTATTGCACGTTGTAGGGCCACACGTGAAGATCATTTTTCTATATGCGACGAGTATAATAGTACTCGACTTTCAGAGTTATTAATAACGTATAATATTATACGCATTTTCTTCAATTTTGGACCTTCACATTTCGAACATGTGGGGAAGTTGTTGTTTGTTTGAGACAGCCATTATTTCGCGATGCTGCCAGTAATACTGCCAGATTCCATATATGGCAATCATACTTGTAAGCTTGAAGTCCATTGCGAATTTTTGCTTTGTTTTAAGCTGGAACATAGTACTTCCTACGACTTGTAGTCATTGTGATGCTTAATAAAAAAAGGAACTGATATCAGCTGTTTGAAATGATAATGAATCATTAAAGCATAATGAATCTAATAACACTTGTTATAACGACTGATATAATAATGAAAATTTGGCTCAAATTTGCCAAAATCACTTTAAAAATGAAAATCATGATACTATTCCTCTTTGGAAATAATCATTAACCCACTCTATATTTCGTAGATAACATTTTTATAAAGCGATTGAACCATCTCGTTGATACTTTGAATTTCTCGATCTAGTTGATCCTTATCATCATATTTCAAATTTAACCTATTTTTACGTTGGTTTGATATAATCTCCATGATTCAATGTGTATGGCTTAAAATATACCATCTTTTTAATCCATGTATATTGCTCAGTATATTTATTTTGTCCATCGCCCGTTGCATATAAGCAATGTCATCTACAAGGATGTGTCATCAACATATCTTAAATTATTTATGATTTCTCCATTTATGACTATTCCATCAGCTGTATCATCCATGGAATCTCTAAAAATGGTTTCGGAATGTTTGCTAAATAGCATTGGAGAGAGTATGCAACCTTATCATACGTCGCGATATATCCATCGTTATTTCTTCTTCAACTTTTTCGTATTCAAATTTAAATAATTTCCTGCATTGTTGTATTTCAATGTTTCTTTCTATTATATATGTTCTTTTTATTTATTGTGTGTATTAAATATGGCATAGTATTCTTACAATCTTTCTTAGTTTTCCACCAGTTTTCAAGAACTGATTTAACTTATCAAGATTAAATTTCATTGGTTATATATGATATTTGGAGCATGTGCTTTATGTTGGTTTTGGCTCATGGGATGATGGGATTTAGCTTTGGGCATTCCATGGAAAATAAAGAGCTAATAATATAAGATTTGAAGTCGTGATCGTACTGTTGTCTTTAAATAATAACCTACATAAATAATGGCTTGGTAAAAGCTTTTGATTTATATTATTAATCAATGGCAGTGATAACGATTATTTTTTTACACAATATGTCAATAATTTTTGCAAAGCTTACACAACTTTCTTTTGTAGCTTCGTTTGGCATTAATTTATTGGTTTTTATGATATGAGAAAAACATGAATTAATATAATGTTAAAAAGGTACGTATATTTTCATTAAATCACTCATTGTCTTAACGAGCATATTTCATAGATATTCTAACCAATTTGAAACGTATATTAATTTAATATGTTTTGTATCAAAAGTTCATGAGGTTTTATTGCCTATTTGTGAAATATTGAACGAATAACGGATATAACGAGCATATTTAACCGATCTTTTCTTGCTCGTTCTAATCAAGATTGACCATGTTTATTATTATTTTTTGTATATGTATATTTTTATATGAATTTTTGTACCGTTATTGGTTACGTATTGACTTTCTGTCCCTATGTAGTTTGTTCCCTTTGAGTACTTAATGCGGATATTACAGTCGACATGGCCTCCTCTGCCAGGGTTCGAAATTTTATGGCATTACATTACATCATCTGTGGCTTTTTATTGAGATTTTACTTCCATGTGAAATTGGCACTCCACTCAACAAATAAACGTTTTATGTGCTCGGTGGGCTTTCGAATAAAAAATGATATTTTTTTCGAATTTCATTGAAAAGAAAGCCTTTTATATTCCCCACAGGCCGAAAATGAGATGACGATCTATTTCAATCAATTTGCTTAGGAAATTTCGCATAATGGGACCCCTCGATTTGTTCACCATCCAATGATGAATTGTACAGTGCCAACGGTCTGAAAATGGATATTGCCATTTTAAATTATTTAACATAAATAGAGCAAACAAAGCGATGTATGTTTGTATGTTTCAATTAGAATAAAATCCTCTCGTATGTAATATTAATCCTTACGCAGCCTGAACAAATTAAATAATTAATTATGAATTGAAATATTCATTATATGGACGCCCAATTTCAATATCCATTCAATACTGTAGCCGTGAAAAAATTGATTAACAAAATATCTATTAATTTTGCTAATTAATCGCAGCGATATATTGAAATTAAACAAACATATTATACATTTTTAATAGATAGATGGTCATTATGTATAAGTGCTTTTGATTGGGATTAATGGAAGTAATAGCTTTTCGACCAATTGGTTTACCGTTATTATTTTCTTATTAGATGTATAGAAGTGCCCATCGTCATCGAAGCATATTCAGTGCCTTATTTAGGGGTTGCTCTCGAAATACTTGTAGGTCCTTTTCCGTCCCTTGAAGTGGCCGCGTCCGTTTGTTTACATCCACTCTCACCCTCCGCCAATCTACCTGTATTTCAATAAATCAATTTGATAAGGAATATTTCCGACCACTCGCTATTTTTGGACATATTGCCAAAAAAAATCTTATATTCAAATCGTAATATAAAAAAAATATTTTTTTAAAAATTTAATCTCTGCCACGCCAAACACGATTATGAAATACAAGCTTCTGAAGGCTGTAAATTGAATAGTGGGTGTATTCATGCTGCATGTGGAATTTAATGTATAAATTTTACTATCGCCACATCCAATCAATAGTTCATATATAATATGGCAAACGTGATGAAAAATTAAAATATATATATTATGGACTGAAAAACTTGTATTACTGCTATCATGGATAAGTTCTTGTATTCTTATTATAGAAGTTTGGGTCAAGTTCAGATTGTAGAAAAATATTTCAACGTTCCTAACAAATTTGAGATATTGGAAAGTATTACTGTCTATGATCTTATCGTCTCATTTCAAGCTGATTTTCCCTGATATTATAGGATCTAAAAATGAAATAATAAAGATCCGCCTATGTATGAATAGATTACAACAAAAATTAAAATGTAATTTGAAAATAATGCTATTTAAAATCATTATTCAAATAATCTTATCTTAACTCATTCCCGCCGGGTTACGTATTTGTGCGTTTATTTGTGCTATCGGTAGACGCGGGAGAGGCACATGTGCGTCTTTAGCCATTCAATTTGGGTCTGTTTTTATGCGATCAAGAACTTATCCCTCATTTTTCTAAAGAGGACAAAGCTTTTTTTATGTGAATGCGCACAAAAAAAAAATTAACACAAGTGTAAGTTAATATGTAGAACATCCAAATGTGAAAATAGTGTTTTTTTCCACCCAACACGACATGCTTAATTCTAACGAGCTTTCAAATTCCAACGCGAACTTAAGAATTGAATGTCTCCATATCACGAACTGCGTAAAAAAATATAGTTAAAAAGTATTTTGGTATATTCTATCACATTGATTTGAAGTTATGCGGTTTTTAAAAAAATGGACCTATTCCTCAGTTTTCTATGTAGCTCAAGTCTTTATTTATGCGATTTTTTAAATGCAACTCCCCGTGGAACTTATCTATCGCATGAAAACACACCCAAGTGTGCTTAAATGCATAGATTTAATAATTATAAAATATTTTTTATCATGCTGGTACGCGTACCACAGTTTAAAAACTACTGTTATGTTCAAATAATTCTATACAGTGAAATATCCTAAAATTTTTCTCTGTGTTTTTCTGGAAACTACTGACTAGTTAAAAAATTAGAGGATTTTTTTGAACATTTCAAAATTTCGCAAATACGCCTCGCGTTAAGCGAAAGACAATACCAAGCGTATCCTGACGGGAATGTGTTAACTACATATGAAAGGCAATGATAAATCGTTTAATTAAAAATTCTGCCCTTATTTAAATGTTCCCTATTAACCTGTTAAACGGGAAAGTTTCTTTTCAATAACGCAATATACAGTGGGCGCTCACATTTTCGTTAGGACGTATATATACGTCACGCCCACCTGGTTGAGTTCATAGTATTAATTTTTTTTAACGATGCTTAGAATTTATAAAAAAAAATTAAATATGTATTTCTTTTTTTATTTAGACACATAAACATATGCCGTTGCCTTTCAACTTAGCATGAGGGTTTAGGTGTAATGCTGTTTTTTGATGGCATAAGCTGGCTTTTTACTATGTTGTCTGAACTAAGCATTAAAACATCTTTTTTGTCCTTCCGTTTTAAAACTATAAGTTTGCCTTTGAATCTTATCTTATGCTACTAGTCACCATTTACTAAGTACACGTCCACTCCAACACAATAGCGAAGTGCAACCAATTTGCTACCTATCTTAAATTCATGTCAAAACATATATCGACAACTCACATATTCGTTAAACGAAAAGAAGTCCCGCCTGCTTTAGGTCTCAATATATATTTTGAGGACGTATATATACGTCCTAACCAATTTCGATGTAGTTTACGTTGGACGTATATATACGTCCCGCCCACTTAACAGGTTAAGATCGAACACCTTAAAAACAAGAAAAAGTAGTTAATTGAAGATGATCATTAGTATTAATGTCAAATCTATTAGTAGACGTTGTACATAGTTGATGATTGGACAATGCATTTCATGATATATCTTTAAATCAATATGCCTCCACACTTTTGCAGTTGCTTATAGAAGCTCAAATATATTTAGCCTACTTAATTTAAATTGAAATTTATTGTTGATATTAAAAAATAATAATTAATAAACACGAGGAGTACTAAATCATTTATCCAACCAACTATGAAAAAAATGTACAAAGCGAGTTCATATAAGATTGTGTATATTTGAATAAGTCTTGACATATTACATACTTAGCCTCATTTCAGTGCGGTCGTAACTATATGAGTGACAGCGTGTCATGTGTAAGCGTGTGTGGGGAACAAATATCAGTTATAAAATTAGAAAGAAAAATATAAAAAGTTCTTGGAAAAGTGCATTGAAACATGACAATGATTCATTTTGATAAACCAGAAATAGCAAAATCTTCAATGGCATACATATTGATTGTATTATTTATACGTTTATCACCTTGATTCGAGTGAAAGTATAGACTGTGTTAATCTTTAAAAATAACATGTTTTTTATTGAATGCCCAGAGAACATCTTCGCTCTGTAAGGAAGTAACATTTTAATTCGATTAATTTTTTATATGGATAATCTTTAAATCATGTATTACGCTTTAACATCGTACAATTGCCTAGAGTGGTCAAATGCGTTTTGGGCATCTCCAACATAAAAAGAAACACGAGCTCAGTATTTATGGACATTAAAAAAGCTTTCAAATTTGTTTGACCCGATGACCCAATTCCCAGGGTTATTACGTTTTTCCTCAATTATTGTTAAATATTGTGAAGCTCATTTTATATCTTGCTATCGATCTTAGATCGATAGTTTCGGGTGAAAAATAATAATCCTGATTTTGCTTTTGAATGTTCGCTCTCAATTTAAATTGCCAAATGTATGTGTTCGTAGGGTTCACAATTATTTATGTATTCGACAATATGGGTGTATCTTTCATCGGGCAATATTTGTGCTTGATTTGAATAAGATTTTGCAATTAAATTTAAAAGTAGGCTGCAACTTAAGCAAATATATTTATTCGTTTTCGTTTATCATCCATTCGAGAAAACAATGTACTGTTGACAAGACAACAAAACAGATAAACCGGTTTTTATCTAGTTTTTAAAATGTCATACCTATCATCGAACGTAGGAGGATTTCCGTAGAAGAATATTTTCACTTTACTCTTTTTTCTTCATCATTTGGGGTCGCTTTTTGCAATTTCTTCTATCAAACATACAAATGATGCCATATAATATTCGCAATTGATATTTTTTCTTTCATAAGATAATTGATTAATTAAATACCGTGCGCATCCCAAACTACGGAGACCAAAACTATACCAGCTGAAATTTGCATTTTTGGTCACTTTAGGCGGCTTTCGTTGGTTGTTTTTCTCTCAGCTGGCTTCTAAATTTACTAACAGTACAGCAATGGATTCATGTTTTATCTATTGTTACATACCGCATTAAAAAAAATATTTTTATTGCGTTGAAACAATTTAATGCGTTGTTGTTTTTGAGCAAATGCGGTACCGACTTCGAACAGAGCTTTTTTATGGATAAATGCTGCTCCAAAATGGTGAATTAACTGCCTTCTTATATATTTAAGGTGTCAGCAATCTTTCTATTTTGTCATCCTACGAACTTATTGAGTGAATGGTAAAAATATGATTATTTGAATAGAAATTATAGAAAGGAAAGGATCTATGAGTGTGTGAACCTATAAATAAACATGATTTTAATAATATATTTAATTTTTTCATAATCTAGAATCTAATCCAATATATCAGGTCAGTCCAAAAGTTCGTGCGCATTTTTTGGGATTTTTTAAATAGTGTAAATAAAACACAATTTATCATTTTAATCAATGATATATTTTCCAAGTCCAAAGTTCATTTTGTACATCCTGTTTATAATTTAACTTTTTCCCTAGTAAAATACAACATAGCACGTTTGTATTGGGTATTAATATGTGTCTGATGTTTACGAAAATTGTTCACAGACTGACTAATACATTAGTCAAGCGATGACAAATTTCGACAGGTTTGAAATCCAATGTTAAATTGTGTTTTATTTACACTATTTAAAAATTTACCTTAAATGCGCACGAATTTTTGGACTGATCACACTGGACTGACACATATTCATTACGGTTTCTTCTAAAAGGATCTCAAATGAAGCATATTTCAAATATGGTGTAACATTTCTGCAATATCCGTATAGGAGTTAAATCACGACTGTTTTATTTTCAGCGACATTTATTTCCTTCTCGCATAATAACTTAGGAATTGCTATAATTATACTTATTTTTTGAAACATTTGGTTTCCGCAAAAATTTTCAGCATGTCATCATGACAAAATTGTCATGTAAAATATCCTTGAAATTCACCTGTCATTGATGACAGCTGTAAATGACTAGAACGAAAGAAGCATTCATTCGGTTTGTAATATATGTAGTATAATATTTTGGAAACCATACCATCCAAAAAATAGTCCGAAAATATATTTTTAAGCATATGAAAGTTTAATCCAATAAAATATTATCTTAATCTAATGTGTAAATCAACTCATAAATGGCACACAATTTTGCTTTGAATTAGAGCAGTAAACCAAGCCTTAAATTTTTGTATCCAAAATCACAATTGAATATCCGTCTGTAAATATTGTATATAGTTTATAGAATTAATTCATTGACTAGTACTTTCAGTTTCCATCATTAATATTTCCCAAGGCATCAGGTCCATTTTTGCACACTTTAAAAGCTTTAGTGTGTTCATTTGGAGCGATAATTACTCCACGGGCAGGTATACATTATTTGCTTTGTTACTTCTATGGTCGTTAAAATCTACTCGATGTTAAAAGGTCGAAAAGGTCTCCTCCGCCGCGTAAAAGAGCATTTGTTTGAAGATCTTTAATTATAAGGATTAGCTAAATTTGTATGGGAAGATTGCAGAGCCGTTATTTACATAGCAATGTCTGATACTGAGCTAAAAGCGAGCCTTTCCCCACTCGGTACTTAAATAAATAAATTCTATAATGGGATATTGTGTGTTTTGGGATTTCGATTGAGCCATTACTCGTCGTTTCTAGTCGTTGTTGGTCTTATTTTATAGATGGGCAGGTAGCTGGACAGCAGTGCACTTGAAGCATTGTTGAGAAACCTTCCGGTAAGCCTCGCTTGTTGTTTTAGGCTCCCAATCACGGCCCTGCCCCTAATGCATGCTCCTTCAAAACACATACTCTTCCACGGACCACTTACCGATTTACCATCCCTGCATACTCTATTTTATATTCGCAAACTTGTTTCACTTCCAATTTAAACCTTCAGCTATCCATTTTCACTTGACAAACCCGTATACACGACATCAACTATACATATTTCACGTTGTTACTTGTTTATCTATTCGTGAAGGATTTTATAGCTTGATATCTTTGAAGCACTACATGCTTTTCAAATTTATTCTAAAGTAAGTCTTTGAGATATCGTGCAAATTTTTAAAAAGCTATTTTAAAATACGTACATTTGATATCGAGAACGTTTTTTTAAATTCCATAAAATCTTTATTATTATTAAATTATTAAAATAATAGTGACTTTGCATGCCAATAAAGATATATACAACTATTATGAACGATGATACAACATATATGTCATAATCTGTTATGGAAATACTTTATGCAAAAGGTCACAAATAACGAGGGAACCAAATATTAACCTGTTAAGTGGGCATGACGTATATATACGTCCAATTTACATGGAATCGAAATTGGTTAGGACGTAAGCCGATTTCGATGCTGTTTACATTGGATATATATATACGTCATGCCCACTTAACAGGTTAATTGATCACTTAGTGCTGCGTTGCAAAAAAAATAATCTAGTGTTCTTTGCCTGACCTATTTACATTTATTAAGCTAAGTTTCTATATAATTCTCAAATAATCTCTTGTTTGAAAGTTATCTACAAAGCTTATAGCACATAATTCTCTTGGAATGTGGTATGACACTCCACCTCCTGCAGTCTTTCATTGGTTAAGGATTCACCATCTGATCAACGACAGTATCTCTAAATAACTATTTCCAAACACTCTTCTTTCACGACAGGTTAACTTCATTCTATGTTTCGTCGATGTTTCTAAAATATTTCATGGTATTAAACTGTTTCCACCAAATTCGCTTGGCATCTTATTTTACATTCCTGATGATAGAATCGAAAAATATCGTACTATAACGAATCCATACTCGTCGGGGTTGCAATAAATGAGGGCTTATTTTTGAAGTTAATGAAGTTTTTATTTCTTTTTTTCCCCAGTGGTGGAGAAGGATGGTTTAAATAGACAATTGCTAGATATTTTATTTACAATTTTGCCAAAGAGTTAACCCAGTTGCGATATGATTCTTTTTCACAATGCCAGCTCGAAAAAGGGCGAAGAGAAGATGGTTCGAACAAAATTCAAGGCTATTTAATCAAAAAAGGGCCTCTAGTTCAACATTTCCTCCGAAAGAAAGGTTTGGGTTGCGTCATTTACTACAGTTTCTTTCTTTGTCATTGGATTTATTCAAATTTGACTTTTAATAGTAAATTTATTTTTATAAAATCGATTTTATACAAACAATGTTGTATGGACCGACAATTTTTTTTTTGGAATTTAGGGGGTCATTTGCTACGTTTCACACATAGGTACTATGTCCAAAGTGTCAGGGTTGTTGAAATATAATTATTTGATGTAATATAGAGAACTTTTTAAAACTAAACTAAGTTAGTTAACTCTGATACTTTGGACATAGGGCCTATGTGTGAAACGTAGCAAAAGACCCCCATAACTCTCAAAAAAATGTTGTCCATAAATATGCAAAGCACCCTGTATATATTTTTGATAAACAAAGAGTATCTAGTGACCTTTATTCTATGTTAAAATATGAAATAAAAAATCTTGAAACATGAGCATGAAATGCGCTTTAAAATTATAAAGTAATACTACATAATGTGTGAATTAATAGATATTATACAAAACTCTTGTATTTTAAATTGTATATCATGTTCTAAATATATTATCTTATATCTGCCATTGATTAAAGTAATAGGCGTTTCAGATTATCTTATCTAATTTGAATCTATTGTCTTACTGTCCTACTCCTACTGTCGATCAAAATTATTTAAATGTTAGGAAAATCACAGTTCGAAAAAGCCTAAAATCTCTTCGTCATATTTTGGCTGATTTCAATGGTTTTTAGGTAAAAAACCTTTTTATATTTTTTAAAGTATTTTCCTTTGTGTTGATTTTTAATAAAAATTATATGACGTAGAAGCGCCGTTACGATTTATAGCTCCAATGTCATCGCTATATGCGTGTGATTTATTTCGTATAAATTTGTTCGTTGGGTTTTTTTCAGCATTCGATAATAAATGTTTCCCACTCTCTTGCCAACACACCGAAGAATTTGTATTTTGATAGTGACGATAGCAATAGCTCACTGACTAGCACCAGATCTTACAGAACGATTCATCATGGTCCACGGTTCTATCTCCGGTCGATTTTTTCCCAGATGGGAGACATATTTTTGTGTCGAGATGAAAAATTCAATTAAAACGGGAGACCTTGTCACATTTTGGGGGAGAGGCTACGAGGGTGCTCTTTCGAGAGAATAGTGATTTTTGACAAGAAAGGATATCACAAACAATTGCGATTTGATTTAATCTCGTGCCCCTATTTTGTCAAAGCAGTTCTTCTGCACGAACTTCAATTCTTTATTTTTATCAAAATAAACTTATTGAAAATCAATAAACCACCTACAATATACTTGATTGTGTTGCACATTATTCAATTTAATTTAAAGATTTTCGTGTCGATTTCGACAAAATTTGTAGTCCAAAAGCAAGAAAATGATGATAATGGTCTCTTGAAATCTCTCAATAAAGCTCAGAAGTGATGATCCGATTTGAATTGAAAGGCACAAAATGGTTAACATTCCTACTATCTTATCACTTGCAATCCTTTTAAGGGTATAGCCATTTTGCCTAGCGGTCGAAGGTCCTCCACCGCAATCCTTTACGTTCAGTATGAGTTTTCCCTGAAAACTTATACCGAGCTTTCATACACTTAAAACCTCACGCACACTATACAAAATCACATGAATTCTTTGAAGTTCTTAAATAAAAATGCTAATTTATCAAAATCAAACAACGTTCTAAAATAAGGAAAAAACATTTCACACTTGGCTTCCAACCAACCATTGATGTTTCATTAAGAAGAAAAATTGACACTCATACATAACGCTTCTTCCATGCGAATAAACATGTTTTTTATAAAAACAAGTACTAAGTGCATTTTTAATTGTAGAAATTAATTAAGGAAGATATTTATCACCGACAAGACTAATTATGTATCCTGATTTCAATAAATGAGTCGTTGGCTTCTGATCCTATGAATATTTTTATAAATCGCTCCTGTCCGCACGTCCAGTCTTCAACCATGTGGATTAATGATTTTGTAAGTCTTTCGAATTCTAAAACTATTGTTGGTCTGCTTTGAGCACTATTATATGCGTGTTTTCATAAATCTTCTTTACGGTTCTTTGGAAGTCTGAAAACGCGGACAGAATTCATTGTTATATAAGACAAAATCTGTCGTCTCCTAAACGGATGATATGTGTTCAACATATTATTTTTATAATTTAATTTTGTTCCAATCTTCTTTGAAAACTCACCTTTACTTAAACAATTTCTAATCATAAAATTTTCACTGACTATTTTGAAAATACCATTATCATGATCATCTCACTTTATTATTGATGCTAGAAGAAGCTCAATAACGCTTCAAAAATATTATGTCGTTGAAGTATTAACTTAACGCCATTGAACTTTTTAAACTCTTGATATGGAAATACACTTTTTATAGTTCGTAAGATTCATGGGAAAACACATAGTGCTTTTGATCAACTACGAACGTTAAATCTAATAAAATATGTATAAAAGTACGAATTGACCCATTTTATTCCATCATATCATCATTTTTCATATCTTTGTTACAAAGTCTTTTTCAATTCAATTCACAAGCCTTTTTATGCATTGAATATAATTATGTAAAGAGTTTTTTCTAGTTTCATAAGTGTAAAGTTTTCTATTGCAGTTTTTCACAATTGTGGGGACAAAATAGGACAAACGTAACTTTATTAACACATTAAATATTCAAGAGCGAGTAGGAATTCGTATGAATAGTCGATTTTTTAATACAACCCCGTTTAGTATTAAAAATGGCGAGAACTGAAATCGTGGAGCTGTGCAAATTATGTGCAAGCCACTTATGCAATTCAATGTGATGCATTAAATATTTTATAATAAAAATAAAAATGAAATAAATTATTTGGATAATATTGGGTATTGATAGACAAACATTTTTAAAGATTTCTGCAGACCTATATTTATATAAATCCTTATATACAGCTAGACCAAACATTTGTATAAAATAGCCTCTTTATTTGGTCGTTTGTCGCTTATGTTTCCGTAAGAGCATTTGGAAAAAAACTATGTAAAAACTGAATGTGATACCAAATAAATTGTTCTTTATGTGAGATATTTTAACTTTTGCCATTAACATGATTTTTTACATTAATTTAAATGTCATGATTAAGTATTTATTATAGAGAATTCGAATAGACCACTCTTATTTTAAAGATTCAGGTTAGATGCTATATTTGCATGTCCGTTACTTATCATCCGTACAAATCCACTTATCTGCCAGGATCGCCGCAGCGTATATGAAGTTTGTATATATATAAATAAACACTGTCGATAGCACATAATATTCATTCACATATCATTATTAGTCGATAAAATTGGGTTAACGATCTATACAATCGCTACGATGTACGCAAGATACTCTCTCCGTCTCTGTCTGTTTCCGAGCTCAACGTGTATGAATGCCCTTTCTGAATCACTGGAATTCGGACACAACTCTGTATCTTACCTCTTTAGACGAAGAATAAAGTCAGACAAGGCTTTCTATTAATTATTATTTTGCAATAACTATAAAAATATCATTTTAAAGTATGATAATTCTGCCCACACATCATATAGACGACAATAGGTAATCACTATATAAAATATTTTATCTCTCGAAAAATCTTGCTTTAAGAAGAAAATAAAGATAATGCGAACGTCCCACCAAATATAGAGTAGGAGCTTTCTGAACGTGATTCTAGATTAGGATTTGGAATTGGTGTTTCATTTGGAATAAGCCGTTTATTTTTTCCCTTACGTTTTCTCAAATTATCAGTTTTTCATTTTCGTGTATGAATATTGCTTTATCCATGAGACATGAGTAATAATACATTTTCACACACGATTCTTAGTTTTCCGAGTATAGTTCGAGCGGCATCCAAATGCTTAATTTACATTGTAGATCATGAAGATGAGCGGCTATGTATGATTGTAACAACTTCTCAACGACTTGTTAAAGGTCTTATTATATTGGCGGTTAAATCTTTACTGCATAAGTTGTTTATGATATCAGTGAAGTTACTTGCAAGCTTGATTATAATAATACAGCATATCTAATACATTTTTAAATAGCATAGACTTGAATTTTTTGTATTCAAATCCAATTTCATGGTAAACTTTCAAACATAGCTATAAGTGAGTAGGTAATAATGCGTTGAGATCACATTTTGATTTATGTGAAATTCTTTCAGTTTTAAATAAGTGAACGCGTTGAAAATAATTGATGTATAGAAATTCTACGTTTTATTTTTGGCAGCCTATTCACCTTTCGTTTATAAGAACTTACTGCTATTTAAATATAGACATAGTTGCTCAATATCGGGAAGCTGACAAGTGTCGTATTCCAATGGAGAATAGAAATGGCTCAACAATCTGAGGAGTGAGGAATTTTTTGACGCAGCACTCTTCAGTACAAATATTTAATACATACTTTGTAAATTTAACGTGTGTTATTTCGTCACATAGCTGTATTCTTAGCTTTGGAGAGAAACAAAAGTGACTAAGAGAAATAAAGAGAATCGCAAATCCGGCCACACGCGAAATGTTATTTGAACAACGTGATGCGAAAAACAGCTCAGATACATACATTTTGGTGCGAGTCGGTATGACATGTGATTTTTAGGCGGGAATGTAAATTAACAATAGTACACACGACGAAAAGACAATTAGTAAGACGAGATTATATTCTGAAGAACAAGATGTGTTATGGTGGTGAGACGTGAATTTATTTTCAGAATTCATCATCGCAGACGGCGTCGAGAGTGTTCGCCTGAAGAGCGGTCCAGGATGAAGCAATATATTTTCTAATTCGATCAATTCGCCATTATTTTCGGATGGTTTTCTAATATTATCCGGATGGACGAGACAGTCTCGGGCGACTTGAAAGTTTATTATGTTTTCCGAAAATTTAAACGCTGATTTGATGGGTTAAGCACCAGTTTGAGGTGGTCATAAATCTTGCCTCGTTTTCAGTAGTAAAGCGTTGCCACTCCTTTAATATTAGTGTGGCCAATGTCACTTGTGCTCTGTGATGTTCAACATTTTTACTACTACCAATTTTATGGTATTATTTTAATGTTTTCAACAATAAATACCCCTACACCTTCTATTCACTATTAACCATATAAATACGGACAGCACAGATCATTGATTCTGATCACTTCGACTTAATTTACACAAAAACACGTTAAATTTTATATTTACTCAAACATATTAGATGTACCCAGACAAAAGAGCGTTTTTATACATTAAATACATTTCTTTATAAAACAATTATTTACAAATATTATTCTACAAAATAATCAATATCAATATTTAAAACCTTCCTATACTTATTGGGGAATTGCGAATGATTTTAGCGGTGTGAGGCCGTGCGTTGATGTGTTAGAGGTATACCATGTGACGGTTAATCAAAAAAAGCCTCTTTTTTCAATTATTTTTTTATTCTGTCCTGTTGATTATTTCTCTGGATTTCAACAATTCAAAATAAATTATACCATGAATATCCCACTAAACAGATAAATAGGACCTTTTTCGCAGAAAGACCTGATTTAGGGATTGTTTTTGGTATCTGCTATACCATTACTTTTTGTCTTACATAATCCATGTCTCGTCTGCAGTCATCATATAATCTAAGAACAGTATTTCAGTTTCTTCCTCGAGGAAAGCTTTACACTCTTCATTTAACTCTTGATTGTACCGCCTTGTTTCCACACTTTGCCGATGTTTTGCAAACTTATTTGGACACTAAAACTTGAATATTCTTCTTTCTTTCTTCGTCATTTTTTGAATGAAAAACTTTGGATTGGCTTCAATTTCTCTAGCTTTGTGATCCTCATCGATGACTTTAGGAACTCCAAGGAGCTTGAGATCTGTTTTGGTACAACCTAAGAGCCCAAACCTGAAAAAATAAATTTAACTTAATTGAAAACGAACCCTAGTTTGTTGTCTATTAAAAATTAGAACTCTTATTCGTCAAATTTATGCATACATTTTTTAGTAATTATGTATTCCCACATATTGACTAAAAAACACTATCATGACGTGCTACAAATAGCAACAAAATTTTAACAACAAAACCACATGATTTATGAAATAACAACTATTTTTGTAATTAATAGTGAAATTAAAAAACTAACTGACTGAATTTTGTGGATTAAAGCACTATCGGAGGCCGACAATATATTAGGGAATAGAAGAACATCTACAAAAGTTGTTTTAAAACATTCAATTATGCATTGTTCGGATTTGAAGAAAACCCGAGAAAGCTTAATTTAAAGGCTTAAATCTTAATGACGATTTTTTTAGATATTAAAAATGCTTTTTTCAAAGAAAATAAAAAAGGCACAATAATGTACCAACAGTATTGCTGATAGATGCTGGAATTTTTTATTGTGTTCTAAAGTGTACCAGTTTTTTGGGGTAGAAAAGCATCATACAGCTTGAGCAAATTCCTCGTTTCCCAATACTTTCTCTATTAGGTGAGTTTATAATGAATTATCAAGGTAAAAATGAAAACAGCCAGAAAGAATTGATACAAAACAGGCAAAATTAAAATTTGTTATAAATTGATAGCAAAACGTGAAAGTGCAGTAGATTTGTGTATTAGTTTATTAATCTAGGTAACTGTCCCTATCGCAGGTACCTCAACTTTTTTATTTCATTGAAAATTGACAAAATGGCGGCGTTTTTTGTAAAAGAGAGAGAAAAACACACATTTTTTGCACCATAAATGAGGTGAAATTATAAGTTAAAATCTAAATATCAACAACTTGGAGGCACGGACGATAGCCATAATAGTTCTTAATATCGTATTAAAATTTGAAGTCGATACGCTTAGCCATTTTTTAAAAATCACCTACGCCAGGTGCAAAAATGTCGTTTTGAGAAAAACGCGTTTAAAGTTTTTAAAGATGAAAAGTCATAGAAAACTTACCTTTTCGGCTGATCAGCAATGCCCCAACCATACAAGGTACTTTTTTCTTCGTCATAGACTTCTTCTTTAGCCGCTCTAGCTTCTCTCCTTGCGATTCGAGCGGCTTTTGAAGCAAAGGAGCTGCGTTGGTCTGGGCGTTGTACGCGCGCATTGTCGCAGTCCTTGGCGAAACTCAAGCTTCCAGGGCCAAGTAAACAGCCCATGACTTCCAAGTTCTTAAGTATTCTTTTCTGACCTTCATCAATTATGCAAGCTGCATTATAGGTGGCAATTTCCATTTTTTTTTGCCGCAATAGACATATTTAGGTGCCAAACGCAAGCATTGAAACTTTCGTTGTCATTTTGCGTGTTGGAACCTAAGTATCTCTCTAAAAGTTCATTTTGGCTCAGCTCTTCATAAATTGGCTTCAAAGTGTCTTGTGTTTTGTTATATTCATCTGTATCTTTTTTGCCAATTCACGTATTGCATGCTTTATAGAAACTCGATTTTATGATGGTATCAAAGATTATATCGGAATATTTTCCAATCAGTGATACAATGTCTAGAAGAGAAGAAAATCCTCTCTTGAACCACGAACCATCGCTAGAAACTGAGAGCTCATTTTCTGGAAAGCCAACTTGTACATTTAACTCTTTTTCTTCTCGAACGGCTTTACGAATCACAATGTCGTACACAGCGTTTACGCTTTCAGAGATAGATTTTATAATATTATAATATATTTACGTTAACTCTTGCCAATATCCATATCCACAAAGATAGTTTATATTTTGCAAACCAGCGCCAATCAATCGCGTAACATACACGAAACGGCGGTATCTGCTTCGAAAACATAGCGCCCCGCCGTTAGATGCTCTCCGTTGGAGCATTATATTAGTCAACAAGATAGGAAACACCTAAACCGATTCTAGAATATCAATTTAAAGGATACAAACTATCGAAAAATGCAAAAAATAAAAAAACGATTTTTCGAAACGGTCACATTGGAATACCCCCTTAATATTTTAAAATAATATTTTCTTTTAATCCAGACATACGAATCGGATTTATATCAGTATTGAGATATATATATATATATAGTCAATAACATCTTTGATTTTCAAGCTTACATCAAAAGAGCTTATACGAACAATTGAAGATGCAATTCTTCGCTGAACAATGCATTTGATTGTCTTCCTCGTCTTCTGCTACATCCTAGAAATCCTTACAAATTGTTCATCTCTTGTAGGTTTAATTAGGTGTATTGTCTAATGTATATAATTGTCAGGCTTCATCTGAAATATATTATTTGTTGATCAAGCTGTATTCTGAAATGTTCACCCACTTTAAAAATAGAAACTTTAATCGTTTAATATATTACATATGTGTGCAAACAGGGCTAAATTTATGAAGTGCTGAAGTGCGAAACTATTGTCTACTTATAAACCATGATTTATTGAAACCAAATGTTGATTATTTCTGTTGTGGGAAGGAATCATTGTCTAAATTTGTGGTTTATGATTTGTCGAGACGCCCAACATGCTGTAACCAAGTGAAATTATAAGAAGTTCATCTAAATCATTCTTTCAACAACTGTCGCCAACTTATAATGCTGTGGATGCCTCTTTTTATAGTCTTTAAAAAAGACACGTGTTTTTTTAAAATTATCTAATGTGATTGAACTCATGCTGCTTCTCTTCTATTTCTGATTTAAATAGTTTTGTATTAAGATTGGTTTGAACTACATTTGAATGTTTATTGCATCAAATAATATGGTATATTATTAAATAATGAATATCTTTTCTGGAAGGCGAAGTTTTAGTTAACTTATTTAGGGGTAGTTTTGGTTCCTTTTTTGATCGTGACTTATTATTTCAATTCAAGAGATTCCAGGGCACGAAAAAGGAAAAATATTTTTACTTCGTCTTCGAGTCGTCTGATCTGTTACTAAAATGTGGAAACCACTGGAGGATTAGTGACCGTTAATCACTAGACTTGGAGACTCGAGCACGATAATCACTTCTTGGTTTACTTTGTAATTGATCCCTTAAGTACAGAGTATAAGTCAACCGTCTTACCAGTTAATAAATCTTCGTCGATGCGGAGCTTTTATCGAAGGGAATGGACGATAATCATAAATATTCACGTTGTATCATATCATTGTATCAATGGAGGTATCTCAAAGCATTTAGCATGCTAAATTTGAGCGACGTGTTTAGATTAAAATAAAATATTTTTGAACAAAGGAATTGTGTGTAATCGTGTTATGTTATCTTTTTTGGCGTTTTTAAACTAAACACGCAACGCTGAAAAATGTAAATTTGACACAAAATATTTATCAGCTGTCTTGTTCCGTAACTTTTATTGAAATGAAAATTTGGTACGCGGCGAAGAAATATTCAAAATGCAAATAGAAAATATTACAATAATTCGATCGAATATATTGTGCAATATTTATATTTATACTTGTCTATGTTAGTGATCTCCAAATTGAATAAGCTTTTAATACCTAGATTTGAAACATTTCGGGCTTAATTCAATGTGAGATTGATTTGACGGTTACATTTTTCCATCCTTACGTTTACACGTTTTTATAACAGGAGAGAGGGATTTTTCTCTGTCAAATGATCCAGAATCTTTCAATATATCCAGATAATAAATAAAAAAATGTTTTCAAAATATTCGATAAGCCAAGAAATATCCATTAAATTTGCTAAGTGTGTCTTGTAAAGATACGACATGGTGCTTTCAGATCGATTGAGATTTTATGATGCCATAAATTTTCCATAATTATCCTAAGAAATATTGAATCAATAAGAAGAATTTGAACATATTTTAAATTTTGTATTAAAAAACAACATATACTTTTTTAAGGCATTATTTTTGCATTTAATCGAATAATGGTTGAAATATTGGATGGCTGCATTTTTAGCAAATTTAATCAAAATCATCAATCAAAGTCATCAAAAATAAATCTTTGAGGTGTTTAATTAGTTTAAAATATTGAAATACATATGCAATTTTTTAAAGTCATTGCGTACGTTGTGTATACATTTTGTTCTCCGAGCTATAAAATTGGTATATCATTGATTTTTTAAATGTATTTTTAATGATTTCCTACATTTAAATTTGTTTCTTGTACGCAGCTTAAATCGAGGGATGTTTGTTTTTGCCAAAAAATACTATGTCCAAAATAGTTTCACATTGTTGAGTATTTTAATATTTAACTCTTTTAACGTTTATATAAATGATATGTTTCTTCTTCCTTTTCATAAAATCACTATATGAGACTTTTATAGCGAAAAGATTTTCACATGATGGTTTTCCATATGCTTTTCACACGTGGTTAAATTTAGATTAATTTTGCTAAAAATTTTGCTAAAATTTGTGATCGTAATCGTTCTTTTAACAGTTTGAGAAGCACTGTGCTTACGGAGGGAGGAATTTCTGTTTTGATGCTTTCATAAAACCGGACAGTGAGCTTTGAGCTTTGGTCTAGATAAGACGTCTATTTATGCCATTCTCGCACAGGCATTTGTCATGCTCGAGCAAAAGGTATACGATTGTTGAAGATTCATGATCTTTTCCTAATATTGGACTGCTGTGAAGCATAAGGGTGCAGATTACCCACGAAGGTCATCGTCCGTCCAATTTATGGGAAAAAATATTTTAAAAAAGATGTTCATCCGTCAAATTTTTTTTTTTTTATTATATTTTATTACATTATATAAAACAGGTCCTGAAAATAAGTGAATAGGTTAAAACAATGATTTTCATAGTTGGGATCTTTTGTGTTGAGATGGATGATCATATTTATTCCGAACTTGAGGCAAAATTCTTTAGTTACAAATCGCGGTGAGAATTTATTAGCTTTACGTTTGTTTCAAGTTTTCAAAGAATGCTAAAACAAATAGTGAAAATAAATCGGATTTTTTGAAGATGTTAAACTATTGCTCCAGCTATTGTCGCAAGTTAATATTTGAGCGTGATTTGACCTACAAATTGATATTTTTGATTCCAAGTTATTTTGGTACAATTTTTGAATCTCAACGTCAATGCAGTTTAAAATATGCATTGAAATTTTCCATTGCATCTTCTTTTATTAAAAACCATACAATGTGTGCAATTTGCAATATAAAATCGTAAGCAATCAAAATTTTAATATTATTTTATTACACAGAGCCTGTTCTAGCGGTGATAAAAGGCGACATCCAAGAAGTTTCCATTAAAGAATTATAAACGCCACCTCTATTTACTACTGAAATTATATGTCCGCATTCGCGGTAAAATATACGGCAATGGATGATGTCGTGTCTTGAATGTAATTTCGACATGAAATAAAAATGTATGCCGTTTCGTTATAAACTGTAACACTTTGTATGGAGAAAACTACGTGACTGAAGGAGTGAGCAAAAAGAAAACGCTCCAATAAAAAGTTTGCTGAAAGTGTGGGGTTCAAGTGAAACGTACGAGCTGAAAGCATTCAATCTTAATAGGCTCCGGAAAATTGTGCTCAACTTTGGCAACTGAAGGAGTCAATGTTGAGCAACATTTAAAATGATACTGTCGAGCACCGAAATACATTTTGCTGCCAAATTTACACGCAAAACATGGCAAATTGTCTGTGAATGAATTCTACAGACGCTTATGAGAATTCATTCATGCCATCGCCGTTAAATAATTCATTGCGACCTTTTAATAGAGCATGATTCAAATCATAGTGTCGAAAATTTTTGCCAATTTAAAACAATTAACAATCATAATAAAATTGCATCTCCGGATGAAACAGCTGTTGAAGAAGCTCGTCTGAATCTAGCCAATTGATGAATATGGATGCACTTCAGATTAAATTTTAAGCTCAGAAGAAACACATGGAAAAAATTTAAGCGAGCAAGCACATGTAGGAATTCCAACAAAAGCTCTCAAGTCTTCAAGATAGCTTAAGATCGTTTAATATTTTTATTCTAAAAGATCAAGAAATCATATGTTCAAATGAATACATTTGGTCGATTATAAGTATTAATATTTCATATCGATAAATTCTTATCAGTTTTTCGCAAATTTATTCACCCTATCACCGGAGAATCTCATATGAAGATTGCCTTAATCCGATTCATGTAAATAATTTTTAAATAATCATATCGATTATAGCAACATTTTTTCAACTGGAATTCTACAAAAAATACAGAATTATAGAGCGTTTAAATTAAAAAATGTATTGTATTTCATCACATATCTTGATATATTTCAAATCCAAAGATTTCGACTTGGAAGTTTTGTCGGCTATAATTGAAGATGATTTTACTTTTCCCCCCTAATCTTCCATTAATCATGAGAACTTGTGCTTTTTCCATGAAGCTTTTTCGTATTGTTATTGAAGATCAAATTAGAGTGTTTTTAATAAAGCTCAACACTGAATTAAGTACGCGTGTACTAAATGACAAGCACAAATTTCTTATTAGAAGTTGTTAATTTTCATTAGATATTTTATCATAATTTAATTCACAAGTCAAATATTTCAAAACATTACTCTGTCCTTTGATAATTAAAAAATGTCCCTAATTTGATTCCTCAAAGTCTCTTATAATAGCCAGGTTTGAATCCAGTACTTACTTGCTAATATTATTTTAAAAGTTATCCAAGCATAAATAGGTTAAAAAACGCTGAATAAGACCTAAAATTAGTTCCAATATATTTGATTATTGATGATCCAAACAATTAGTTTTATTTAGAGCACCTAATTTCAAATCATACTTCAAAGTATTAAAATGTTCAGAATAGCATTCAAATTGATTTAGAAAGCTTTGATAAAAGCTTTTCTTAAAGCTTTGATCGTGGAAATAATAAACGTTTGTAGGTGATAATTTCAAATGTATATTGACATATCTGCAAATAGAAACAATGTTTTTCATTCTTTCAGACATTGCCAATTGTATCTGTGCGAATTGAGCAAATCTTTTATTTTTCTTTGTGCATTGTATTCTTTTAGCATTATCTATTTTTTCGCAATATTTTGTGGAACATATCCATCGAGTAAAGTAGAATTAGGTGCAGTTTCAATTATTCTGTTCTGTTTTAACGCACGGGCATAAAGTTGTCAAAGGGTATCATAAAACCCGCATGCAGGAAGCTTTCAGATTTGTCAATGAGCTTTTTGAATAGATGCATCGAAAGCACACTGCTTTGTTGCAATCAATTTCATAACGTTTCATCATTTAAAATAGGGGGATCTCTTTTTGCGATTTAAATAACTATTGTCTATTATTAATTATTTTTAATATTATCTATTATGAATTAATATCAATTAACACAATGTCTTCGGGTTACGCATATGTGCGTATTTTGGATATAATTGCTATCGTCAATGTGATTCATTGGCTTTACAAAAAAATGGTCTAACGCGATAAATTTTAGCACATAGTCCACACGATAATTTTTCTAATATTGCGAATTTTCGCAAATACGCCCCATGCCAGGCGAAAGACAATGATATGCGTAATCTGACGTGAATGTGTTGATACTCATTCATTTTGGCACGAGCTTCATACTTTTATTTGCTATATGGATTACAATTTCTAATCGGAATAAATATTTTAAGCACGTTCATTCATAGATGGCTCTGAGCAATTTCGCACTTTGCAGAATGGCTTTGTTAAAAAAGAATATGTTGACAGCCGTCATATTAAAGCCAGAAAAATGATAATTGAAGATATTTGACATCCAGGCTGAACACGCGCCGTCGGCGTCCAACAAGCTCTCGGGGAGACGGAATTTCAGATGAATCAATCACATCTGTATTTCGGGATGCTGTCAAACCGGCGAAGAACGTATTCTTTCTCTTATGTTCATTTATTCCGCATGTAATTTAAAACACATTACGGATGTACAGTTGGAGCGAAGCGGATTTCTTCCTGTGACAATATTCCATATTTATACGACGGGTAATGCTCATTAAAATGCAATTTTATTAAAGGGCGGTGTTCGCCCCGGCATCGAAACGCAGCATCCACATCTGTACATTATAATGAATTTAGATTTAAGTACATCCAATGCCAAGGAATGCGTCACGACGTAATTGTGTTAATTGCGACATTTTTTATGGTCGAATAAATGTTGAAATTTGAGCACTTTATCTTCGCACGTCCGACGTTATGTTTTGCATTCGGCGATAAAGTTATACGTTTTGTTGTGACATAACGTACTAAAATTTTATTAAGATATGTCTGATGTAAGAACTAATGAAGCCACCGCACTGTTATTGTTGGTCTTCATAAAATGTATCTTTTATATGAAAAGTATGAGACAGTAAACGAACGAAGCGCAAGAACTTTGCCACTTTTTACGATTGAAACGCACCATAAAAATTAAACTGCAGGTTTTTTAAGTATGAAAAGGCATAATTAAAATATAGTACATACGAAATTTATTTGATACGAGATTTATTTAATTATTAGGAGGTTTTATTGCACAGTGTGATTAAGAATAAGGAAAAGAATAACGACGCAATAAGCAATGAATGGATGCTGTGTAGGGTGCACACGACACTGAAATGGTCCATATGATTTATATTATCTGTCGTAAAACGCAGAAGTCTTCAACCTTTTGCCGATTAATACTTCATCTCTTTATAAAAACTTTGTGAAAAATAAAATATTTACAAATCTCGGTATTTAATGGACAAAATGTCTATTGTACCGAATGAAATTAATCGGTTTTATTTTTATCAATACTGATTTAATTGATTGTTTTACATCTATAATATTTGCATTGAAATATCAAATAGCATTTATTGACATGCAAATGTTATTAAACTTAACACTTTGACGCATACAGCCGTCAAATCCCGTCAATTCGATTTTTGCGATAGGCAGACTTGAAATACATACATAATATAAACATCAACTGCTAAATTGGTAAAAGTTTTATATAACTATTCCGATTTTTACAAATTATCATACAATATATTCTTATGTAATGCCAGATAGAAATTCCAAAAAATATTGAGATATTTGAATTGCAAAACGAACAATAATGACAGGATGTCAATAATAAGACCACTTGTTTACATCATTGTTTCGAATTTTCAAAATATGTATTCTCCATCGGAAGAACTTTCTTTAGATTAATCTCTTCTTCTTCGTCGAGGGCGATTGTGGTTACGACAATACACGAAAGGGAAGAAAGCTAAGTATTGCATTAAATTTTATGAATTGTGTTCTCCAAATGGATACATCCATAATCTAGAGATCTATATAAGATGTTTATTTGATAACGAACCTAGGAGAACCAAAATCAATGACGGTATAGTAAGATCGATGAATCCATCTCTCTACAAAAATCATCATGTTTTTTTGGACAATTATTATAATAATATTTCACTATGTACTAAATTATTAGAAAAATGACGCATAAAACAGGGCGTTTACTCTTTTTGTGTAATTTTGTAAATGTGCACTTTTTTATAAATTGTTGCTAAATATTTGTGTACAATAAATATTGAATAGGATCCTCTACAACAATAAAAAAGTTGAATACAAGTGCTTCTCACTCGCATTACTCTAAGAATTGACATGAGGCAAATAACGCTACTGAAAACAATCAATGTCATTGATTCAAAACAATATGAAGGAATAATAATTGTGTGTTTTAGCGATGTTTTAGTTCTAATTTTATGTTAATAAATTGCGAAAATTGTTATTCCAGACGTGTGCATCAAACTGTTAATATCCTTTGTACAAGTAATATTCAATGAGCATATAGAAGAATATATAATTGAAGGGAAAACATATAAGAGGACTCGTCTAGAGTAATATTACAATCCAAAATATTATAAACTTAAAATAAAAAAATAAACTTCTTATTAAGATCGCCTAAATTCTATAATAAATATAACAATAATGTGGAAAGTTCCCTTAGACACATTAAAGACGCGTTATTTAATCGTTTCGGTACAATAATAAAATAGTTCTAATATAGTATGCATAATAGAAATATCATAATCACTTAAAAATCACTTTTATAGCCGGTAATAAAATTAATACACGTTAATCTTAAAAAAAAACTAAAATTTTGAGTGTAATATTTTATCAGTTGGGTTGTTAATTTTATACGTTTTTTGCCACTGACAGCTTTCAATGTTGAACATTTCACGTAGCATCATATATAAAGAGGCTAAGTAGATTCCCCAAAACGCTGTTAAAAACGCGAAATAAAAAAAACCGTGTAAAATGTCATAAATATTAATTTTACGGTTTTCCTGATCCATAAACATAGATTTAATATTCTAGGAATATCGCGGAGCTTTGTCGGATTAGCGTTTTATTTTTGTGTAGAGTTTCGTCTTACTCGAAATTAAAGAGTGTCGGGTATGCGCCTCGCCGGGAAAATTCGGATTAATATAAAACACAACGAAATATTCTTTACGACCATTTTCTATTTTATATATCGTATTTTATGGTGGTTGTAAATTTTATGGCCAACTGTATAAATACATTTTGTAAGGTTCCCGTATGCACGTCGTTGAAGAGCGTCCTGCTTCAAATTATTATTGAGTCATGAAAATAGAGCTGTAAGGCTCATAGGATATAATATGGGCATTTTTGTTTCCATTATTAACCCATGCTACGCGAAGAATCGTGCATGTATCATGGATGGTACCGTGACCCCAAAGCGTAACATGGTGTTTGCATAGCACATGCTTGGGGTCTATTTCAATGGTGAAAATAATGGTTGATCCTTTTATGGCAGTTTATCTAAATTCTTTTAACCAAAAAGATGAATAATGCTATTTTACAAATAAATAAAGTGAACAAAAAATGGGATTTTAATCAGTAAATAGTATCTATCTGTAGGTAGGACTCATAATTCAACAATTTTGGGTTCAAGTCCTATAGGAGGTGTGGCTGGTGACCACATTTTTAAAAATGTATATACGCCATGAAAAACCATGTCAAAATGGTTGGCAATGGTCCCATAAAAGAGATCACTAAAAGCCACCTAAAAAAAGTATTAATTCTTACTTTTGTTAAAAATAGTATGTAAAAATAAATTATAATAATATAAGTAGAACCCAAAATGGTTTTCGTTTTATTGCTTGATCGTTCTTGGGGATTAGTTGAACTTAGGATGCTGCACTTGAAGAATTTATCCAAAATTTAATGCTTTTTCATTTCCTCAAATAAGATATCTGGAAATTTTGATTTAAAAAATTGCCCTGGAAGTGGAAAGACTGCGTAAGATGAATGGACGCCACACTGAATGCTGAAATCGAAAGTAATCCAATAGTGACTATTGAAAAAATATTGGGCAATTTTGGATACTCATGGTCGAAGTGTTCAAAGAAATCTGAAAAAAATCGGGAAGGGTGCCGCACGAACTAAGCGAAAAGAACCTGAGCTACCGCATTAACGCAAGCGAACAACTTCTAAAAATAAAATCCGAAACGCTGTTTTTCGACGATTTAATAACTGGAGATGGGAAATGAGTTCTTTCTCTAATTATGGATGCAAAAATAAATGGCTATCGAAGAGTCAGTCAGGCAAAACCAACCCCTAAGCCCGGCCTGACAATAAAAAATATTATTTTGACTGTTGCGTGGAACTTCAAGGGTATCATTCATTTAAATACTTAAATCTGGACAAACAATAAATGCAATATTTTATTGTGAACAATTAGACTTTAGCATGCGGAAATAAAAAAAAACGACCCTCTCTCGTACATCATTTCATGATCAGAATACAAGTATTTTTACAGCATGATAATACTCGCCCCCATATGGCGAAAATAACGCGGCAAAAAATAAACAGCTTTGGATGGAAGACAATTTGACATCCTCCTTATTATCCAGACATCGCTCCGTCGGATTTCCATATTTTTAGATCTATATAGCATTATTTGAATATTTTCGTTCAAAGCCCGTGATGTTTTATCACAGAGGCACTAAAATGTTACCAGATTAGTGAAGAAAGGTTATATCGAATGATGAAAATTAAATTTTACATCGTATACAGACGTTGACTTGATTTATTTAATAAAAAAACTTGGTTCGCATAATTTTCGCCTATTGAAGATTTGGAATATTTTGAACGAATGGAATATATAATGAGTCAATTAATAGAATTATGTGGACTTAAAGCGACCCACGTTCGATTAGCAAAGGTTGAAATAATTCATATTTGTTAATAAAATTACATCCACGTGTGTGTACGTCGTTTATTTTTTCACAACCGAAATTGGCATAATTTATGCCCGGCCATGTCCGTTTATTAGCGCATTTAAAACATTTGTTCTATTATTGTATATTACTAATAGAGAAGCATGTTTGATCTAGATCATCTGACCGACATCCTCATTGACATCAATTGACTCCACTTGACGACGAGCTCATGCTGACGTTCATTAGGCATAGCCTTCGTGCTCAAGCGTCCTACTGGATCGAACGTGTGGAAGTCGCCAAGTGGTCTTCAAATTACATGTTCCAATTTGAGACTCAAAATCGGTCCAATTTGATCCACACACAAAAAGGGCTGTAAAAAAATGTATGAAATATCCAAGCAAAAAGAAAAATTATATCAAAGCGTTTTCATGACATATTGCCTGCTTAAAATTTGAGTCATTGGCCGGATATACCCATAGAGAATTTCAATGAATGCTTAAGCCTATTACGGAGGTTATGGGTGTGATTTGTGCATATGCAGGCTGCATTTGATATCCTTTATTTTTTCATACAACAAAATAGAGCGATGACAATATTAAGGCCCGGTCACATTGTAGCCTCTGCATATGAATAGAATAGTAGGAGCTGTCTATAAAGAGCGCAGCCCTGTCTCGAATATCTGAACTTCTTTATGGTCTCCTACAATATTCATTGCAGGTAGTCTGCCTTTATGGCTTTCCATTTAATTTAATTTGGGCAAGGGCATTGTTCTGAGATTTTGTGATTCACCGCCGAAAAAAATGTAATCAAATGAATAAAATATTAGTTTCATTCAGGCTTAACAGATTTTACGACGGCGTCCCTTCAAAACAGCTTACGACGGCCATACATTGCGTATTTACATTAAAGTCTTAATAGCGCCCGTCGATATTACCACCCCCCAGATGAAAAACTTCGTTTATTGTTTGTTTTTCCAATTTGGCCGTTTTTTATTATTATCGTATTCATAATTTAATAAAGCAATCGGATTTTCGCAATGAAAAAGTTAGTTCATTGGTTTTGCGGTTGTGCGATATGCTGCTCCTTTTTTTCAATATCGCCCCCGTTGCCTGATCGGAAAAAGTTTTTAAGGGCATAAAAAACGGTTGAATGTTTTATTTTAAAATGGAAACCTCACCTGGTCTCTGGGCAATAAATACATATCAGTGTCGCAGAATACCACACCCCTTTGTTTACATAGGTTTGTAGCGTAAGCTTTACATCCCCTTCGTTCGCTATTTTTTTCTTAGTCCTCAAGAAATTCAAAACACTTTGCATGCACAAAATATCTCAATTAAATTTTAAAACATGCCTTAAGACGAAAATATTTAATATTGCGCTTGCTCTATTTTATATCAATTTAGCTGCAAATTTTTGAATTTGCAAAGAAAGATGTGTTTCGGAGGGCGTAGAAATAATTGTAAAATGTGCCTCCTTATCTGTTATTAATTTTTAATTGCTTAAGTTCTCAATATGCACAGGTTTTATTGATATAATCGAAATCGAAGTTAATTCTCAGAAGATCATATTTTTCATGTACAAAAATCGCAAAAAATAAGAACGTATAAATACATATTTTGTATATAATTTTCAGATAAAAATCAGAACGATTAGTATGGAAAACACCGAATTTATGAACAATCAATAAATTCTTATATGTTTGTATGATTTCGAAACTAAATTATCGACTCATTCGGAAAAACAATGAAATCAGGAACAATTTAATGGATTCAACACATATAAAAAAAAGTATTGTGATTATTTGGCAACATGAGTAAATTGAGCTTTGATTCTCCAAAAAATCTGATTGATGATTTTTATTTAATGCCCTATGAAATGTGTATCACTTCCTAGTGCACTTACAGGAAAAAGTCGTATGGTCATAGGAGCTTTGTTTATTGGGATTTAATTCTCAAAGATATGGTGGTATTTAAGATTTTTTTTTAACTGCCAACAATTAGCAGTCAATCCTTGATGTTGATGAATGAACCCGACAAGTAATGTAATTTCTTTGACTAATGAAAATCTCGGTCCCGGGATCCCGGGATGATCTAATGCAATTCTGAAATCCCGATATTGGATTTCTTAGTCAAGGGTAATTTATCTATTTCTTTCAAACTTAGAATATTTACGTTTAGTTTGTGATGATATTTGAACAAATATTTTTCTATATGGGTGAATTTACTTATTAAGTTTAAATAGGGATTGTTTTTATATTTTTCTGCTAAATCTATTGAACTATGACAATTACACGAATTTCACTCCCAAATTACTATTATAACCCAAGCGTAAATATCGTCGAATTTGGAAAAATACTGCCGAAAACATGTTGACATAAATATTTCTAGCCTTTTGAAATCCAAATTAATACGTGTCAATGCCTTTGATTGATGGATGGAAACTAAAAGTTCGCTCTATCCGTAAAAAAATTAAATTGATAGAAACGTACAGGAAAATAAATATTAAAAGGATGCCGGAAAATCGGAAATGAATCAGCACACTATATTGTCGTCATGTACGTTTCACGGTGTGCAAAAATCATGTCTGCCAACCATATCGGCGATTCATTGACATCGGAACATCGCCCAATTTTCAACGCGTCCAAATTCAGATTTTGCATGCCGAGCCAGCAAAATTGTTATTTCGGTCGAAGTCAATCACTCGAATACAAAGGGTTGAAGCGGACGTAAATATACGAAGAATCTAAATTGCGTGTTAAATGGTCATATGATAGAGAATTTGGCCAAAATTATTACGGCTCAATAAATTATGCGAGGTTTCATATTTTCACGAAAGAATACCTGTTAATGTTATGAATTATACTTTCCAACTTATCGCCATGATTTATACTATATAATCAACGTGGATTTGTTTAAACAAATTTTCAGCATAATTGGGACCATTTGATGGTTCTCATCTTTCGAGTGTATTAAGATTGACTTTGGGCATGCGAATAATACCCGACTAGTGATTGATCTTCACAATTTTGTATTTTTGTAGAATCGGCGAATTTTTTGGTATAGTTTTGTAATCTTTAGAAGATTTATTAAATTCTTAATATCCGGGCATTATACAAAATGAAGAAACTCATATTTAATATTTTGAAAATGTTCTTATTCAGATATCGCCGCTCAGATGCTGCTAGGGCTACCCCAAGTGTTGGCCGTGACGAATACGCAGGTATATAAAGACAACGATTCATACTATTTTAATTTATTATATTTTACAATAATGCGTGCATGGAATGGAAAAATAACGCTAATAGATTTATTTTTGAGTCTCTAATGCTTGAAATGCAGCGTATGCTAGACCAAGTGTTACTATATTTAACACATCAAAACAATATTTTTATAATCTAACTTAATGTGATTGCCTTATATACAGGTTGTGTTGCATATGTGCCGACAATTTTTTTGGGGGTTAAGAGGGTGATTTGCTACGTTTCCCACATAGTCACTATGTCCTAAGTGTCAGGGTTGTCGAAATAGATTTTTTTAACATTTGAAAAAAATACCCAAAACTTCACCTTTAAATCGTCGAAAAAGTTATGACGATTTAATTTTGGACATTTTTTAATAATGTTAACAAAAATCTATTTTGATAACCCTGACACTTAGGATATAGGGCCTATGTATAAAATGTAACTAAAGACCCCCTTAACCTGCAAAAAACATTGTCGGTTCATGTGGACTCTGTATAGTTAGCAATTCTCAACTGAATTTATAAAAGTTTTAACAGATCATGATGTATTGATAAAATTATATTAGCAGTATCACGAAACAATAATGATGCCTGAATATGAACAGCAACATTCCTAGATGTACATCGAAACCTAACGTTTATTAACCCACCAACGGAAAGAAGAATATGCTCAGATTATGATTGGACAAAAATAGAAATATCAAATAATCAGATTTCAGGCAGTTTTATATCGGTAACACTTGGTATGGCGGATTATTTAACGCTTCAAAATTAACACAATATTATTTCAACTTTTCCTCGTTTGAACTACTTCTTGCATCTTATTATCATCAGCACAATAGGATTCGCTGCAGGATGGAGTCAGATAATAAATACAGTTTAAAGACATTAAAATTAGCATTTATGCTTCATTTTGCAAGATAGCATAATTACCCGAAACAGACCGGTAAATGCCCTTCTACTGCTACTTATCTTTCCTTCTAATATTCAATTTGCATCAAAATTTGGATTTAATGGATTTTTATTTAATATAGTAACTTACAAAAAACCGAATCGGTGAAACTGGTTTTTTTAAAAATATGTAATATTACTCGTTCGTAAATTCATTGCGGTTAATATATTGTACAATAACTCATTTATTCTTGTTATTTTTCAAAACACTATATTGTATATTCATCCATAATAGAAAATTGACTTTTTTCATTTTTACATTATCTACTTAATTTTCACCGAGTGAATATTGTTTGGAAGACATACGACCATCGGTCCCTTATAAATATGGCACAGTCTACTTGTTTTCCGGCGTAGTGCGTAGATCAATAAAGGTAGTATATGAAAGTCGAATAACGTAGGCGTTATATACTTTTATTTACCAGACAAACATTGGACTCATTGGTCAGAGTAGGGTGGAAATTATTTATTTTACACACAATTTGGGTGGTGGCGTCTCATCGGGCGGAAGACGTATGCTTCTCGGTGGATTTTCGGGCCTTTCGGAGCATCCAGCTCTTCCATAGGAAAGTATATGAATGACAAATAGCCTGCAAGAGGTCTTGAACTTTGACGCCTCGACCAGAAATGCGAATTGAATGAATGATTTATTAACCCACCGCGAATGTTAGGCTCGTTACGTAAAGAAGGTTCTATGCCGACTTGAGGTGGGTGGGCTTTTTTCTCCCGGCCGAAGATAATCTTTCACTTAGAACACAAACCTTATTTTTTGTATGTCTATTTTTCGTGCGGTTTTCAAGCCCTTTCGGCTGCGGTGAAATCGCTTTAAAAGAATAAAAATATCCCGAAGCTTTTGCAGACTTCAAAAAAATATTCGAAGAAAACAGATCTATGCGAAGCACAAACAGTTCATGTAGTATATGTGATAAATACACTAAAAATATATTTCTTGGCGTTAGGTGTTATTGATTTTTTTGTATTCAACCCAAAATAAGACGCTCCTTTGTTAATCATAGTATAAATTAGTTAGTCGAAGCTTTTCATCGAATTCCATATGTTTGCATACCAACAAAAAACTTGGACGATATTATCGCTTTTGCTATAATTTTATTTGAATCTAATCTAAGCTCAATACTTGATGACCCACTCTATTTCTCTAGCCTAAAAATCATTATAAAATGTGTGCTCATGTATAAATATTTTCTACGCAATTGACTTTAAGTTTTAAAACGTGTTCTTTGGGTATACAAATATTAGCAATAAATCTTCATAAATTTGAATTTCTGTTTACGAATTTAGAGCTTTGTGAAATCCAAGGATACGTTAAAGTAAGTTTTCCAATTATTATTTAGTATTAAAAACACTGATTATTAACCTGAACTATGAATTGAGTTTGCATAATTTATTCCATAAACAGATTTGTTAAAATATGTTTGAAATTTGAGTGTAAATTCGCCAGACCAACTGTTACCAATTTCCATTTGGTTTAACATTTATTATATCTTTTATGGCATTTATATTTTCAATTAAAATAAGTGTTGTACACAATGAAATCTAAATATAATAGTGTGATCGAAGAATAACATTATTAATAATTTGGATCAGCGATTGGTAATGGATAAGCGAGGACATGCTAGAATGTAGATTTTAAGTTTTGAATCAGAACTTAAAATAGCAAAAGTGATGGTTGGCTTCAATTTAAAAAAAAAAACTTAAATCGAATAAACTTCTGTGTAGAATCTTCTAGGTTTTCATTCATAATGATAGTTTTAAAAACATATATACATGAGTCTGTTTTTATGCGGATCTTTTTTATGCGATTTTGAAGTTATGCGGTTTTAAAAAGAACTGGTACCTATTACTCATTTTTCTAGAGGACAAAAAGCTTTTTTTATGCGAATGCGCATAAAAATATATTAATTAATACTACTGCGAGTTATAACCATTAAAGTGTGAGTGTGAATAGAGAAAAATTGACATGCTCTTGGGTCTGAAACTGGCAATTTTGGATTACTTGGCGAATGGACAAAATCCGAAATATATAAAATTTAAAAACTATTAAAAATAACATTTAAAAAAAGACGATTTCAACACAGAAGGACGACGAAATTGCATTGTGATTTTATTCATTAATCATTTTTATGCGATTTTTTGATACATTCTATCACATTTATTTGAAGTTATGCGGTTTTTAAAAATGATGGAATCCCTTTGGAACGTATATATCGCATAAAAAAAGACCCAAGTGTACATATATGCTATGAAAATCTCTGGTCTCATACAAGGAAATGCAATCATATATTAAAAAAATTAAAGTCTTGTGAATAACTTTAATGCTTATCATTTTTATAAACAAAGTTCGTAGAATTCCTATATTATTCGTTGTAGAACGTCATAAAACAGCTTCTGTTCTACGACGAATTGTATCCTGCAATGTTAATACATCATATTTCTGGCAGTGTATAGACATTTCTATTGCATAGATATTTCTGCTGACATTCTACAAACGTGCTGCATTTTAGACGCTTCAATTATAACGATGCACTAATTAGCCCTCGTAAATATAAATAAAAATGTATCCTAATTAATTATGTATGACAGCCAGTAAATGTTAATTCTTGTTTCAGTAATTAGCATCAAATTTCAGCATGTAATTTATACGAAGACGAGTATCGAAATACAAAGGCGGACAGAACACGGATAGTACAAATATTTGAATAGATATAAGTCGTGATTGTTAACATTTTTTTTTTTTTTTTTGGTTGATCGACTATAATTTTCTATGGGGTTTTATATCATCGGTACATAAACGTAATATGTGTCATAATAAATGTAACATCAGACGCTTGTTGTCATCCCCATTATGATAGGGAAACGATATAAAAAGGCTTTGTGTCCGGATCGAATGTACGAAAATCCTCTTATATATTTTTTTTTCTTGTGTTATCTAGGAAAATTGAAGTTCAACCCCAACGCAAATGTATCGTATGAATTAAATCAATGTTATCAATTTTCGCTAGTTCATTTTGAAAATTGATGTGGGTATCCAAGATGAATTTTATAGTGAAATTATGAAGATTCTAAGCGATTTGCACATCTCTCAAAGCCGCCCCAGATTGAATGATGATGTATTGTGTTCGTAATGGTGTTTGTTGGTTTGTTCGCAAACCGCTCCTCTTTGTGCGTCCAACTTTTGTTATGGCCATCTTTTTGTGCACGAGCCCTTTCGTCGTTGAATGTAGACCCTTTGTAACAACCTTCGAGTGAGCGATGAAGTATTTATTATCTTCATGAAATCCGATGATGAATTGGTCATATCATAAACCGTCGCTAAATGTCCCATACAAATTTTTAAACGTCATCCCGGGGAGTGTGATACAAGGCGTAGTGGAAAATATGAGCGTTTTCGCATGTAATTTATGCTAGGATATAAATGCGGTTCCATTTATATCACTGTGGGGACTGTCGTCATCAAGTGGTGCTCATTATCCATCAAATTTCTCTTATTTGTTACTAGTCTAGTTTCTGCACCTAATTAGAGCCCTCAGATGAAATCTCGAATTAGACCGACTTACGTGAGATAACCATCCGTTCTGTGTCATTAAATGAGACACTCACATCACTTATCATTGATGATCTCTTTAAAATTTTGGCATGGAGTACTAGAGTTTGAGAAATAATTATCTCTTTGTGTGGTCATTGCGTCGAAGCTGTTGAATTATCTATAATTGAATTGACCACCATTTAATCAACGAAAGTGGGATTCTGCGGTAGAGTGATTGATTGAAATGTAGGTTTATCATTAGCATTTATTCTTTATGTAATTTATTCAGACCTTCGTCATTTCACATTGATTATTTTTAATTCAGGATTGTTAAGAGCCTAAACTATTTTTTAAAATTCAATTTACAACTTTTACTTAACTTACTGAATTTGACCCCAAATTCAACAGCAACAGGCAGTTGAAAACCTTATTTAAAGATATAGTCATTTGGAAAAATCATCTAAGATAATATTACATAATTTTAAATGCTATTTTTCAATTTTATCTAAAGCACCATCGCCGACTAGTTTGACATGGTTTTTGTAGCATATTATATTTTAAACATATGTTCGCTAACCACATCTATAGATCTGGATCCAAGATTTTAAGCTAGGAATAGAGCTTAATGCTTGTTTTTCAAATGGGATTGAAATGTTTTGGAGCAGCGTTAAGCCATAGCAGAGCGAGGATCTGCTCAGGTCATGATTTAAATTGTAATGACTCAACGAAGACTTGATCAAATATAGTTATTTATGATAATACAAAATAGATTATTAGTAAAAGCGCTAAAACATTTCAAGCAGTTATCACTAATTAATATCGAAAATTTGTTTTAATTTTAACGTTGAAGTGTTGGTATTAATTATATACATAAAAATGGATTGTTCTTAAATAAAGATTTTGCATTTGGGAGCCAAAGATTTTTATCTTATAGCAACTGATCCAGAAAATGTGTTTATAGAATGTAGTAGATGAGAAAAAAATCTAAGAAAAATTCGTTATATTTAAATATATACATATATATTAAAATGTCTATGAATTTGATGGATGAATTCATCATGATTTTTATATGAATTTAGCTTAATATTCAAAGGTTTTTCATAGTACTTTCTGATGAAATATATTTTAATGCTATTTTTTTTCTATTTCTAGGTGAGCAATAACAAAATGATGCTTTTTTTGGAAAATACTGAATTAAAATAAGGTAATTCGTTATAAATATATTAGTACTGGCTAATTTACATGAAGAGAGTTTAAGTTCAAGAATTTAAATGATATTTCATAGTACAAATATATAGGTTAAAAAAATAGTCATTGGTAAAGAACACTTAGAAAAAAAAGCTTAATTACTAGGGCAAGTTATGCGTTGCGGTGTCTAGAGCCTCTTTGTTTCCGCGAGGAAGTTTACCCCACACCTGTGGCTTTAACTGTTACGTGCTATGGGGAGGACAACTGCACCCCTAAAGGGAGGACAGTTACACCCTCTCCGACTTCAGTGGTATCAAATAAGAAAAAAAACACAACATCTTAATATATTTGCGTGCAACGAACATTCAAAACTTGGGATTTTAATTAAATGCCATTATTATCGCCGAAGCCCTATTAGGGACCCTTTATTGCCGTCGATATAGGCGAATTTCTACAGACTCAACAACAAAGATATGAAGATAATTTTCCCTATTACTTTGAAAGCTTATTTCTTCTTTGTGATTAGTTAAATTGAAATATTTGTACAGATTCCTCGTCTGATATTACGTTTTCGCGTAATTTTAAGACTGTTATGACAGAATAGGACGACCCATTTGGGTTTATTTGACTCCATCGATTATTTATTAATGCTTGGCTTGATTTAATTTCAACGGATGTACGATGCTAAATGGGTCATTCCGGTCGAAGGTTTTCATCTTTCATCCGATTGCCCTGGCAAGTGACCTGTCCATTACCATTTTCGATGCATGACTCATTTGAGGCAATTATACTCAAAGGCATAGGCCCATATCACCGTATTTTGTATTGATCTCAAAATATTAAAAATTGCTATAAATCATCATTTAAAAATTATTGAAAATATAATTTAACATCATTTTACAGGGTGCGACAGGGAAACTATAATATTTTAAAAATGGATAACGCACAACCGTATGGGAGTATCTGTTTAAGGGGGGCAAACCCTTTACAGACTTTTTTTTTAATTATGTATTTTTAAAGTATAAAATATTGAAAATATACGATAAAAGAGAATTTTATTTTAGGAGATGCTCCTAAAAATATTTTAAGCAAAATTATCGTTACATTGCACTCATATATCACTAACTGTAGATATGCGAAATTAACGTTACTCGAAGTCAAGTTTAGCTCGATTGTGTCGTGTGTGATTGAATTTTCGAAGCATAAATGTCAAAATATTTTAATAAAGAAACGAAAGGCAGAAAAATTTGTGGAATATAAAAAAAAACATTATCTTGGGAACCTAACTGGAGTCAAAGGCTGGTGCAAATGGCAGGAAGCTATCGCTTTAAAACTTATCCAAAGCTTAAAGATCTGACTCCATTTCTTGGCCAAGAGATAGAACAGCATCTCTTATCAATTTATAAAGATTTGTTCAGGGATGAATCACTTCAAAGATGCTTGGGATGGCCATACTCGACATTTAACCCAACAGTTTGACGACTGGCCTCAAAGCACCTGCATTCTAGTATAAAAATCATTGAAATATCAACATACATTGCTGCTGGGGTATTTAATAACAACTACAGCTTCATTTTGAAGATGATGAATACATTAAATATAATTATTGGCATCTACTATAAAATCTTTGCTGAAAACACTGATGAAGCGCGCGTACCGAGGCAGAACCGTAAGAGTCTTTCTGCATAAAAGCAGCTCACATAGTCTGAACACAATAGCTACTTCCAGATAATCAACTTTTTGAGAACGCTCAAGATCTGTTATATGCTCCTGGAATCATTGATTGATCAGTAAGTCGCTAAAATTGATAGTTTTATCGTATTGAAACTTTAAACGAGATTATCTCGAAACTACATTTTCAAAATGTTCGCCAGTTGTAGCTTAAAAAGTTGTTGATCGATCTAGGCTGAAATTTTAGGATGTTTCTCACTATAATATTATCTATTCAACAAAGCTAAAGTTTTAAGGTTTTCGCGTAAATAAATGATTTTTTTGCGGTAAAAATTATCATGAAAATGGTAAAAAACACGAAAGTTTAAATAAAAAGCCTACTAAATTTTTAATTTTATACTTTTTAAAATTTTTATAGCTTAGTTGACTGCCTACACATATTAAAAATAAAATAAATTAGCACTTTAAGGTTGTAGTAAAATAATATAAAAATATTAAAATGATACACTTATTTTATCACCATTTCGAACGTCTATAGGGATTGCCCGCTTTAATTAAGGCTCTAAACTCTCGTGCACTAAATAATCGTTACTAAACCTTAATGATAAAAAAAACGTTAAATCCTGTTCGTATGAATGAGTGCCATCTTATTATTCTAGGAATAATTTTCGCTTTATGGTGCGCGTTTCAAATAAAGAAGTTTCCCTGCCACACCCTGTTTAACAATAGAGATATCTTTGTGTTATGCTTAAAAATTCACAATGATATCTCTTATTTGGTTTTTGATCATTATACTGTGCAAATAATTTAACTATTAAACTATATTAGTCGATACTCATTTCGGTTAAACCAATAGTATATGTTAAAATAGTTTTTATATTTGATTATCGAATAAATATTATAATAATTTGTATTTATTAGATTTGATAGAAACCATAACTGGGTGGTTAATGTATCCGTGGATCGAAATTCGCAGTCAGTTTAAATATTCATACATGGATTACAAATTTTTGGAAAAATATTATATAGAAATCCGACAGGAACCTAATAGATCAGTAGCTTTTTAAACATTCTCAATCAACATTCTTACGTAGCAGTATAATAGTTTCTTTGGCGCTGTCTTTTTCTAGGTAAATATATATACTACATGTCTGGTGTATTTAGGTGCAGGTTTATAAATAAATATTGTATGAATTTAAATTATTTTCAGGGTGTTGTAAAAATGTCATCGGGCCTAATTTATTATATAAATATATAACACTATTTCAAATCTGACATGTCGGTTGAAAAATATTATAAAAATTGTATTTTATTCAGGCTATCTATCATAGAGCTGCGTGATAGATATCATATCAAATGTGCAATAAAATAATTCAGATATGATATGGAATCTAATATTGCAGAGGCACTTGATATTAATTTGAGTTAGAATTATTTCCTGTAATATTTGTTGCGTCGGTGAGTGAAAAACGATAATTTATTGCTGAACACACCTGGCGTTTCCTTTCCCAGATGGGAGCACGGGGCGGTTGGCGATAAGACATTATTATTAAAAGTCCTTGTCGCCATACGTCATAAAAGTTGGTTGTCGAGCCGCCGGTGAGCCGGCTCCTCGTTTTTCCTCGGTTACATCCCGCTGTTTTATGTATGTACCTTACTTGCCCGTAAACAATAAACATCCCCCGTTATTTATCTCGGGGATTCTTGGGGCTAAAAGGCTACTAGTCCTTTCCTGGGGATGTCAAAGATTCTCGATCTTCTGTTTTCCCTCGCCAGGAAATAAGTTTATGCAGTTACACGCCTGATTATCATACAAATGCTGTTCGACATATGAGATGCGTACATTATTTTGTTTTTCAGCCCCAAATACCACCCTTTTGAAATATAAACGCAATCCTCAATGAATATAAAAGTATGATTTAACAAACACCCAAGCGTAATAAATATGAGATATGTATCTGTAGATGGTCTTAGGGATTGACTAAATCACTGATATATCAATAGGCTACACTTCAAATATTGTAAGCATGGATATTAAATTGAAAGATCATGGTGCTAAATTTGAATGATTTGTAATACATTTTACTGGTTTAATAATTTTGGAATAATTTACGAAGACAAACAATGATATTACATAAAACATTACAATGTATTGCCACATTTTAATTGTAATTTTTGTTGAACATTTGATGTTATCAACTTTATTTATTACCTGAAAAATGGCACACATCTTCATGGCGTAAATTACCATTTACAAAAAAATACCATATTCTTTCAGGAAACAAAATTACGTATGAAATTTCACTATTACGGTTTTTTTTAATACAGTCTCCTTGAGACTAGCTAATTTTGTAATTGGTTCATGGCACGATTACTCTTCAAAACAATGTCATAAACTTAGTCTTAAATGACAGTGTAAAGCATATCTGCATAACTTTGATACACGCATTGGCATATCCCCAACTTTCAAATACCTTTCTATTACAAAATAAATTTTCTAGATAAAAATATCAGTTATCATTCAGATCTTCCCGAAACCTGAAGATTGAATAAAATGAAATTCTGGCCAATTTAAATTTAATTTCATTCATAAAAAGATTAATTATCTCTTGAAGAAGAATATGCGTGTCTTTTGTAATTATAAGGAAGAATCCAGTTATTAAACTATCACCCATTACAATGTTATGACACGTTTATAAGTCCATTTTCTTGTACACATTTCAATATGTATGTAATTGTTAGCAACCCCCAAATAAAACGGTTTTATGGTGCAAATATAGCGCCTATTCCATATTTTTGATGTCTCTAATAAATTATGAAAGCATGATATTAATATTAAATAAATATCAATATTGTCGAAGTTTTACGGTTCATTAGCACGTGTACGTGTTTCCTGTGTTTCGTCGTAATAGCTTAGATGGTTCTTACGATAATAGAACTTTATCGATTCCTATCAGGGGTAATTTATATCACCCTTTACCACCCCACATTAGCTATACCACCTTGTCACACCATCCTTGTGAACGTCGATGCCTATTCCATTTATTTTAGTGTGTTTACTTGAAAATACTTTGACAATGTTCGAGGCTCGGTCGTGGGTATCTCGTAATAAATTCCAACTGAGGAAATTAATACCGTTTGATAAAATCAATTATCTTGATAATCGTTACGCGACTTCGACAATTCTTATCTTATCAGATATTCGGCTGAAAAATTATATGAGGAGCTGTATATGTTAATTGTCCGATTGGAAGATATGGGGCTTCGAATGCCTGAATGGAATTTGTGCATATCTTTCATGTCGGGAGCGATTTGTTTATTGTCCTGAAAAATTGTACGTGTAATTTAGCACGAGGCCTGAGAGCTCCACTTTCAGATTGTAAATTCGAAAACTGCAAAGCTCTTATAAAAGTTTCTTTTACGACTTGTATTGTGGCATGATTTACATTTTTTTCTCCACAACAAAACACCTAAAAGTCACGTTGGTCGCTTTATAACGCTCCACCGTGTTATTTCAAACAAATAAACCTGGGTTTTTATTTTCGTATCATGCACATATGTAGCCTCAAAATGAATCCCATTGTATTCCCTTGCATGAACTCCCGAAAAATAACATGGATGATAGAAGACGCAAGAACAAAAATCCGCTCCATCCTGAATACGTCCAAGGATATTTTTTCCAACATACGACACCCAATACACTAAAAAACATATTTATATAAAACCCAGGCTATTTTATTACAACGTAACAAGACCACGGCGTAAATATGCAATAAAAAAGTGGTAATATTAGCTGTTGGCGCCAACGCACGTTTTTTTATTACGCAAAGAAGGCAATCTAACAATCTAATTGATCTCCTTTTTTGAACGCATTTATGTCGAATTTTATCATTTTATTTGTCAACATGATTGACAGACAAGATTATCTGTTATGTAAAAATTTTACTTCAATAATTCAACGGCGCTTAATTATTTTTCAGTAAACGTTTTTCCAATGAATGGCAGCCATTTATCAATAATAAATACGACGATCAATATGGAATATACAAACTCGTTTAACTATTGATAAATGTTCATCAGATAAATATAATTTGACGAGCAGAAACTAAATAAGAATTTGTATTGGTTTATTGAGCCACATCGACGCTTATTTGAGTCATTTTACTATTCCATCATGCGTATATTTTTAGTGAGTATTATCTCAAATAAGATATATTTTATCATTCAACGAGATCATAATAAAATCGTTAAATTAATTAAGGACTTTTCTTAAATTTGTTGACAGCAATTAGCTCTTCGATGGGAAAGCAGCTTCTTTTAATTTTCATTATCTTTTATTATATAATTAAACTAGTGCTTGGCAAAACATCAAAATATCTCAAGATTGACAAGTTTTTATTTAAACTGGATTAATTAAGATTGGACTTTAAAAAATGTTATAAATTTGTAATCTTAGGAATACGTAGGATGTAATGCTTAGACGAGTTTCGTAACAGGAGTGCCAAAATTCTTCGTATTAATGTTTTTTTATGCGGAAATATTTTGTGCATTTAAAATGTCACCAAATTGTTTAAACTTTTATAGTTATTTCAATGGTATGGTGTTTAAAGATTTTTTTAATTCATGAAAGATTTTTTTCACATCTTTCTTTAATAGGGTGATGCTAAAAGCTCGCATTTCAAGAGATCGAAGCCGATTTTTCTTGGTTCTCATGGTGGGAGCAAATCGCAGTTAGGCTAAATATTCTGGTCGAAGGACGATTTAGGGGGAAACTGAATGTCGGGGAGCGAAATGAAATTGCGGTATGATAATCACGAGGGGATTTCGAAATTGCTCCGGCATTAATAGGGATTCTCGGCAATTGGGCGCCAACATGGTAGGGCTGGGTCCCATAACAATGATGTTCGATGGGGGGCGCACCCACTTCCGGTTTCCTTGGCCGAGGTCTCGTGCGAGACGGTCGCATCTGGCCAGCGGCCAACCGCAACAGGTGAAGTCTTCGCCAGCCCATCAATCGACGGACGTGCCGACAATCTCTTATAACGACACCTATAAACTTTCTTCACACATAACTTGCGAATTTTATTGCCATTAATTTCATGTAGTCTCGCACCGGTAACACAAAAATTAAATTCCCTCCAAAACGTATTTTTAACCCACTCAACCGGATAAATGCGTCAAGTCATGGCTGTCTTCCGTCCGTTGTTCCCGTAGACCGGTCGATGCCATTAATCAAAACTAATTTACCAAATTAACAAATTCCCGAAGACGTCCAGAAGTTCGAAATAATAAAACTGACCTGCGCATAAAATTGGCAGCAATGTCGTTGAAATAACCACGCCTTCCGATAAATAATAATCAATCAACATCACTCGACATCCAAGGTAACGATATAAGCAATTTGATTCATATTAATTGTGATGTAATGCTTTTATTGAAAAAACTTGTTTATTTTATTTCTGTTCTGATAAAAAAAGCTTTTTTTAATAGTCATGCACAATGTATGATATGATAAACAAGAAGATAAAACACTATTAAGTATTAACCTTTAGCAAACGAATGCTGCCAAATTCGCGACTTTTAATGTATGCACAATGATGTTTAAAATAGGTTTTGAAAATTGATCCACAAATAATAACAGTAGAATTCCATTTTATTCGTATACATTCATAAGGGATCGTTTTATACCAAATATTTTGGATTTTGGGAAAAACTTATTTTGGAATCCTGTGTGGGAAAATCCACATACTTGAAAACTTAAATTCAAAGAGCAAGTATTTTTTTAAATTATTTTGCCAAAATATTTTATGCCGATAACGTTATATAGCATTAGATTTATAAATATTGATCAAATGGAATAAAACCTAATTAAGCTATAAAAGTTTTCTTGTTCTTGTTTCGAAAAACTAGGTCATTTGCTTAGGAATAAAAGAAGCAGAGGGTTAAGTGTACCAGGAATTTTATCATTATTTTATAAAGCGCCATGACATAATTTTAAATAAAAATATTATTCCAAAATATGATTTTCATCTCGCCTGCAAATATACTTAACCCTTTTTTTGTGCGGTAGATGCGTTCCGCGAAAAATCGCACCAAAAAGCTATTACTTACATAGAAAAAGTGAAGATGCGTTCCATGGATTTAAAAAATGTAAAATTTTAAAACAGGTACATAAAATTTACCCAAAATCGCACAAATAAAGTTAATAAAAAATCAGGAAAAAATATGGCAATTAAGAAATAGCATTATTAATGACATTTCAAGGATGTCTTGCATCAATGGTAAAATTTTTTTCGCGGACACCCTCTTGAGTAAAATTTCTTTCGCGGACCCTCTCGTGAATGAATTATTTTTTTGACGAACCCAAGCCAACCCTTGTGATCTATTTTTTCCAAGAAACAAACATTTCTTGGTCAAAATAGATCTTTTTCAATGTTTTCTGTAAATGATTCGACGAAAATATCTCTTTCAAGTATTGGTAAATGTTATGTTTATATTCTCGCGGACCCCAGTTTCACAGAATAAAGATTCGGAACGCATTCGATATCTATGCATTTTTCTAAACCTCATCCACCCTATATCACTCATTACCTTTCTAAATGAGTAAATTAGTTTTACACACGTACTCACTGCGTGTGTAGGTTAATAGAGTCTCAGACTAATGTTTAGTTACTACATATGAAAAGTATTAAGCCGCATCGTAATTTAATATTTTATAACGTGGTCCCTATCTCGACGCTATAGAAGGTTTGACTCTATAATCTAGAATTTTGTTTTATGCTGCCATACCTTTCATCAGATTGTGATAAAATTTCGTCCACATATTGTTAAAAATTGCGCAAGTAACATAGTCTAATACAGCGCTTCTTTAACGCATGTAGTCCGCGGACCCCCTCTTGAGCAAAATATCTTTCGCGGACCCCCTCTTGAGCAAAATTTTTTTCGCGGACCCTTCTCTTGAACAATTTTTTTTATTGGACCTCACCCCAACCTTAATTTTTCAAACAAACAAACATTTCTTGGTCACATATTGGTCAAAATAGATCTTCTTATAATGATTTCTGTAAAAAAAAAATCGAACGAAAATATCTTGTTCAACTACAGAAAAATGTTTTTTTTTATATCTTCGCGGACCTCCAGGGGTTCGCGGACTCCTGTTAGAGAACCACTGCTCTAGAGAAATGATTATTATTTTAATTACAAATTATCATCGCTGTATGATAATTTTCGTTGCGAGTTTCCATATCACTCAAAATCGCTCCTTTTTTCAGAAGAAATAGTATGCGTAGTGGTCAAGTGAGGATGTATTTTCAAAAAAAAAACAAAATTGATTTTTTCAAAATTCTAGACAAGAATACCCCATGAAGGGTGCCAGTTGTAATTCGGTGATTTAAACAGTCCAAAATTGTAATATTTTTCAAATTTCGGTGAATGTCGATGATTTATTTTCTATGTTATTTAAAATATTTCGAAACGTACTCTTACTCTTATAAAATTTAAAAAAAAACCCACCCCGCACACCTTTGAAATCGCACAAAAAAACTCGCACAAAAAGAGAGTTGAGTATATTTTATGGGAGACATTTATATTTGATAACGGATATTAGAGCTTAAAAGGGAAAAAAATGCTGTAAACACCCCGCCAGATGCAAGGGAGGACTTCAAGCGTTAATCCTGGCTTAGTAGAATGAACTTGAAAGGAGTTGGTCCTTTAAAAGGATTCTTACGATTAAAGCTCACTGTGTAATTTTTATTTGCCGTAGGAAAGTTGAGTTATAAACCAGGACATACGTTCTCCGTCAGCCTTCGGATATTTTTACCCTTAAGATTATAATTATGTGTTATTTTCATAATCATAAAAAAAGTCGTCGATTGATTTTGAATATTATTAAATAGAATACAAGTTTGAATTCTAACATATGAGATTTTATAAAATTAAAACTTCTGTAAATATGTAAATTCTCCACTATTTACCGATAAAACGATTTACCGAAAAACCGGTAATACGTGCCTAAATCACGAGGTCATATCATCTGGCTCAAATACACAGACGTTAATTCATGCATGTGTTTCCATTGTCATGTAGAACAGAGCATTGCAACTGTTTGGTACTGCGAATATTCTGCTGGTTTTATGATTTAAATTATTGCTATATTTATTTTATAAAATCATAATTTGGTAGATAGTACGCAGGCTTTAAATTTCTATGATTAATTAATTAATATTGTAATTTTTTTGCTTCTTCATTACTTATGAGAGATAAATAAAAATGTTTTGGGCTCCGCAAAAGAGGTCGGTTTGATATTTGTAATAAAGACATGCACATATTGTTATTTTGGTGTTCTTGTGCGATTAGCGACAATTTATGAAGAAACCTAATTTCTTGTTTATTTAATTTATATAAATGATGAAGGTGCTGCTAAGATTTTGATTATATCAAGTGTATTTGCCTTATTTTCTGGTTATTGATCTAATTTATGAAGATTTTTTTATTCAAAGAACGCTCTCGAGTTTAAATTGTTTTTTATTCATCAGTTTTAAAAATCTCACATTTAATGGTCATAAAAATGTGTTTCTTGTATAACAAACGGATTGTATATATTTTTTGATAATAATACATTAGATGATATTTTATAATTTCACACTAATCATAAAAATCAAATAAACTGTATAACATCGCGTGCTGGAATCTCCCAAAATTTTAATTATGTCAGTGACCGTCATGCATAAATTCATGATGCTTATAGAACGGTAATATAATCCTTTGTGTGTTTGTAATAAAAGAAAATGTAATGAATAACCAAAAGGCTTTCTCAAGTATGTCAGGATTAATAAACTTACTATACGGAGGGGAAAAATTATGATACCAAAACACATAATTGATATAATAAATATTATTCATTTAATTTGGAGGATTTACTTAAAAAAAACGCGTTTAATCAAAGGTTTATGGTGAAGATCCAACTTAGTATGAGGTCAGTCCAAAACTTCGTGCGCATTTTTTTTAAATAGCCCAAATAAACACAATTTAACATTAGATTTCAAACTTATCGAAATTTGTCGTCGCTTGACTAATGTATTAGTCGGTCTGTCATCAGTTTTTGTAAACATCAGACGCATATTAGTAACCATAGAAAATTAGCATCGATAATCAATACAAATTTGCTGTTATAATTTTTATTTTCGTGTGGCGAATCTGCAGTGATAAAAAAATTAGCAGTGTACATGGTGAACATACTATTAGTGTAAGGACTGCCCAAAGATGGTTCAAAAAAATTAAAGTTGAATAAAGCAACATTTATGATGAACCCCGTTCAGGACGTCCTGTTAATATAAGAAAAAGATAGTGGATAGATAAAGATATAATGGTTCGAAATCCACCAATGGAATTAAAAAATACTCCTTGTGAGATGGCGAGAAATTGTAGATGGTGGATGAAAATATATCATTGATTAAAATGTTGAATTGTATTTTATTTACACTATTTAAAAAAATCCCGAAAAAGCGCACGAACTTTTGGACTGACCTGATATATTAACATGACATTCATTGTGTCTACTAATTTTATTCGTTGATAAATAGCGAAATATTGACACAGTGTGGAGCACTGAGTATTTCGTATAATTGAGTCTATTGGTATTTACACAATCTTTATTGATTTTGAAAACAAAGAAAATATAATAGTTTTGTTTAACAGCCCATTTGATTAACGAGCGACACATTAACTTCATGTTTGGTTGCCATAAAACCACGTACTTCCATTAGGTCAATTATTTGTCATTGTTAGCTATGTTGAAATACAACGAAAGCAAAAAACTTGAATATAAATATTACAATGCATTCAAAATAATTATTAAAGGAACCATGTGATGTTCATATTTAATAAGCACATACTTCGATTTGCGAAAGTTTTTATGCGCAGTTGTAATTTGCAATTTGAAAAAATTAATATTTGTTTCATATGCATTTACAGATAATTCATAATTTTAATAATATGGTAAAGAACAACTTGTAGTTCGTCGTTATTATATTTTTATATAAACTATGTTCTATTCTATTATAATGAGCCTTACAATGTGAATATGCTATTACAATCTTCATATTTTTTCCTCGTAGGAGACTGTAGGGGGGTCGTAAAATTTCGTTGCGCTTGATTGGCTTACATTTGTTAATATAATGCATTCAATTCCAAAATGAATTCTGTACTTATTTACAAATAAAAGTCTTTATAAAATATGAAATCGTTTATAAACATATTTTGTAGAGATAATTTGGATCATCAATAAGAATGCACATTGCTCATACGTCACTGAGAACTCTTTAATACCATTGGTTTTACGACGATGAATGGTTATCATGCACACATAGCAAACCAGTGGCGTACAAAATTCGATTATTTAAAAAGCAAATTAATTAAATACAATCTGCTACCCTCCCCGAAATTAACACGTATCCCCTTTTTGGGGGAACTTTTCTGAGTATCGATGCGGTTTTATGTTACAACGTGTTGGAATTCGCCAATAAGTATTTTGCATGACCCAAGCATTCAACCCTCCCTGTTCCATATGTTTTACACCCCTGCTTTGTCCCCTAGACACAAAGCACCCTCCGTCCTCCGCCTTGGCCGCCCATTACACGCCAACGACCACCACCACCCCGCCCACTGCCACCTGTAGCTTCCATTGTTCCACCCGACGCCGGATATGTACGGTTATAGCGCCCGTTTATTATTCGAATTCCCATGCTTTTTTACAACGCACCCCACCCTAATTCGACGCACAAAATTAAATTATATTGTGTATTAAAGAACATCGTGTTGAATTATCTAGTGATAATTCATTTCGGGCGATCTGGTAATCTCGAGCGAATTTACTACCTGAAAATGAGGGTTGTATTCATATCTACTGTGTAGAATTTACATTGTTTCACGATTTTTTAGACATACATGTAAAATAATTGACGTCATTGTTCAATAATAAATTATAATATTCATAGGACGACTATGTTTTCCTCCATAAAAGACCATTTTTTTAGAGAATGATTTGGTGGTTTCCCATTTGCCTTTCACGTATAGTTAACTTTGAATAAAATCTGGATCCAGATAGTTAATCGGAAAATCCCACTTTACCATCGTTTACATTCAATTATACGGATAAGACACATTAGCAAGAAGCAGAAGGTCTAGTAAATAACTTCATATAAATGGATATTTAAATTCAGCCAATCGATAGCTCTTCGCGTTCATGTCATATTACATTTTTAAATTTGTCTTGTAATATTAGATTGCTATATCGTACCGCACTGGCATAATCAGTATATTTATGCGTCTGGTAGGAAGCTCATAAATATGCTCATCCTTGAAACAGAGCTTAATGTGAATACGTTGTGGAGGATATGGTTTTGCATGGTGAATTTTAAACCGATTAACTGAATACAACCATAAATCATCCGCAGCATGAATGGCTTACCTGCGAAGAATGCAGAAACATCAATAAGATCTTCTGAACGAACGACGTTTGAATAAAAGCTCCGTATCATTCTCAGCGATTAAGCCCCATCGATATTTTAAGTGTATTTATATTTCAGAATAAAAGCTAGTGATTCGCTTTTTGTATTTCGGAAGCAGCAATTCGTTTACTATTTCACTCCAAAAAGCTTTATATTAGCCAGATGCTGGTTAAAAATATTCCCTCATTATAATCGCACAAATGATTCATTAGCTAAAATTATAACATTGTAGAAAGAGAACAATCGCAACAATGTCTTAAATATCATTAAATCTATTTTTTATATTGTTATTGCATTTTTTTATATTCAATATAATCATATATTTGCATATTTATTTAATTAAAAAATATTGACCCCAATGGATGCTCTCATGATTTTAATTATTCCCATCCAAATCCGCAATAATTCTATGTTAAAATTGAAATATTTCATAAATTGCTTCAGAAGAACTCGTTTATTTGTATATGATAAATAATAAATTCGCTATTTAATTTTTTTATTGTGTCAATTTTTGGTATGCAAAAGTTATGATATAAGCGAAAAATATAAATATTATTTTAAAGTCGGCATAATTTTTAACATTTTTTCAAGGTACATCTCTTTTCCGTTTAATCGAGAGTCGCGGAGGAATTATTTTTTAAAAAATGGTTCGTATTTATGATAAGAATAAAAATAAATTGAATTATCGAATCAGAGATGGCGATGCGATGCAATGAGGCAACACTAAGCATGTTCGCTGAATATATACTCAAAACAGGGATCACTGTTATAAAATTCATTCAGATGTAAAAAAGCACTACATGTTAACATTCTTTCATCATGCAATTGACTTGTGTTGTTTAGCGAATTCGCAAAATTCTGCTTGCAGATTCCTCCGGGGAAATTTTAATTTGTAGTCCCTCTTTTCGCCCGGGTTGTTAATAATATATAAGGTGAATGCAAGCGAAACCCCCATACCTTCTCTTTATTGCCACCTAGTGGGGTACGTTTGTGTCTATGCAATTTAATGCATGGTGTACTTCAACGTCCACACCGCCTCACTCTTTCATCCGTCAGGAGATATCCTCTCCGAAAGTATCGTCGTCCCTGTTCAGCCTCCGACTAGATATTAAAAATTCAGACGCATATTTCAGGTGAGCTGCCAGCTTACTGGACGCGTTTCCACGTCAATTACCCATCATTGCTGAAAAAAAACTCTTTCATTAATGACTCCTGCCATAAAAGAAGAGATTGGTTAACGATTTAATACATGAACCACCGCTGTAATGTTTACACTCGAGATATTTGTCGACTATAAGCTCGCTCTTTTTAATACGCCCAATCACTGGTTTTGAGCAAATTTGTGCAATTATTAAAATTGACTGCTAGAAATAACGAAGCTGTTAAAAATAATATTGAAAACCAGACTTGAATTTGCAAAGCAGAACGAAGAGTCCCATTAATATATTGGATATTTGCTTCGCTCCAAATTTATATGTTATATATTATATCTAGTTTAAAATTAATGACTTATTAGTAACTCAAAAGTGATGGCTGTATTGTGTTTTTACCAATCGATGCTGCAAGAAAGCTGCAGGAGTCGAAATAACTATCTTTCCAGTAAATAATGTATCTATACGCAGGGATAGGAATTTAGACTTTCAAAAACGAGAATAAAATAATATCGAAATTTTGGGCCAATGGAAGACATATTCTCGTTTTTATTGAGCTGATCTTAGATTCACTTGAGGAAGAAGCTCATCATAATCGTCTCTTAAAGTCTTGTAGCTGGAGCCTCTTTCTTATTGAAAATTTAAAGTACCCACAAATATTTTCGTTTTCTAAATGAAAGATTTGAATGCTCCCATTTTGGGTTCTATTTATATAATAATGAAAATGAAGTAGATGATGTAGTTTATTTAAATTAATATACAAATTGCTTCAACAACTCTCCAATTATGTCTTAATTGAGCTTGAACGAATTGCACAAGATAATGAAACAGTGCCAACAGATCATCATGAAGATTCATCCGATATAATTGTGTCAAATGGCTGTAACTTTTAACTGAATGACACAATTGAAATATCTTTTATTAAATATGTTATTTAGTTAAATAAATTTGACCGTTTTCCGACATATTCGCTATGGTGGCTCGCGAGGCTGAATTTAAATCAATCTTCAAAATATGGCTTTTCTTTGAAATTTAAATGGAGAGGCTATTAAATATTTATCCAGTATATCCTGAATAATTCATTATTCACTGTGGAAGAAATATATTAATAAAATTTTAATGAATACATAAATGGCATATCAAAGATCTTTCATTGAAAATTATTAACAATTTATGATCACTTTTGGGATGAAAGGTCTTTATTTTATGACAATTTAAACGAAATAAAGTGGTATGAAATTTGATAAATAAATTTTACTATACTTCTGTATACTTGTCCATAACTAAGAAAATTTGCCAATTTACAATTTTAGAGACAATCGAAATTAATAGTTTTTTGCATAAAATACATTTTTGTTCATCGTTCTTACATGTAGTCTTAGACAGTTGAAATCCAATCCATTTACTAGTTCAATGTTTCGTATAATACGAAATTCTGTAAGAAGCTACGTTAAAACTACTACTATCTATTGCTTTTGTTATATCATATTAATTATATAAAATAAGTACGAAAACTTTGAGACTGAAAGCTTATAAACTATTTTATCAAATAACTATGTTCACGGTAGGAAAATAATTTTTCAAAAGTTTTAGAAATGCTTAAAACTGTGCAGGAGCAGCTGCGACTTCGACGTGCTTCAATATGCGCTACGAGCCATTTTTATCGTCAAAATAATATATCAATCATCTTTAGATTTACCCAGAGCTTCACTGATCTTACTTTTTATGACTTAAAATACTTAATGGCTTCCATCCCACAGCGATTGCTTTAAACGAACAATGGAAATGAACTGTAAGACTCCGTAAAGCTAATTTGCATTTTTCTTTAAGTACTACGCTAATGGCATAAAACAGTTAGATGCAACTGAGAACATCGCATTTAATTCCAACGTCCTATCATACTATGAAATTATCCGCCATTATCAGGTGCATAATGGTTTTTTTAATCACTCAAATTGTTGCATCTTTCAGCTAATTTGCAATTTAAAACGCGGCGGATTCATGATAAAATTGAGGGAAATAAATTGCATATTTATATCGATTATTTCCTAAGTACATCCATAACAAGTTGACTTTCAAAAGACAAGAACGTATGAAACGAGCGCGAGAGAATAATTAATTCTCTTGAAATTAGTGCCATATGTGTTGCAGGAATATAAAGGATACAATCCTTCACATAATAACTAGTCTGCTTCATTGGATAGTTAATTTGCAGAACTGACGTTACATCTTGCATTATCAATTACAGGGTGTGTATGTCTATGAAGGCTTTATCACGTTGACATCGTCTTTTGAAAATATTATGGAACTCATATTAATTAAATAATACTATATAACCATCTCATGAAATTATTTAAAAAGTATATAGTATATCTTCAAGATATTTATTTATGCAAATTTTATCTATGCATAGGATAGGACATGGATGTATTCAATACCTGAGTCCGAGAAGACAAACCTCGTAAAAGTTTGTAAGCTCTACACAAGTTATACTTCTTGCAAATGAATATGAAATTAATTTAATTAGTTTTAAACGGATTTTCTTTTCAATTTGAGTCATAGTTATTTCAAAAGGGTTTAATTCAAAAATATGATTAAGTAAAATTCTTAATTTATTTTTTACTATGCTCTTATTATTACAGAAACACATGACGTATTTGAACAAATAAAATTAACAATGAAATGTATATTTATACCTAACACATCCTTAATGACAATGCTTTTGGTAATTTAATATTCTTATCATATTATTTTAATTATGATAGTAAAAGTCTGTTTCATTTTAGTTACTCAAAGATTCACAATGAGATTTCTTACGTTTGTTGCCAAGCATATAAAATGCTCCTATTTATTTACACGATAAATCGGTAGATTTAATAATCTTACGACGAAATATATTAGGTGGACCAATAAGTAATCAAAAATTTAAAATTCATAGTCTTAGTCTTTACAGTCAGTTTGTATAGAGACATGCTTCAAGAAACAATTATGAATTCGCTGCTTTGTTGGGGAAAAATTAATTACAACTTTATAATATAAAAATAAAAATTTCAATGATGTTCACAGAAAAATGCTATGAACTTCCATGAACTCTGTTCGTAATTAATAAAAAAAAGTTCGTCTCAAAGAGAAAAATCATCCAAATTACAGCAAATAATAATATAAAATGATTAAAACTACTTCGTTAATCAGCTTTAAGTTTTTTATTTATAAATAAATTGAAAATGATTAAAAAATGTATTATTTTCCGGTCTCTCTAATGTTTATGCTCTGTATGCTCAAGAAAAAAACTTTTCAACTTTTCGCCATCATATTGAACTCCAAATTAAGTTTTCAGCAGTTTCTGGCTGTTTTTTTGTAAAAAATTATTTTCATGCACGCTTTTTCGTTGTTCTCTAATCACTTGAAAGAATGTTTTTAAATAAACTCTCAAATTTCATTGTATACAGGATGTTTTGCACATGGACCGACAATTTTTTTTTTAAGTTAAGGGGGTCTTTTCTACGTTTCACACATAGGCCCTGAATGTCAGGGCTGTCAAAATAGATTCTTTTTTCAACATTTTGAAAAAATACCCAAAACTCTACCTTTAAATCGTTATATTCTTTTCATCTGTTTTTGTATTGTGCAATATATTTTTGATCTACATAAATCATTATTGTCACAAAAAATATGCAAACCAATAAAAATGTCAACTTCTAAATTCTCTTAACAAAAAACAGCTATTTTGAACTTAGTTTAGTTTTATACTTATTTTTCAACGATATGCTACATGTCTTTCAAATCATTCTATTAGTTGTTAAATTTGAAAAATTACCAGTTTGCTAGGTTAAGAAAATTAGAGTTAAGAAAATACTCTTATATGTTTATGGTGTTATTATTAAATTAATTTACAAAATTTTATCAAATTGGCCATCTTTGCTTCTGTAGTTGTCTGAAACTGAACCTTCTGTCATGTAAATTAATTATTTTGGCAGCCCTATTCCGTGGCTCGCACGATCTCCATATCTGCCACCACTGGATTTCTTTGTCTGTATGCCCTATCCCGTGGATCGCACGATCTGCCGACCTGACACCACTGGATTTCTTTGCCTGCGGACGTCCCCTATTTCATGACCTGACACCTCTGGAGTTCTGATCTAGAGGCGTGCAAAAACATTAATTATTAGTATATGTAAATTATCTGAAAACTATTGCGTACCCCTTGAAAAATCTCTTATGAAGAAATTGAATTTAAATAATAAATAAATCCGATAAAATACATTATACTACTTGATGAAAATACTAATAAAATGTAGATCTCAAAGATATACTACAAAAAAATATAGTATCGCTACTCCACTCATCCTAATTAACCATGTGTGGATGATAATGGTATAAGATATGTTTGTAGTCTTTGTTAGTTTCGTAGTTGTCGAGAGTCAACTCTCGTAGTAATGAAATGTATAGATCTGTACGTACGGTATTTATAGGGTTAATGGATAAAAAACATTTTAAACTGCGCATATATCAGTATTATACATTTTCCCTTGATCTTGTGCTTGATTAAAACACTTTTTTTTAAAACTATATTCCGCTTTTATGTGATGTAAATTAAATTTTATATTCTGCCATAGAGTAAATAAGCGAGCGCTTTTGTATAACGTTCGAATAGTGTGGCCAACCCCATACATATTAGATGAAGTCTACCTGTGAAGATCCACTTTTGTTGTAAATTGACTTCTGATCCGTGACAGCTTGTCAACTCGATGCGAAAGCATTATCGTGTTCTTCATATTTACATTCTGCAAATGTGTCAATGAAACTTTGCGCAAACTTTTCCTCCCGTTTTTCGATAGTTGGAGTGAAGCTGATGCATGGCTCCTTTTTCTTGTCGCGTTTCAGAGCAACACTTCAACCGCATTACGCGGAGCGTTGTTTGCAAGTTTAATTAAAACGTTTCTTAACGCGGTGTTGATGGCGCAGAAGTTTGCCCGTGTTAAATAGCACGTGTATGGTGGTAAAGCGGAGGCTGAGGAAGCCATCTGCACGTGTCACTTTATGGTGCTGCCACCTGCCGAGCTGGATAGAAGCTGCTTAGTCGTTTCGATACGTCTGCAAATCCTGTTTATGACCGGAATAACCGTATAATTTCACACCGTTTCCCAGGTGTTAATTCCTAAATAGATTGACATTACACTCTCCGACAATTTCGATAAACGCTTCCAATGTAATCGAGACGCTGTTACATTATTTTATTGTCATCCCGCTTATAATAAAGACGACCGCCGCGCCACTCCACCGGCGATCCAATTCCAGCAAATACCAATAAAACATCGTCCATTCTGGAAACATTTTATCTGACCATTGCGTCAATATTCAATTAGCAGATACCATTTTGTAGGTAATAAAAATTCCATCGGTGCCGGGGAACGTTTCCAAATCCACAGTGCGCGCACTTTAAGTCCAGAATTCGAGTAATGCTTTGGCTTATGCAGCTATTGTTATGGCGGAATTGTGCTCCGGCTTTACATCAAATTGGCTTTTATACCATTTTATGTTCAAAATAAATGCACCGCCATTTTTTATCCCGCCATTCATCTTTACTATAGGAACGCAAAGTGGAGTAAAAAATCAAACTCGATCTGCATCCCCTAAAAAGGCATGAAATGCAATTTCAAGTGTCGATAATGGTTCTTGCAAATCGTTTCGGTTCCACTTCCTCTATTTTCAATAAATATGGCACGTTCTTATGAAACATTTTTCCGCACCCAAAGCATCCATACGTGTCGTACATTTTAACTTATAGTTTAATTTTGCAGTTTTCCCATCCATTAGCTTCCTGAAAATTTGAATGCCCCATTTTTTATGATAGCAACCGTATTTTTGCAATGAACCTAATTTAAATAAATAGTTTTTTATTGGGATACTTCTAATTGGAAATAAAATATTAGTGCAGTGCACTAATTTCTAAAAAGGGTTCAAATCTGGACATGGAAATATTTTCACCACAACAACAAACATGAAATATTAATATTTACAATCGATTATCTCGATCTAATAAAATAAATACTGGGAAAAAATCTAAATAAGATTATCTCCGTCCATATCATCTGACAAAATTGGGCTACATCAATCGTTCAGATGTGTGGCTTCCTCATGAACTGACTGACTCATAATAAACTTCAGCGTGTTTCAACATGTGATCTTTTTATCCAACGACATAATAGCTAACCTTTTTTGAAGAGACTTTTCATTAGAAATGAAAGTTGGATACTCTATGAGAATATCCATCGTAAATGGTCTCGGATCGAGAGTATAGAAGCTTTAAATGTAGCTAAACCTGGCCTACATCCAAAAAAAGTTTTGCTATGCATTTGGTGGGACTGGAAGGAGGTAGTTTATTATGAGCTACTTCAGCAGGGTGAAACGATCAATTCAACAAAATATTGTTTCCACTAGATAATCTAAAGGATGCAATCGCCAGAAAACGGCCAGAATTAGCGAACAGACAAAACGTTGTTTTTTATCACGATAACGCCAGGCCTCATGTGTCTTTGCTCGTCAGAAATAAATTATTATCATTTGACTGGGATGTTTTACCTCATCTTCCATATTCTCAGGATATTTCCCATTCAGATTATTATTTATTTCTTTCATTGAAAAATTCTTTAGGTGGTAAAAATTTTAATTTAAAAAATGAAATAAAAATGTACCTTGATCAATATTTTGCCAACAAACCTGGGAAATTTTGGCAAGAAGGCATTATGAGGCTTCCGGAGAGATGGAGAAAGGTAATAAAACAAAATGGATCATATATTATTCAATAAATTTTGACATAACACAAATTATTGTTTATTTTTTTCTTAATATGAAAACGAAAGAAACTTATGGGACACCCTAATACTATTTTTTGCTCAGAATGCAAAATAGTATTCCCAGCATGAACAGATAAATAAATTATTTTTATTAATTTGTGTCTTTCAGTAGTAGAGATTAAAAATATATTCCAAATAAAAGTATGACTCTTTAAAAAATTTGATACAATCCTTTTTGGATACCAAAGGTATAATATTTTTTTGTGAAAGTTCCAAAATACTTCAAAATAAATACACGTTTATGAAAGTTATCATATTGTTAAAACTGGAAAGCATTTATGAATTCAAAATAGTATTTAATTTACTCTAAGTGAATTATCAATATAGACAAATTCAGCGAAATTCGCATATGCAATATGAAGAAATTGCAAAAAATTAAAGCCTTATCCTATTTGAAGAATTTATAATATCAGAATTCAGTTCTTCATATTAGTACGTTTTATATGAGATTCATAGTTTCTTGGGACGTTTTTACTGTGCCGAAATAAAGCCCAGTGATATGATTCAGCTTATTTGTATATTGTGAGTTTTTATGAGTATACTTTTGAGCATTCCTACAGAAACACAAATGGCATTATATTGCACAATATAAGAGTGGAAACATTATTTCAAATCCTTTCTAAATACTGGAAGATTTTGCATCCATAAGCACATTAATATATGAAAAGGATGCTCTTAAATACTTGGCATTGTAACGGGATGAAAATTTTAAAGTCCGTGCAATCGTAGAGGTAGTTCTAGTTGACAGAGGAACCCTTAAAAAGAGCCTGAATAAGTAATGAACGCAGAAGAACACATAGAAATGTTTAAGGAGACGGTGAAATACGGCCGCCGGGGAATATATTTAGCTAAGGCGATCCCCTGGGAGCATCTTAATATGACGGGCAGATTTGTATGCGAATATAAAGCAAACATACGACAACAACCGCGAAGGGTAAATAGAAAAATAAAATGGAGCGAGTAAACGCTCCAGGCCAAACAAAACTCACAGGTAACACACACACAAGCTCGAGGGGGACCATCTTTTCTCCGGGAGTGGAAATATTTCATAAATTTACTTTATTAAGAAGCTTGCCTCGCTATATTAAATATTACTCCGAAACGAGGACTAATAGCGCCGTTTTTCTACGTAATCGTAACGTATTCAACCGGCGTTGAAAATACCTGAGGGCTCTATTATGCTTAGTTTTGAATTAATACGCCCGGTTTGCTTTTATGATCTTCACATTAATTGGATCAGTTCATGGAAACGCAATCGTGGAATATTGTCAAAGGAGTACTCAATGCAGCCGCGAATGTGGAGATATGAAAAATTGGCCGCGATCGGATGTGCAATATAGATCAAAAAATGTTTGCTTTATAATACAACGATGCGTATATTCATCCAGGCTTTGAACAAAGTTCATCTGCAGCTTGCAGTCTTCGCAATATCACAGCATGATACAAATTCCAACATAATGAAAAACAAGTAAGGCAATGTACTTTTACACGTTGGAATAGGCGCATTCCTAGACAAGCCCTATATAAAAGCTTTGTGTTTCTTTCATTTCGAAGAATTTATATTACATAATTTAATAAGCCAGAATTTAATTAAATCAAAATTCATTCCTGCTATAGGGATCATATTTTAAACAAAACGAAAGAAACATGAACTATCATTCTATTAAGAAATGTTTTAAATATTATTTATTTAATATCAATAACCAAGTGTTGGTATAATCGGTTGGATTTTAAACTCTTGTTATGAAGATATGGGTTCAAGTTCATGTGAAAAAAATCATCAATCAAATAACAAATTTCATCATCTGGATTTTCGGGTGGGATTCGTAACAATAATCGTTTAAAACTAGTGATATTATCCCACTTATAGAGATCATCTACGTCCACTAATGAATATAGCACCTTAATAATAATACGTATATTATGTACGGGGAAGATACATGTTTATTCACAATGGTGGCCACATCACCTTATAAGGTCGTCTTCAAACTGTCTTAATAAGACGAAAAGATTTTCAATATATAATGTTATTATAAATTTGCAACAATAATGAATCTGCACATATGGCTTTTATACACGATAAAATCTACATACTATAGAAGCATACACAATATGGCGACACAGACGAGATGCATAATTCTAGTGCTACAATTGGATCTACTTAAAGTCTTAAAAATGGGTTTATATTGATTCGATAATTGAATATTTAGTGCAAGACGAAAAGTGTGATAATATTCGTCATAATTAGATTTTCAATGTATTGATTTAATGAGATTTGCTATATATTTTGTCTATATTTGAGCATCATCTCCTATCATCGTACAATCCATATGACTCCCCCTAAACCTTTGTAAATAGGGAGTAAAACATGCTTTATGTTCCCACAGAATTTTTTACTGAAATACAGAAAAATACTGTAAGCAGCATTAGAAATTAAAATTTGAATATGTTTATAAATTTAATTTTTCAATTAAAAATTGTTCAATATGCATACTAAAAAATCCGCCAGTATAAATTTATGCAATCAGGTGGATTTGATGCGTTCTATTAAAATAAAAGTATTTCATTTTAGGTATATTGTATTGGAGCGTGAGGTTAAGTCCATGATAAATAATTATTCTTGGCTAACCGAAAAAGGAAAAGTTTACCGAGCCCCATGGAAAAGTTTTGTTTATTTTGGTCGTATGAAAACTCAATAAGCTCTTGTATAAGATATACAGTTTTATGTTGTATATATGAGCTTCATAGATTACAGAAAAATATGTATATTTAACATATAGCTTTATTTGATATGGATGGATCATTGAGCCAATTTGCCGATATTTCGTGGATATAATACATACATTTGAAGCTTTATGTCTGTCGTTATAGATTCGGTAGCATTTGTGCATTAAATCGCCAATATGTTCAGTAAGTAGTTCAAAGTTAGCACGAAGAACTAGATCAAGCTCAGTTCTATGTGATTTTCATAGGTATACTAGAGTACACGGTTGAGCTACGCCGAGCATGACGAACAAGCTATGGAAGAAGCCAATTATATTTGAACCGAGACTTGCAAGCGGAACGTAAAATACGCAGAAAAACTTATTCTCCTCTTAATGACAGAGACTTTCCAACAACATATGTGTACCGGCAAATCTAATTTCCTAGTCTATTCATATGACACATTAGCATCCTTCAATTTTCAGCCGTTCAATTTCAGTGCGGTCATTCGCCCTACCGTCGATGACTTGGACAATTTGTCAATTCAAAGACGTGAGCTTGTCTTGTTTCTAAAAAGACACCTATTTATTTAGTGATGATCAAAATATATGCAAAACTATGAGACTAATTACTTGTAGACTAATGTCATGCGTGCATACGAAGCAAAGGTGACCAATTTAAATAAATTTTATGAATTAATTTAATAAAAATATAAGTATAAAAAATATTTTCTTAACTCTGATCCTTTCAAACCTCTTCAAGTTTAACGATTTATTGAATTATTTCTATGACATGTAGCATATCGTTGGAAAGGGTATAATTTAGAGAACTTTTTAAAATTAAACTAAGTTCAAAATAGTTGTTAGTTTTTTGTTTAAAGAATTTAAAAGTTAACACTTCTCATTCGTTTACACATTTTATTTAACTTTAGAAGCTCAGATTTAAAGCTGAAATTTTGGGTTATTTTTCAAAATGTTGATAAAAAAAATATATTTGGATAACCCTGATACTTAAAATCTAGGGACTATGTGTGAAACGTATCACAAGACCCCCCTAACCCCAAAAAAAAAAAATGTCGGCCATGTGAAAAACATCTTGTATATATTATATAGTCAAAATATTCTGTAGATAGTGTAGATATTTTTTGCACAATTTACTTGATTTAATGGCCTCTCTCGATCAAGTGTTGGTATAGTGGCTTAAATCCTAGACTTGTATTGTAAAGGTTCGGGTTGAAATCCAGATTGTGGAAAAAAATTCACCGTTACCTTTCCAAATAATCCTATCCTTACTTTACCACGTATGGAAGGCAATGGGAAACCACCACATTAAATCCTTTCCCTAGTGAGATCATCCACAGTGGGCTTACTCTATTCACTGATCAATAAGACTCATTCTTTCTGATCAAATTTAATAGTTTGTTCTAGAGATTTGCATGTTTATTGTCTTATTTATTTTGTATGGATGTGTAGAATTCGTATTGAAAAAATAATAACGACTGAAAAATAAGTTGATCATTTACATATCATTAAATTTAATTCGGGGGAATAAAAGCTATACTCGGCTAATGAACTATGAATACGGACTCTGAGAAGTTTTTAAGTTGCGTTTATTTAAGGTACATTGATTTTTAGTATATTTGAAGTTTTTTCAAATACCATGAGTATAATTACACTTAGGAATGATCATGAAATCTGTATTTTAATACGAAAAATATTAATGTTTCACATTTTATACAAGCAATTTAGATTACGGTCATTTTTGATATGAAAAATGACTGCATAATGCAGACGTGTCCGTGAACGCGTTAATTAATCTGCTTACTGTTTTTTTTTAAATCTGATCAAAGTGTTTATTTAACAAATCATCGACGACGAGTCGATATTAATAGTGTTTTTTTTGGTATGTCTTATGATATAGCTTATAAGGTATCGATTAGTGAATTGATAATTAAAATAATCAACATGCATCCGTCCAGTAATTGATCGATCAATCTTTCGAGACATGGCGGCTAACGTCCAGACGTCGATTAATCGACTTTCCGCAATACATACACCATATAATAATTAATACTCATCACTTTCGTAGCGGTAAGCTCTCACGTTCATCAAAAGACAAAAAATGCTATCAGTTATTAATCAAAAAAGGGTACACATTGTATACTCCCGGAGAAATTGAGCTGTTTGCATATCTAGTAGTATTTCAGCTCATGTCCGCAAATAAAGGTAATAATTAAGTTAAGGCGAGCAAAGTCGTCGGGAGAAACACAAAATTATTAAGGCCGTAAATGCCGATGTAAATATAACTGAAGATAATCAAAAAGATTTTTAATCGCGCAATTTTAATTAAAATATTCCCTATATAAAAACGTTTATATCGGTTATAATAAAATGAAGATAGGTCGGCGAGGGTAACTGCCGGCAGGTAAATACAACTTTTAATAGGAAAACAGAAAGTTACGGGTGAGATAATGTATTTCAGCATTTCTCAAGTTTGCTGAAAAAACTTCAAACGACCCTCCCTTTTAAGAGTATATCTAGCCTAAATCGATTCAAATCTTCTACGGATAGACAACATTTCAAATATAATACATAAATTTGGCATGGACATACTTTTAAAATGCAGATGAAAAAAGCGACACAACAAACTTAGCTTATTTTCCACCCCCGATATAATGATTACTTCTATTGCAATATGATTATTTATTATTCATCGTGAATTAGCATGCAGATTAATATTTAAAAAAATAATGAATGTCAAACTCGTAGTTATATATGATGAGTAGTTTGAGAAAAATACTTCAACGGCGAATTTAACTTTGAATAGGCCAGATCAAGTGTTACCAAATTACAACTATATATATTTATTATTCTAAATTATTAGGCAATATTATAAAATGCTTGTATTATACAGATTTATACTCAACTTTCATCATTGTTGAATGATTGTATAAAATTTCATATTTTTGAAGGCGTTTTTAAAGCTCTTTCTTTTAATGAATTTAAAAAGCTTATTCTAAAATACAAGTCAAAAGTAAGTGTCAACTGTGTTGATAGTTTAAATTATGACATTAGCTGGTTCTTGCCTTCTTATGGCAACTTATTACTGAATGTGAATATTTTCATAATACAAGCCTTTTTTTCTACGTTTTATTTTATAAGACTTTAAGCGTGACGCTAACATATGTTAGAGGGAAGTTAATATTATTTAGCATATTGGAGCTATATTTTTATGTTGATAAATCCATACGTCATTGATTTTGAAACTCATAATAAGGTTTCAATTGAAATTATAGACTTATTTCGCATGGTCCGAATAATTGGACCTGTTCCCCCTTATAGTGTTCTATATCTTTGAATATTTAAGAAATCGCTATTGTAGCATAAAATTAGACCAAGTGTTAACATAATGCGTATGAGAGATCGAATATTTTGATATGTTAGATTAATCATATCGATACAAGCTCAGTTTGCAATTTTAGCACCAAAAAATGATTTATAGAGTAGAAATCATTGATAGATTTTACAGCTTTAAGTTCTATTTTGAAAAGTATTTGTTTGAACAGTTTGGAAATCGTAGTGCTGATCTCATTTCAGAAGATGATTCTTTGCGACTACGCTGCCGCAGAACATTTCAAAGTACATAGTTTTAAAAGATTTTTAATTTAATTTTTTTGCAAAGAAGTAAATCCTCATGTTTCTTCATTTCGAGTGAGAGGTTATTCTCGTGGCTTATTTAAAGGCGGATTCAAAGGAAACCGCATCTCTTATAATGCAGTCTTCCAAATCAACCTCTAAAACGCGAAGCCCGAAAAACGATTTCATAATGAGATTTTTTCTTTCTGTTTTGAGTGTATTTCATGGCGAATGCTTCCACATATAATTCCGCATGTGCATTGAAAACGGCGCATAAGTACCCCGCTTACATTGTCAAAGCCACATCTAACGAGCTTCTTGTGCATATTTGGAATCCCGTATTCGAAATAATCAGTTTATGCTTACAACTTGAAGTCTTTGTGGTCTCGAACCATCGCCGGAGCATTTACTGTTCTGAAAATTCAATTAAATTGTATGCGATTTCGTATACAAAAAGCTGCTGCCTCGAGACAGGGACGCAATGTGATGGAAATATAACAATATTCGCGTGATCCTCGTGTGAAACCTTTTAATTACGGGTATTTGTAGCCTTCGTTTGTATTCCGATTGTGCACTACGTGTGATTCGTGCTTGTGGTTGATATTCGAGCATGTGTTTACAGAATTTGAACTCATCAGGTCCATTATGTCTTCTCTTAGATGTCTTGTGTTTCTGTTTCGGCTAAACAGCTAGCAAAGCTCGCGTCAACATTTGAATATTGAGCTTTCTGAGCGCTTTGATTTTTTTCTAAATATTATTCTTCAGAGTGAGAATTCCTAGCCTGCGAGCAATTCATAAATTATACATTACGCATTTGTGCCATTGGATTACATCACTGAACTTGAAAAATCGTGCGATTTGTTTAACATATTAATTACATTTATCAGCCACTTGATCTCTAATGTCGTACGGCATACGATCGATGAAATCCAACGAAATAAGAAATACCTCATGGCTCGCATGTTAAATGTTAACATACATCGTACTTCTTATTCTGTTAATTTCAAATGATTTTATAGATTGTTACCTGTAGAGATTATAAACTAATCATCAAGACTTAAATCTTTGTGCAAAGAGTTAGTGAGCTACCTGTCGCGGACATATTTACTTAATGACCACAAAGTATTTATTTAATTATGTCATTGAATTATATTTCTACCATTTTGGATGACATCTAAATTAAAGAGAGTCACCTTATCGAGAAGCTGTGACCTGATCTAAATTTGGATTAAAACTGTGACTTTGGGTCTATTTTGGCGATAAAGCAATTGAAATGACTGGAATAAATGCAATGTAATTTAAATTTGATTGCATTAATATGAATACATTTGTAGCGTGGGGGATTTACCATCCTCGCGTAGTAGCGCTGTTAATCTGAGCAGATTTAATTCGCCAGATTAACAGCGACATCTTCCGTCTTTCTTCAGGTGCAATGTGTTATTTTAATAGCGCCATCTCTTGTGGCCCTGCGGAGACATTGCATCTGCATACCGACCAATCGCTTCTTGTGCGTGCATCGTTGCCGATTGGGTAGTGACGCGCAGGAGGCGGGAGTTAGGGAGGAGTCGTCGGTTAGCCTTGGCTGCGGGAGGTCGTCCCCCCTGCAGCCAGATCTCTCTCTCTCTCTCTCTCGTGTGGAATAAATAGCTTATTTATAAAATAGAGTCAGAAGTGGGAGTAGTGTAACGTTGAGGCAGGGGGCGCTCTTGGGAGCAGAGTCCCCTGGGTGGCTTCCCGCCCGTTCGTGCTCATCGGGATGGCCGCGCTAACACACGGGTGTCGAATAGACGGCCGTCGAATAGAAAAACTCAAAAATAGGAAGACTAACCGATGACTCTTCCGACTCCCGCCTCCATGCGCATCACTCTACAACCTGACAACGGTGCACGCGCAATGAGCGATCGATCGATGCAATGTCTCCGTATGGCCACAAGAGATGGCGCTTGTTAAAATAACACATTGCGCCTGAAGAGAGATGGAAGATAGTCGCTGTTAACAGCGCTACTACGTGGGGATGGTAAATCGCCCACGCTAAACATTCATATTTGTTATAATAAAATTAGTTACTACTACCTTAAATAAATATTATGCTTTGGAGGCTAAATATGTGACACTGATATTCCCGGATATTTTTTTTCTTCGACCTCAGTAAATTCAGTCAAACACCCAATTTTTGTACCATTATTGTATTGATTATATCAAATTGCTAAGAATTTTATTTCAATTTGCTCCTATTAACGACACCCTTAATAACGGTATAAAACAGATCGCGTAGTGATCTACTACTCTAATACCTTTGGTAATTGCGCAAAAAAGCGTATGCAAAATTATTTTAATAAATAAAAAGGCCTCAAGTGCATTGCTTGCGTAATGCTCATAAAAATAAAAAAGGAATATATTACACTGGTGTCATATACTGGTCCACTACAGAACTATGGGCCTCTTCAATATCCATTCATAGGAAAGGGGTTACATCCATTTCGTCTGTATCATACATTCACCTCCTCATTCGCTCGATATTGAAGGTAGCATTACCACCGAGTTTTATTTATATGGTCAATAATGGTGAGTAATTCAAAATACTTACAAATTGCTCATTTTTCTCTCACCTTCTGAGTATGTATTCGTGCAGTAAGTACTCCTGCTTTGGCTCACCCAGATGGTGTTATTAGTTTTTGTTCAGATTGTTAAGCTGTTTAATTTCATCTTGATGTTCATATAGATAAGTAGTAAACATTGGTTATGAGAATTGTGATATTGGACATAGATGATAAATAAACGCATCCATGAGATATCAAGACGACGATCTTCCTTGGCAAAATGGTTGATGACTTTGATTTTCCTGTGTTTCTGAGTTTGAGTTTTGTTTCTGAGAAATTAAAAAAATAGACAATTAATGTTATGAACAAACAGACGCACAATTAATTATTAATGATCCTCTCGTGATTTAGCAATTAAGCTTGTAATAAAGTTTTAAATTCATAATTACAGGACTTGTAATAAGTGTTCATATTTTTATAAATGAAGTACTACAAAAACCATTAAAAAATGATGGGAACAATTTTTATCACCCGCATTACAGGCATCTATTATTCAAACTATTTAATATTATTTTGGATGAAAAGATATGTTTTTTTATGAATTCGAACGTTCCGATGGACATGTGACAGACACCATCAATGCGATTAGAGTTTTATTCATTTATTATATTGAAACATTTATCTAGCGTTATGTATGTATATTGTGTGTCCAGATTTCGTGAATTTGTTAATTAGTTTTGAAGATAAATAGGATCTGTCATGATTTTCATATGCGATTATCCACACTTTTGGCATTTAATTAACCATTGAATGCATTGCCGCAGTCCAGAGTGCATTAACGAATGATGGACACCTAGAAAATTACTTCTTCGGTGTTATTTAGAATTAATTTTCCGTTTCGACGGGCATGTCTTTGTGCTGAAATTAATGCAGGCTCATATGGGGAATCGCAACGTGCAAGTAGATTATATCTGCGTACATAGTAAGTAACTGCGTCTACAATGGAATTATTGTAATCAGTGTGCAGATTTGCATCGCGGTCTTCTTTCTTCATTGTGGTTTGCGGTCTAGGTAGCTTCTCATCCGCGGATTACACAACCGCATGTACGAATTACCAGAGTAATCCAGTTCCCTGCACTGCAAGCTCAATTGAATATTTCCCCATAGGATTCTCTTCGCGGTTGGTTGCCTTTCTATGCTACTACTTTTGGGTTGCCTCGTTTGAATTACCCTCGCCACTTCAAAATAACCGTAAAAATTTAACTTACGGCCACGTTGCGAAACTAGCAATGTTTTTGTTTCGGGACACCCATTGTTTGGGAGGCTGTTTTGTTGCGAAGTCCGAAAACTCCCGCGCCAAGTTATCCGCTATCAATTGAACGCGTTAATTGGTTTTCTTTCGTAAGACATCGGATACCTCATGTTTTTTAGCTTTGTTCCATATAACGCAATCGTTTCCTTAATCCCTTAATACAGAGCCTCGAAAATAATTTATATAACCTTAATTAAGTTAAATAACCCTTCCTCAAATGCTAAAGTTCAAATATGTTTTTCCTGAGTATTCATGTCAAGTATTTTAAATGTAATACAAGGGATAAAAGTATATTTCAACTTTGCAATTATTTTATCCAAAGCTCTACCGAAAGCTCTTTACGCCACTACCACATGTCTTGAACCACATCCATTAGCTTTCGTAAGCTCTTACCGGTTGATTTCAAACAATTTTATCAAGCATTTTTTTTAAATTTAATCTAATGATGTTTTTAATATTTTTTCAGGTATGTCAATTGCCATCTTGCTAGCATGTTAAGAGAATTTATTGTAGTAAGTACTTTTAAATATTATACAGTAACTGAACAAAAATGTATTAAATAGCCAATTTAATCCCAATTAAAAAAAATACATTGAAGTTTCACCATAGCGAAATTCTTCTATCTGAAAAATAGCTTGGATGGAATAATTCCTATTTATTTTCTTTTTTCCCCTTGTTTCACTTTTCTCTTTTAATATCCTTTGACATTTTAGAAAATAAACCGATATGGCACTGTCTGTTATTCTGCAGTATTATCCCGTTTTACAGCCCTCATCGATGACAGGATTATGTCCACTTTGCGGTCACAAATAACGTTTACGACATTTATTCCCAATATCCATTTAAGTTCCCAGGGAGCAAATATATATAAATTTAATATCTTCTTAAATATAAAAAAAATCATTGAGCAACTAACATTAGCGGTCATCAACAGCAATACGATGTAATTATTACATGCTCACTTTCTGAGCCTCTTGAGGCCTTCGAACGATTACAAATAATGGACAAAAAAATCTTATAATGCAGACTCAGGAAGAATACGCAATTGTTAAAAGTTCAATACAAGGTTATGCTCATTCGATTGCTTCGTTATGAGTTATTCTCAAATATTTAATCCATCCATTTTGTATTTATTCCTCATTCAGAATGACTGTTCTAGACAATCTTCGTCTTGAAATGTGTCAATAATGCGTTAAATTATCGAAAATATATCAAAGGTATCGATTCGGTGTGGCATAAATGAAGAACGGTTATTTTACGCTCATGTGAGCTTAAAATGTTCCACTGAGAGATCGTTTGGACAGTGGCGCCATAAATACGCCATTAATCCGCCATACTTACCGCACAGTTGTATTAAATAATTTTAAGCCCCATAACAAATTTGTTGTAGATTTATGTGCATCAAGGTAATAGCTTTAATTTACGATACTTTTAATACGGAACTCCCGCCCGAAACTTTTATTTTGTCAAAACGAAACACTAAATGGAAGGAGGGGGGGGGATAAAAATGTATTATATCCAATCTATGGGAAATATGAAATTTTACCTCCCTATTCTATGGCTCACACGGTCTTCTGATCTGACACCACTGAATTTCTTCGCCTGGGGACGTCTCATATTTCGATGCTTCCACGATTTCCAGATCTGACACCACTGGATTTCTTTGTCTGGGAACGTGCCCTATCCCATGGTTTGCATGATCTTCAGACCTGACACCACTGAATTTATTTGTATAGGGACGTGTATTATCGCTATATATCTTCATTAAAATTTGAGGAATGTCTTGATTTATTATTTTATAATTTTCTGTCGCGTTTATATAAAACATCTGTTTATTGCCTGGATTGGTTCATAGATTTCATTCGGGCTTTTTAAGACCTTGGTAGTGTTCAAATCCTGATAAAGAAAAACCAGCATATCATGTTGAATATGATCTTAGTTGATTTCGGACTTCCCTATGCTTACCCTTAATAATATAATAAGATTTATATGAATTTCTTTGCGGGAGAACCTAATATAATTAAATACACAAAAATAAATGAACGGTTCATGCGATGTTAAAATATTGATTTTTAGTCAAATCTGTTCCATTTTATTGATGGATTAATTTATGTTAACATTGTTTAGTTTGAGTATATCTATTTGTTTGGGGTTTGTATTCATTGTATTGGGGATGATATGGCTTACCGATGAAATGATCTACCACACAATTTGTATCACACCCTCGCCCACTGCAACTGGAACCAGTTTTGAATAACACACTTTGATCTGATCGCACCTCAATTATATGAAATTTGACACGAACGTCGATTACACGATAGCACATGGCTGTTTGATGTAAATATAGTCACGTTCTGTGCTTTTCAAATATCCCAACGACGAAAGGCGAATAGTATTTTTGTCGTACTTAAAATGGTATTTGGTCCATTATTCGGCGTCTGAGGCCACGAATCTCAGACAGCCTCAGTTGTTATCCTTGAACTTTCTTGTGGCAGGTGTTGGGTGCGCGTCTCTAAGATATGTGCAACCTCGAGGCAACTTGGCTTCTATGAAAAAAACTTTGCAAAATATTCAAAGAATTGATGTGGCGAATATTTTACGCCCAAATGTATTGACGGCGCGATTTGTTCACGGAGCAGAAGATGAATCACCAAAAAAATGATGGTCGCCTATAGATGGCATTGGGCGACGTGACCATTTTACTGTGTCGTATAAATGACCAAATTCTAAATAATTTAATGTGTGATTATCATTCACAAAGCTAGGCACGAGGACAAAGGATTTTACTGTCAGCCATACAGACGTGAAGCATAAGTCCATGCATATTGAAGGTAACGTTCCCACGTATCCTCTTGTTGAGATGTAAGATTAACATTGCAAGGGTTTGACCCTTTGAGTTCATGTAGACACACACGAGCTAAGTACTCCATAAATATTCATTTCGGTCTCAATTTAAAATTACACGAATATTATTAGGTCATCGATCCACTGTATATAAGAGAGGATACCGATAGGTGATCATGCCATAACCTGTTTTATATAAATAAATTGATCCTAATTCATGACAACACAACTTAAATGGCCGTAAATACTAGTCATTACAGTGTCTTCATGACTAAGCATTCGTGATGATGTTACATCACTGATATCGAATACGATGTAAAATAACACGAACTCTTACAATAGGTTGACTATTTTAGATAGTACCGCATGAAAATGTAGAATCTTAGACAGTTCCAAATTGCAAACATATATTATGCAAATATTTTTACCATTTTCATATAAATAAGATTCATTGTGGTCATTGGTGCTCGCTAGTTATAATAGATATGAGTTTTATATTATACATACAGTAAAAGTGCATCGCAAGCGTCAACTTATCCAAAAGCTGTTATTGAAACAAGTATCAGATGATATAACAAGAATAAATTACCATTGAAGTTTGATAAAACCGTCAACAATTTTCAAGTGTCGCAGGAAGACCTCGTTTCTTGAAAATTGCAATAAGGATGTCAAAATTAATTTTGTCTAATCAATGGCGTAAACAATGATCTTACATAGGAGAAAAAATTAAGAAAACGCTCAACATTAAGCAGATAAGTGACCTTAAGTAGCTAGTACTAAGTGTTATCAAAATATTTTTAAAAAAATGTATACGAGTACACTATTTGAGATTTTTTGAGACAAATTTCTAAATCTATTATATCATTATATTCAAATCCTCTTTGTTTAGCGTAGTCTAAGGATGTTTCAACATAATTCAACGACGTTTTATAACTAATGTATTTATTGATATTTTATTCAATTGTAATGTCATTATTATTTTCTTCCTCTTGAATAACAAAATAAAGGATATTTGCATCATCCATGCGTTTAAAACTTGCATATTTTTCCACCAGACAGCAATTCCGTTAGATTGATACCAATTTAAAATATTGCGTTTATTGATGTTTAATTATTTCATTTCTGGTTTATTTTAAATTTTCACAATAGTTTCAGCGTTAATCACATGCTTTCTGTTCTGAATTTTCATTCAAACTGACCACGCCGAGGATATTGAGCTGGATCACTCAATTTGATTAATGGTCCATATGAATAATAACCGCAGAACTGTGGTTTTGATATACAATCGAAAATTATCTTTATCGCGGATTACTATTTGTTGTATTACTAATTAATAATATGATGCATCCCGTGTCGTCCAAATTTTATACGCTTTTGATGTATTTAATGTTTGTTGTTCATAAAGGCTATTCAATCCACGTATTAATTTGTTTGATTATCTGGAAAAAGCATACTTTAGATTGTTTAATTTACAATCATAAATAACCAGTTATTAAAAATAATCATATGTATTCGAATAATTGCTCCATGAATATATTAGCAAATTTTGCAATTACGAGTTGTAGAAATGCAATGTGTTAAACGACTCATGACGCATGCGCATTTTCAAATACAATAAATTTCTCATCTAATGGTTTTTGTAATAAATACTAGTAATGCGCAATCTAGATGCGCTATCTAAGTAATGTTCATGGAATTTTTGTGCATTTTTTTCAATGTTGAAAATATGACTGTTGGTTTTCTCTTCGGGTGGGTGTTAGACTTCACGATGCCCACTCATAAAACCCCAGGGGGGAGAGCCAACCCTACGCATGTGGACAACGGTTGAGCACCTGGGTAAAGTAGCCTCGTCGGTTTACTCATCAAACGCAGCTGGGGTAGCCCAGCTAGCATGAGTTGGGTGCACAGGTCACCCTGTACTGCTCACCCATAAAAGGGTGTGTGGAACAGCCGATTACAGTAGTTGATGGAGACTATGTCAAAGGCTCACCACTATCCTCAACAGCCTAGGCATATAGGGCGAACGGCGACTCGTCTCCGTGGCAAGGTACTACAAATGACCGAACCGATACCCTAGGGAATTTGTCCTTCCTCCTCCGCCGAACCCTCAGGTGCAATAGTCTGAAGCTGGTTTTCCTACAAAAACCTCACCTCCTCTGGAGGGCGTGGAGCAAAAGGGGTGGGCGCCTGGACGCTCTGCGCGTAGCGTTTCTTGCGGGTTTAAAAGATCAGTGGAAGACACTCTCTGTGTGGCTAGTCCGGGGAAACCCAGAACCGACCATATAGCAGCGCAGGAAATGGGATCACACATTTATGATCCCTTAATCCAGTTAGTCGCTGTCTGTCGTCTGTCATGTTGGTTTTTTCAAAGAACGGTAAAAAGTTTATTTTATTTTAAGTTCTTATATTTATACACGTTAAAAAACACGAGAAAATGTATATAACGCAAAGGCTTAATGAATAACTATATTCAAAATAAAATGTAAGGTGGTCAAAACGTTTAGGATAGTATTGAGAACAGACAGACATACATAGATTATTTAGGTAAAATCGCATAAAAGTAAACAGATAGACAGACAAAAGTTCAAAAATATCATGTATAAGTACATAATTTAAAGCACATCTGAATTTTAGTATAATAAAAAAAAATGGTTTTGATTTAAGAATACATTTTTTTAAAGTTATTTTATATTCTTCATTAGTGCTCTTTATTTATTGGAATGTCTCTCTACGAGCTCCTTTTTGCAATTATAAATAATTCATTAGCATCAATTTCGACGCATTATGAAAGTCTTGTATGGGTATTATTAATTTAATAAATCCCAAGGCTTAATAAAAATTTAATATAAATTTATCAAATTAATTTTTAATTAGGGTAAAATCGATTATCAATATGGCCATAGATTAATTCTCGAGTGGGCTGTGTCAGTATTAAATCATTGTTGTCCTTTTAATTTCATAAAGGATAAGATATAATGAAAGGAATTTATCTAATAAGCTTACATTTATATTCCCACCTTTATATTATAAACCCCAGCGCTGGCCTATTGATCGTTGTGATGGAGCTTTATTAAAAGCCCTTATTTAATTATTATTATAAAACGTCGCCCTCACACAAACGCCTTTATTCTCCCAATATCATCCAGGCCGTTGTCGCAAAAAAATGTACCCAAAGAAAACCCAGCAAGACGAATAAGGCCACTGCTAAAAAAATTCAATAATAACAAAATTCCATATAATAGCGAGAAAAGCTCCATTTTGATCACGATGGAGGACTCTTGAGTGATGCATTGATTTATAATAATGTGTTTTTCTTTTTAAGATGTGTATTTTTGGACGTTTGGAAATTTTTAATAGGCTTAGAGCGTTTCGGTGCTGTGTCGGTCTTATTGCGGAGGAGGGTTTCGGGTAAAGTTCTTCTCCCAGAGGGAGGGGTTGAGTCTCATGAAGGCAGCAAGAGTTGCGCCTTCCATCGGCATCTGTCGCCGGGCCAGACCCTTTGTCATGTAAATATAAATAACGTGCCCCACAGCCTTGCCTGCCCTTAATTATTTTATATTGTTGCCAAAAACCTGGCGACCCCCCCACGGTAGCGCCGGCCCATTTCGCCACCCGCGATGAAGTTTTCACCCATTATAATTTTATGTAACTACGTTTTTAAGTCGATATTTCCTTCGGAAAAAAACCTTAATACAGGATTCTTTGTAAAATTTGTGTATGGGAAACTCATGCCTTTTATATAATATGAGCGTCAGTCTAAATCCCATAAATTAAATTCGGCATTAAACTTTTGACAAGATACAAAAACATACTCATCTACAACTATATATACAAAAATGCAAGATAAAATTACACTATACGAATACTATATTTTTTCATTATAAAAGGATGGAGTTCAAATCTTGCCAATGCTAAAAATTCAACCTAAGAATACATTTCTCAATAGGTGGGAACTATTTTTAGCTATGTATTAAAGTAGCAAAAAATTAATATCAAAAACCCAAACATCATTATCATCATCAAGTTATTATAAACTTATTATGATGAAGGCGTTACTATGTCTGGTTTTAAATATAACATTAGCATCATCAATCGAATAATACATACATATATAACTTTGTATTTCAATAGAAAAAATAAACTTTTATATGTGAAATAGAATAAATTGGTTTGAACTTGCTGGTTGGATTTTCACATAGAGTAAAATATAAAGCAACCACTAGATTATTAATACGCCTATTTTATTATATATTATACAAACACAACTTCATCATTTAGGTAACATTTTCTGTTAACAAGTCAACTTTTCTATGAACTTTCCTATTTTGATATGATAGCCTAGTTTGTAGATTGTTATAAAGGTTAAAGTTCAAATTCAGGTTGTGAGTTGAATGTTAATAAATCATAAACATTTATATTTCTGGTTGACCGTCTAGAATTAAGTTTTATGTCATTTTCATATTTTGAAAACCAAAATACTGACATGATTGAAATGAAGCCAGACAGATCTACATTTGAGACAAATACATTTGCAAAAAGTATTTTAAAAAATAAAATAAGTATAATTTTGCGGGTTGTTTAACATAATTTGACCAAATTTGCTTTATATAATAAATTATTAAGGATGATGATGGAACGCCAAAGGAGAATAAAAGTCAAGTGAAAAAATATCAATTAAATAATTTTATGCAGAGTGCGGCAGAGAAACTTCCTTATTTTAAATACGTTTATTAAAGTCACAATTATTTTAAGAAAAATAAAATGGCACTTATTTAAAAGAACGGAACATAACGTTTTTTTTTATGTAACTTTAGTAATGATCGTGTAATGGAATGTCTTTAAATGTCTCTCTGTAACATTAAAAAAAGTAATTAAAGTGATATCTCTCATGTTTTTAAAATAAGGTTGTTTGACTGCCGCATCCTATACTTGATCGTTTAAGATATATATTTTTGAATGTAGATACATTTTTAATATCGCATTTTGAAATACCTTTAAATTTTTTTTTTGGGAGGGGTCGTAAATTATTGTAAATATAATTAAAACGATTTTAATGTGGATGAAGAATTTTAATTAAGATTCAACCACTGACAGAGACGATTCAATAGACAATTAATTATCCGATCAATTGAGTCACGTGCGTTGGTCCTTAATCTCTCGAGTCATCCCAGCCACCCTCGCGCTGCTAACATCCCGACGTCTCCCTTCATCTCTTCTTCAGCGCGCCTGCTGGCACCATTTTTCTTATCAGTCTATCGCAGACAAACTCCCGCGGTGTTGCGCGGCCTAATTTAAATTCTAATTTTTACATCTTTCCATTTTTGTTGTTGCCTTATTATAATTTTGACCCCGGTGCTGTATTTCAATGGGTACGATCCCTCGTGTAAATTTCCATCAGGCGCGCCGTATCGCAGATTGAAGTGAGGGTCGTTCGTCTGCCGGGCGGTGATGAACACCTGAAATTGCCCACATAATCCTTCATTTGTGATGATCATTCACTTGTGGGGGGATGGGGGGTGAACGATCTATCTCTCAACACCTCCTGTGGCTTTTTTCAGCACCCGTGTGAAATGAATGCTGATTGTTTTGCTAGATGACATTGAACTAGAGTAATGACGCAGTTAGTACAGCAAATGCCTACAATCGGTATAGACAAGTTAATATAATGAAATATCTTACGGGCAAATAGAAATAAGTTTTTAAAAGGTACTGAATATTTGTATACAAGTGGGAATAAAAATACCAATAATTTAAAACAGTGAGTTGCTATGAGTACCTTCTTAGGTCATAATTTTTGGACCTGCTCAAAATGATAATATATTGATAATAAAAACTTTCAATATTGTTTTATAAGGAGCACTTTAGTTAACGTTTTATAAAATTGTTTGATTCCGAGGATATTTCTCTGTTATACGTTCAGTTCAGTAGGAACTAAATTTTATTACGTATTGATAAATATCAAGCGCATTTCAGTATCAAAAGGCAAATCTTATCCTTTTGAAGCTATATTGTATTATGATTGGTACTCGAAGACCCCTGTGGTTCCTTTTACTGCGCCTATTTCCTTTACTTCTTGCCGTTGTGCCATTTATGAGAAGGCGATCCAATATTCCAAGGATAATAATATATTGGATTATGTACTTGTATTACGTCAATTCTACTTTCTTCTATGTTAAAAACTCTATCCTTTATACATCCCATTGATTCTTAATACCGCTTAGAATTTCATTGTTAATATATCATACTTAATACAGGAATATTATATTGATGGTTTTTGTTTGACTTTCAAAGGTACGGATTGAAAAAATATGATTTTAGTTGGTGGGATGATTCCATTTGATGAATTGAAGTGGAAATGAAAAGCCCTATAGAATTAGGACGAACGAGAAGAGCATAGGGATAATTTGAGTGCTTGTCATTTATGAGTGCCAATCAATATTCAATACGTAGTTCCACTTTAAATTTGCATTTATTAAAAAAATGGTTTTATCTGACGTGAATGGCAGTTTTGAAAATATAATTGATTTTATAATAATCCCATATCGAAAATACAATTGACTCGTTACTAGTCGACCGCGACATTTAATGCTTTTTTCATAATGCGGAGGAATTTCGTTGATGGGTATTAATAAGTGTGTGGCTTTGTCTAATGTGCATGCATCGTTGGCCTCGGACGGTATGATAATTGTTTAATACCTGTATGACTATGGTTACGGGGGGCTCCGATCAAATTTGGGGTGGTGGAATCCGCCCCTTGCGTAGTTCACCCTTCTTGCGCCACCACTGCTCGCCTGGCGCCCTAAATACCTTGTTAATTAAATCTGACTAACTGGTTGCTATCGGTTGGAGCTTTTTAACACGCCATTATTAGCATTCCTCAGCTGGGTGATTGGCATGCGCCCATTCAAAAACTCTATTTTTGCTTCTGCAATTTAACATTTAAATTTACCACCGGAACGAGCTATTGCATTTTTCAAGTGCATTGAATTTGCATCTGAACTTTCATCCAATCATAAATTCTTTAATAAATCTCTATAAAAAATATTATTTTTGTATACGCTTATATTGTAGATCGTGCTGAAAAATCACCAAATATTCCAATCACAAATTTAAAAAAATAAATCGAAATTGTTCTCCGTGAGTCCATAGGAACGCTTAGAAAATATTTTTACGTCAAAATGGATAAAAAGCGTAATCTCATTGCCCACGGATGAGCTTTGAATAATATTCCAAATATTCTTATATATTATGTAACTTAATTAATTTTAATATTAACACTTTGAGACCCGCTGACGCCTTTTGGCGTAAAAATTCCCCAACCGTTATGAACCGCTGACGCCATTTGGCGTAAAAACGTGGGCCTACAACATCATAAAAAAAAAATGTTACCGACACTAATATTTCACTATTCGTTGACAGATTTCTCTACAGATATAAAGGGTATGTAAATTTGAGTTTTAAGTTTGAAGAAAGTAAATAAATTTCCTATAAGAATCATATTAGAAATCGATCCTAAGACAATTTTAAATTGAAAAGTAGCTCCCAAGACAAAAAAGGTTGGACGATCCTGAAGTAAAGGATATATACATATCCAGTGGCGGTCCTTCCATAGAATTGCGAAGTATTATCACCCTCATATAGTAAATAAATTTTAAATGAAATATAAATAACAAGTATTATTTATAGAAAGAAAAAAAAATGTATTTCGTTGGTTTGAGAACCACTGGTTGAAAGTTGTAAAATGAAGATCACATATCTATACCTTTGATTGTGTAGAATATAACCTGAAAATATCACGTATATACACTCATAGGTTAAAAAGATATGTAAATTATTATAAAGGTCTTGATTTCTTGCGAAATTTGCCTAAAACGAGCGGCCCCCGCAGCTTTTTTACACCAAAAAGCGCGGTTCTCAAAGTGTTAATAAACTTGATAATATTTTCGCACATAAAATATTATTTTTCCTGATAATCTATCCTCTGTGGGACATTTTGTCATTTTTATGACATTTGTGTGTAGATTTTCTTTCCTTAATAAAGACATTCCATTCATTCATTTGAATCTTGAATCATATTTCGTATTCTGAAGCTATCTCGTTAGCTCTTCAACTAGGGGGTTGGGGTGTGTGATTAATCTTTTTATATTCTTAAATCAAAGTTTGTATATTTTTATAGAGTTAACCGTAGAGCTTATCACTAAAGTAGATAATCACGTGTACTATGATATGATTCCAACATTACATGCCCCAATCGATAGCAAGATCAACGATTCGTCATGCTATTTAGCTATTGGTCTATTATCTCAAGTTTTTTTTTTTTATCTCAAGTATCTCGACTTATTTTGTGCGATTTCGAAGTTATGCGGTTTTTTAAGGCAATTTAAGGCGATTTTGAAGTTGAGTTTTTTTTAAGGGAAAAAAAATTATAATTTGGGACTATGTAAATCATATTTCATCTGCTATTGCTGAATGGTCTTGTCATGCCTTTAATTCTGGTTTAGATTTTTGCAAAAATTGATCTCGTTTTTTTTCAATTATTCCAATATTTCGACTTTTAAAAATACATAGGGACTATAGTGACATCTTCTTTTTAAAGCAATTTTAAGTCATATCGGTAGTCGCAACGAAAATTATCTATTAGTTTTCCTATTTTTTTACTAACTTTTTTATACGATTTTGGATATATTTTATATATCTGTTTCAAAGTTATGCGCTTTATAAAATCCATGAAACGTATCTTCACTTTTTCTATGTAAGTTTTAGCTTTTTTGTGGGATTTTTCGCGGAATGCATCTACCGCACAAAAAAAGGTTTAAATATATATGAATATTTTTAGTACTCTTCCAGTACGTTTGTCAGACGATATTGTGGATCATCAATTTGTCTGCATTTATTGATGACTATTGGCATATATTCATTATTTTACATAGGTAATCTCTATATGAAATTTCGCTTTTTCGGTTCCCCGATAGGCTGAGTTGAATAGGATCACGATTGAATAGAATAGTATTTGTAAATAAATACCATAATTAGTGCCAAAGACATCAGTCATTCATAAATAGCCCTTATAGACTTTATTATTAATTAATTAAGTATTTACATTTTCAAAATCAAGAAATCAAAGTAATCCTGTATTGAGGTGATCGATCGGTAATATCAAAACTAGCAAACTCCCAAATTCTTCAAACCTATTTATATGTATCATTAAATTATACCATTTCGCTTGATTTGGGGTTTGTAAGACAATTTCGAAACAAAACGTTGATTTTATTTGCCAACCGGATCTCAATGCTGGATGTATTGATTGTTCGTAGATTTTGTTGTCTTAGTTTTTAATACATCGATTCCAACAAAGATCATAAAGAGTAGTAAATTTTCATCTGGGTTGATTAAACACAAATTCCTACATAACGTATATGAAAGCCTATGTTGGTAATACAACAATACAGTTCAGTACATCAACTGCATAACGAATGCATGATGAATTGGAAACAAATTAAAAGCTCTGAAAAAGCTAATTCATGTAACGTAATATGGCGATATTGGAAAGTTAGTTACGGAGCGTAATTGATAAATGAAAATTGAAACAATGAAACAAGTTCATATTTCATTCCAACAACATAAAGGGAAAATTTTCATGAACAAACACTCATAGTGGGTGGAAAAAAGCTCGGAGCCGCGATGGCTTTTGACAACTGAGTGATATATTTGATTAATAACTCATACGTTTAATTGAATTTTCGCATCGTCTGAATGGTCCCGAATGATGAAACGCAACGCTCATAAGAGTGTCTGTTTAATAATTGGCTATTATTAAAAAGCAGTATCCGGCGAGTGAATCTGCACCCTAATTGTTTCATTGCAATATCGTTTTACACCTGCAGCGAGTTCTGTGCTGCACGTCTATCGCATTACCTTAATTACACCTTCGTTTAGAGCTTTGTAATTTTAGACCAACGTTTATTATATCCGATGTGCTTACAAATAACTCTGTCGGTTGGGACTTGCCGCAAAAAACGAAAAGCACTGCACAAAATGCACCCTAACGCAAATATGCAGCAACGAGCGAGTTTCAAACATTCAGCGTCATCGCAAAAATGTTATGATATTGTATGCAAACAGATATTCTCGGGCGAAGCAGGGTCGATTGCAACTAAAACATTAATAATCCTTCTAACATATATTTGCTATGATAATATATCATATTTTTTATATTGTAGCCTAACATGGGGCAATTTATTTCTATTCTGGTCTTCCAATGTGTTTTTATACAATTCAAATCTGAAAATAAAACGGATTGAGACGCTTTTAAAAAAAAAAAAATCGTACTATTTGACCTACCAAAGGATACAGCAGATTCTTGACTGCAATTAAGATATTCTCTTAAAGAGGTGCGAAAATCTGTCTTCCGCGGAACCCTGTCATCCATTCTAAAATTGCACAGGTGGCCCTGCCCGAATTTATCAATCGTCTCAGTATGTAAATTTAGTATAGGTTAAAATTTGGATCAAGCCTAATAAGAGGGTTAGACCCAAAAGGGTCCTTCTGAAAAAAAATACCTATATCAGATAGGCTGACATTTGTATGCTCAAAATTTATTTAGACAATAAATATTTTTTTCGTTTAATTTTTGGCTCTGTCTGATAGCATTCATGCTTCATGACCTGCCCAAAGAAAGCGGTGGGTTCGAATAACTCTGACATCACAATTAGACTATTTTCGAATGACCATAGTTTATGCTTAAACTTCATAGATTTATAAATTTTGATCATCGATTTCCCCGATAGAGAATTATTTCCTAATTTTTTTTTCATTTATTACCTCCATTTTAAAGTTTATTTCCCTAAGAACTAATTCCAGGCATTTGAATTCCTGGATCCTTCAATATTTAAATATTCTTGGATCAACCAATGAAATTCGCAGAAGTTGAATCTTCCACAACTTAGTTTCAGTTCAAAAGAAGCACCAACTTCGTCAATAGACGTAAATATCGCTGTGACTAAATTTCGATCATCGTAATTCAAGGGACTTGTGTATCCTTTAAAAATATTCTTAACTTATCAAACCTATTGTGAGCGATAGTATTTTATTCCAGATAATCGATAAACGCCTAGTTTATTTGTCTTTTATTTCGAGGTATTTTTATGAATTATTCAGAAATATAGAAAATTTCAAATACACTAAATCTAACTGAAGTTGTAATTATGATGTTTTTTGTTCCATACGTGTCGTTTTAAGCCATTCTCTATCAATCATTTTCTGCTTGTGAAATCCATTAGCTTCTGAAAAGAAAAACACATGTCAAGCGCTCGGGAAAGTATTAAAACAAACTTATTTTAATGTGCCATAATTCCAGCGGATGTTTTATGAATATGACAAGTGAAATATAAATATTTTAGATTAAAAAAAAAATGTTTGGAAATTCTAATTGGGGATATGCATCGCGTACAAAAAAATGCTTTCGAAAATTTCGCGTCATATAATTTGCGCGATATTGGGATACTCTGTATCCAGGAGTACTTCTTCATCAATCTCTATATGCCGAGACAAAATGACAGGTCGACGACGTGCCCTTGCCTTATGCCTAATTTAACTCATTTCATCTGCCATCTTCTTTTATCGGGACCTTCTTCCTTCGTATTTCCCCTATTGTCAATTTTTCATCCTCCACTTGTGACATGTTCTTCCTTTCTATAAATTCTTAAGAGCGCTTATTTTTCGGATTAATCCCTTTAGGGTGTCTTTCATATTTGTATTGGCTCAATTTGCATACTGCTCCGCATAAAAAGATTATCATCAATGTTCTATGATTTCGCATTTATTATCCCAATAATCGGACGTGTCTTCTTAGATTTTGGCACGGTCGGATTTATTTGCCGAACGAATTGCTATCAAATATCCGATATTATTTCCTTGTTGCTTTTTCTTCACCCCAGTACTTCCATGTGGGGGTTGATCCCTTTCGCTGGAGCTTTTCTTCTTCACTTGCTACGTGATCCGGAAGAAAAATAACAAATAAACCCATTTGTGTTTACAGGTTTCATTCTGGGAGTGAGCGAGATTTGAGGGGAGAGAAAAACGAAATTTTCAAACACTATCCGATAATTTCCGAATCAAAGAACTATACGAAATGCGAGACATGATTTACATAAACGTAAGCAAATATGAGATAGAAACTTTTTTTATTCAATCGTATCATTATATTCGACTTATCGATGACAGTATATGCCGTATTTTGAAACATTTCTTTGAAATCCCTACTTCTTGTTTGCTGAGCGTTCAATATTTTACATAATCTGACGTTTTCATAAAAAGCATGTATACTTGTTTGCCTTCAAAATATTGGAGGAAAATCGCAATATTTCTCCGCGAAAGGGCTTTTCCGAAATTCAATAAAAATTGGTCTAACAATCAAAATTTTCTTCTCCCGTTGAGAGCACCAATCAAGAAGATATTAGCATCGTTTATACCAACTTACGATACATTAAAACGTTTCAGTATAATAAGGCATGATAACAGCAATCATTGCTATGTGATTTTCATTCGATTTAAATATATAACATGAATTTATCAATTATATTCAAATCCCCCTAAAATAATATGCTTATCATCAGGTTTTTTGAAATTCAAATAAGAAATCACAAAGTAATCCTTAAAATGAACTTCATTCAAAGATCGAAACGATTCAAAAAGTATAAAATCTTACAAAGACTTTCACGTAAGTAGTCTAGAACTATACCTTCTCGAATAAATATTCACCATTCAACAAATGATTAATAAACAAATTAACTGCTGATTGTTTTGGGGAAATTCCATTAAGAATTTAGAAAAGTGAGTGGCTATGAGTTGGTGAAGATTTATTCAGATCATATATTTTTATTATAGCTTATACTGAACTAATGGAGAATTATTTGTTAATTTATTCTTAAATTATTGCTGTCAATAGCTTAAGAAATTAAGTAATAAACAAATTTTCTTTTGATTGTTCAGCTAATTAATAATCGGACGCTCCCACGGTATGTGAGCATCATCCAACTCCGTATGCATGCAGTTTTATCGCATATAAGATCATTATAAATTTGTATATATTTTATTGTATTTCCTTTAAATTTATTGTATTAAAAGTGACGTAGCAATGAAATAGAATAATATGTATGTTAGATGATAATTTGCTATGTTTTTGGATCGATATTTTGCTGTCGGAATTATATTTTTTTAGCCTTAATACGCTGGATTATTGAGCATAACAAGATAAAGCTCTCTCAAATCGCACCAACAACAGCTCCTAAGCCTTAACCTTGATTTTAGCCGCTCATTCATCCGGCAATTCAATTTTCCTGATAGACTCACATTTGATCTATCAACATGCTTAAGCTCTCTGCTAAATTATGCCTGTATCGTTTGATGCAAACATTTATTTAAACCTCCTGAACTAATATGTTACACTCAAAGCTGTTCGCGGGGCTTATCATAATGAAGTTAATTCCGCCTTTAGGAAGAGGGCGTTAATATTAGTGATGATACAAGTGCCAGCTTCCGGTGGAAATCATCAAATTATTCCATCCAATGATATTGCCGTGATGACGTTAGTTCCGAATGTTTCGGGCTTAATGGAGCTTAACCAGACGCACGACCACAAAACTGCTTCATATGAATACTATTAATGAGCGTATGTTTACGATTGCCATATGAAATTTTACATGCAAATCGAGTTTATGGAACGGATTCGCATACGTTTAATGCCTGGAACTGGGACTTTTTTTTAATGGGAAGTGCGCCCAATGTGGAGGTAATTATATAGGAGCCTGAAAAATGGATTCCATTAGCTAGGATTTGGAGCGGTACGTGATCTGCAATGGTGCTTAAGAGTGCAATGATTCCACAGATTCTAAAAGTATTTCAATACTTTGATAGGCGTTTTTGAAAACATCAAAAAAAAAAACTGAAACGTAGCGAAATAAAATCACTCAAAAGACAAATCTTGACTAGAAAAAAATGATGATGAAAATTCAATAAAAATAATCAACATTTTTAAGATAAAATGATTCAAAAACATAATGGCAATAATAAAGATACAAGTGAAATGGAATTTGCAATCATCAATGAATAAAAATGGTTTCAAAATATCATAAGGACTTTAAAGAGTGTAGAAGAAGCGATATAAGTGTTGCAATTTTAATTACTCATAGTATTTAAGATCCAAGAAATCAGGCTTAATCTTGGATAAAGATTTATTAATTCTTTTTATCAACTAATATAATTAGAATGATGGAATTTTTTCCACAATCTGGATTTGAATCCGAACTTTTATAATAAAAAGATCCAAACGACTATATCAATGCTTGATTAAATGGTGCTTTTTTTGTTGAAATGCTTTATTTGTCAAATGTATACTGTACAAAAGCAGAGCTTTTATTTATATAATAATTTTATACAATGCCAATCAAAATTGCAAAATTAACTAATGTGCTAATCGCTAATTAATAATGAATATGGAATTATATAAATTCTATTGAATCTATAATTTTGTTATGCGCGTTGTGTGTTTTAAGCATACTTTATGATAATATTGACTAGCAAAGTTTTGCACAGGGTTGAAGTTTTATGCAGATTGTATGTTTACAAATAGACCTTTAGACTTATCCATCGGAATTTTCTATATTGAAAACTATTTATAGCCGATCGAAAATTAAGTGTAGTTAGCGAGCTTTTGGCGCTCGTTAGTGAGCTTTTATCAAGCACGGTTTCCGCCTACCGTCGTAAATTATTTTTTAAGTCAGCTCGTAAAAAGTTTGAAGATCACGAATTTTCGCCGAGAGAAGTTTATAATTTGCAGCCTCTCAATGCATTGCGCGTGATTCGATAAATGTTACATTAACGTAAATTGGCTGAAAACAGATAAATTGATTCGGTCACGTCCTCAGACACCCCGTGTTGCTTTCTTCTACTGCCAACTCACGTAAATCTACTTAGTAATGTTTGCTGCCAGCCCAAACTTTATACATGTACACGTACCTATTGCCGGATTATACTTTGGGAATATTTTCACGTCGGCAAACCCCGCGGATATATTTTCAATCGTCATTTCTCTTCACCCTTTATCTTCATTCCGAAGGCATTCGGGAAGCACGGATAAGGTTCAGCCTTTGATTTCACATAAAGTGCTAAAATGTTACAACATGATATTAATGTCTAACTTTGTTATCGAACAAATTTATTTTACAAAGCTTTTTAATTGTGTTTATACAAATTGAGACAAAGAGTAAGTATAGTACATTAAGTATAGCATTGCGACCAAATGATATGTAATTTGTATCGATCGAAAAATTTGCTCTTATAAGCATTAAAATGTTTTTATTTAAACGACAATAAAGAAGAAGTGGACATTGGATTCAGCTCTAGATAAAAAATGCAATCGAAAATGATTATCATCCATGACAACCCCAATCGAATCCTAATTGAACGATAAATTTGACAATATTATTCATGTAGAATGCTTACACATGATTTAATAAAATTGTCTAAATTTTGCTCGAAAAAGGGTTAAATACACAAAAAAACGCTTAAAAAATTAGAAATGAATCACCCGGAGTTGAATCGAAAACTTATTTTTCCCGGTACGAAAACCGAAATGATAAATCGAAATTAAGCCCAGATAGCTCTGATAAAAATGAGAACAAAAAAACATGTTAAATAGGAAAATCCTAGTTGAAACTCTAAAAAGAATTTAGTGGATCATATATTTCAATAGAAATAATTTCAATCGCGTACACGCTGTATCCTATGGTAAAGCTCCCATTATGGGACCATTAGCATGGTCCGTTGTAGATTTATATTCCTTACAATCGGCGATGGTCTTATTTATTCACCAAATCCTCCTGACTCCATGGGGCTTTATTGGTCCGAGCTTTCCCGGTATTAATCTCGGAGCTTTGTGGTCTAATGAAAACTTAGCGATATTCACCTTAGTTCGTAATACGCTAGCGAATGACATATTTCATAACTGGATTAATGACGTTTACTTTATTAATTTTACAATAGATCAGCGCTATTAAACAAAAGCGTTCATGGCGCTATCTTGTATGCAGATATATATATATTGGTCCGCCGAAGAGAGCATAGTAGGGTAGTGATGGGGGGGTTGAAAACTGGTTGCGTGTTCGTCTTATGCTCTCACTTATATCTCAGATGAACCGCCCGTAAATTTCATTCGCGATCTCGTTATTTTTGCAAGGAACAATTCCCTTCTACGAAAATCGCTCTGATAGTACCAAAATGCTGCTTTAACCGGATGCTACTAAATCTTGCAGTTACATCGCCACACAGTATGAAATTACTTCTTCAAAAATCATGCTAAGGGATCGCCGGTTCGAACGCCGTTTTTCTCCTCATAATCTCATAATATGAAGAGTTCTTTTTTGTGAAGATACCCATTATCTTGGTATTTTCACAACGTTCAAAAGCTTTATTGGAGAATTTATCGTGTTTTATGTATTAAATAATTCTGTAATATAACCGCATCAAGAGTTTTTTTCCTTTTGTTGATCTAATTTTATACAATGTAAGTATATGCCTAATCGGTTTCTAAATGTTTGCTTTTATAACTTATTTTTTCACCAACTGGTTTGTGTACAATAACCATCTTTTTTATATATTATATATTTTTCTAAATTTCTTTGTTTGGGACCTTAGGTCTGCATTTAAGTAAGATTTCCATAATATCATATGTATGCATATTTTGGTTATTAAGCAACTAATTTCGCTATTCTTACGTATCAATATTTTAAATATTTTTCAGATTCTATAAAAATACTCAGCGAATCCAAACTTTAAAAACCGACATATTTCAGAAATATGGAACAACATTATATATTAGGTTGTTCCATAAGTTTCTTTCGCAAATGAACACAGATCTAATCATAGCCATGGTCGAAGAAAACCCGCGATATACTGTTCGCGAAATAGCTAGCAAGCTGGAAATTCCACGAACATCCGTCCATAATCATCTGATAAAATTGGGCTACATCAATCGTTCATATGTGTGGCTTCCTCATGAACTGACTGACTCATAATAAACTTCAGCATGTTTCAACATGTGATCTTCTTCTCCAACGACATAATAGCCAACCTTTTTTGAAGAGACTTGTCACTGGAGAGGAAAGTTGGATACTCTATGAGAATATCCATCCTAAACGGTCTCGGATCAAGGGTACAGAAGCTTTAAATGTAGCTAAACCTGGCCTACATCCAAAAAAAGTTTTGCCATGCATTTGGTGGGACTGGAAGGGGGTAGTTTATTATGAGCTACTTCAGCAGGGATGAAACGATCAATTCAACAAAATATTGTTTCCACTAGACAATCTAAAGGATGCAATTGCCAGAAAACGGCCAGAATTAGCGAAAAGACAAGGCGTTGTTTTTCATCACGATAACGCCAGACCTCATGTGTCTTTGCTCATCAGAAATAAATTATTATCATTTGGCTGGGATGTTTTAACTCATCTTCCATAGTCTCCGGATATTGCCCTAATTATTATAATATTTTCTGAAAGAAGTAAGTTTTTGTAAATTTGTATTGAAAAATATGTGTACAAGATTTTTTGGGGAAGTTTTAATCCATTTTGATGATATCTTTATACAACACGTTAAATAAATATCTTTGAGCAAACATAAAGTTTAACTTGTTGTTTTTTTTTGTGCATAAAGTTTAAGTGACGAGGATCACAAATTTGTGCGTAATGTATTTATAGTGTTAATAGGGATTGGGAAAGGTTCAACCTGAAATATGATATCAGCAATTTGATCCGGATTGAAATTACAATTTAATTAATAAAGAAATTATTAATAATGTGGGTATAAACGATGCAATTAATAATTTAGTACAGCAGACTTGTATACGGGTTGAACATTTTATGCTGGATTTTAGTTTCGATCTGGAAGCTTACGGCGTACGTTTCAGTTATTACCGAAATTTAAGCCTCTTCGGATCAATTATTTAACGGAGCATTCGTTCATAAATAATTGACTGCTGCATATGAGTTGTTCAAAGCGAATTTTGAAGTACGCCGTATAATTTCCCCGATAAAAGATCCGCCCGCGGTATGTCTGGAAAGGATACCTTCTTCTTAGGCAAGTCGCCTTTTATAGCTTTGGCTGGTGCTTTGTGAACTGTGACTTTGGCTTACGACGAAGATTCCATCCCGTTCTTCACTTCGCCACATTTGATGGCTGCTGAATTTGAAACCTGTCGAAATATGCAGAAATAAACCGGAAAATCTTCGTGGAAACGGTCGCTCTCTCGATTGAGCTTCTTGTATGTACGCTTCAGTAGCTCAGAGAAAATTTTTGTATACGACTTGAGCAGTTTGATCTTTAACAAATCAAATGAAGATTGCATTCAACAACTTTGTATTTGACCATCAAGTTTTATCTTCAACTAAAGAAAATACAGTTGGTAATATTTGACCACGTGTTATTGAATTCTAAACCAAAGATCGTATTAAAATTACTAAGCTATTTGAAATTAAAAGAGTCTAAAGTAGATTCTAGTTTTAGTGATTTTTAGATATTCGACAATCTGTTTTATTACATAAAATGATAGCACCGTATAATTCATATTTTTTTAATTTGAAATTATTTATTAGCACTCGATATTTGAATCAATGTTTGGCTTTGTGATTTTTTTTCTTCGTTAAAAATAAGATAATACTCAATGAAACAATATTGTGTCCGAAAGAGCTTTCTTACGCGTTGAGCTCAAAAACAGACAGCGATAGAGAGTATCTTGCACGTTGAGTTTGGAGAGAAACAGAGACGGAGAGAGTATCTTTCAGGTTGGAGATTATTACGAAGAGAGTATGTTGCGTTAAACGTATGACTGTATAGATCATTAACCCAAATTTATCGACTAATAATGATAAAATGAATCGATTTCAAGTGTATTTCATAAGTATTCTTTATGTTTACGTAAAGAAATTATCGAATATTGTGTGCTATCGACAGTGTTTATCTATTTATATACAAGCTTCATACACGCTGCAACAGTCCTGACAGATTAGTGGATTTGTATACCAATAGGTGACATACCGGATAAGCAAATATAGCATTTAAATTTACGATTATTTTCAATTAGATCACTTTTCAAAGGGTTGAAAAATGTGAAAAAAAAAACGACAGACATCAGACAGCGACTGCCTGGATTAGGGGTTCATTATCAATCGAACCCACTTCCTGCGCTGCTGTATGGTCGTTTTCGGGTTACGTGCGTAGCGTCCAGGTGCCCAACCCTTTTGCTCCACGCCCTCCAGAGGAGGCGAGGTTTCCGCGGGAAAGACCAACTTCAAACCATGTGCACCCGAAGATATGATGGAGGAGGAAGGACTAAGGTTAATCCAAATTCAAGGGATTTACTTCCGCGGGTTCACTGCCACCACGAGTCCAACCTCAGTTTAAAGGGAGGCTGCAGCAGATGACGGACTGCAGGGACTACCCCTTCCCCATGGTACTGTTATCGGTTCGGTCATTCTTAGTACCTAGCCATGGAGTCGCCATTTGAACAGCCTAAAACCGTTCTCCCCTGTTAGCCTAGGCTGTTGAGGATAGTGGTAAGCCTTTGACATAGTCTCCACCGACTACTATAATTGGCTGTTCCACATACATGTATGGGTACGCAGCACAGGGTGACCTGCGCACCCAACTCATATTAGCTAGGCTACTCCAGCAGCGATTGATGAGCAAACCACCCGAAAAAATAAGAACAGCTTAAGCAAAAATCACGGATATAACGAGCAAAAATACAAGAAACTAATAAAAAATATAGTTTATACGATAGTTCAAAAACCACATTTTATGGCGAAAATTGTTTGAATAAGAGGCTTTTTTTATATTAACACATTCGCAGAAAATATTGTAGTATCATATAAAATATCCATATTACACTTATATTAAAAAATGTTGAGATGCAGCTGAAAATATATCGATTATTTTTTATATGTGGCTATTTGAAATTCGTATGATGATAAAATGGAAGCAAAATGATTTATACACATCATAGCGCCACTATACGAAATGTTATAAACAATATTGTTGCGGTATAAATGCGAACAAACGGATCCTTGAAGATCAATGCTTATCCCGCAGCCGACAATGCAGAATATGGAGTTTCCGTAGTCTTCTTATTATACCAACTCTTGAATATATAGCATGCACTATTCGATCCCGAGAGAATAAATACTCCTCTCCTGTTGCATAAATTGCTATAATAATATGTGCAATTTCATGTTTAAAGAACCATTCTGAAATGACTAAATTCATATTAAATTCACGTTATCAATGCGGCGGTTAAATGACAATTTGCAGTTTGTTTGCGAAAGGACATACACCGTGCACTATTTATTTATTTAGAGTCGTTTGTATGTTTTATTTCTATAGCTTCTATACAAGGATTATTAAAATATGATTCTATGGTAATAGAATTCGTTGTTGATAAAATATTCAAATACTATTAATTAGTTATTTATAAAATCAATTGTCTTACATTGATTATGTATAAGAAGATATGTATGGATTTTCAGTATGTTTTTTCTTCTTCTGGTAATTGGCCAATATTTGTTCGGGTGGTCAATTGATTGTAAAAGAGTTGGTATGCTAATATTGGCATCAGAACCATGGCCGTGTAACGGTCGGTTTTGCTAAAACGGAGCCTTATTGTTCCCGAACGGAGGCTTTTGCAGCGCTCAATGAGTGTAAGAATATAGGTTTTATTCTTTCAGTCGGGGAGGTTATTTTAGTATTAAGGCAAATAGGCCGTTTCGGGTTGTAACGCCAGCTAAGGTATGGTTAACGGACCATGGGGTAAGAAGGTATGGTTAACAGCCTATAGCGAGATACTTGAATTCCCTGTCGTGTTGTAACTTTCCCACATCCCCTGTTCTAAACTTTGCATGTATCTTTAATGGGCATTCTTGATTAGGGGTGCGCATTTTTTTGTAATTTATTAGCGTAACTTTGCCATAAGCCTTTAACGCATTATAACGATCGAATATCGATTTAAAAATCCATCAAGCAGTACGTTTATATATATATAAATATATTTATTAATTAATAAGGGTGTATTTAATTTCATCTCATCAATTACGAACTTCTTCAAGAAATTTTCCACCCATTAACCTCGCATTGTAAATAATACGTCACGTGTCACATACGCAACTTTTGATCTGGTAATTTTGAGAGCCTATCATCAATCATCATTATTTGCTCGGAATTCCATTTTTCGTTTCATTAACGCGTCGGAATTTTACTTTTATTAAGATCGATTTATCCAAATTTTACTGACAATGAGGAATAGATCACAAATTTAATTTTTAGTTTGATAATTTGATTCAAATATATATATATATGACGACTTTTTCAGGTACCTACAGCGATGATGTCCTGCCCCCTACCGCTGCCACTACTTCAGCCAGCACTTCACCCACAACCCACCCTTGCTGCTGATTTTCCCACCATCCACATCGGTGTTAAGGTGAGAATATTACTCTTTTATTTATTTAACTTGTTTCGAGCACTCAATTACTGTCGTTGCCGAAATAAACACAAAAAGCAAACCTTTTAGTGAAGCTTTAATTAGGTTAAAAAGCAGCAAAAAAATGAAAAACAAATTAAGAATTTAAGCACAACAATTAATTATTCATATGTAATTCTAATCAAGTTAAGTTCCAATTTCAGTTGTATTGATTGACGTACCCCTTATTGCTAAATGACACATCCTCCCCAAAGTACGCGCACACCCCTTTGAGATACAAGAAGGTTAAATGCCTAAGTTTATGACATAGAGTCAATGCACTCTGCAAATTTAATCACGAGGAGTATCAAAGGATAAATCCTTTAGATAGGAATTTACTCAAGCGATCGTATTAAGTTAAATTTAACCACCAAGACAATCTAAAAATATTGAACAAATTGTTTAATTTGTTGTAATAAGTTATATTTATTTTTTAATTGGCTTTTTTACAGTGATTTGATATGATTTATAGTGTATTTAAGATTCCAATCCCATGATCGCTAATCACACCTATAGATTTGTATTCAAAGTACTTGAAATTAAATTTTTAATGCGACATTGCAGTCGATTACACTATTTTCAAGATATCAGAGGTCGTAAAATGCAATAGTTTGATAAACACTGATTTTACAACAAACTCTTTATTTACTTGCAATGGAACCAAGCGATTGTAAATTAATTAGGGGAAGATGTTATCTGGATATATTAATATATGAATAGCTTGTATATCCACGCATGTGATTGGCTAACATCATTGATTAAATCATGTATTGTACGTTTCGTATATAACAATCTAAAATTAATGTAATAACAGCCATGTAATTTTATTTGAATTACTTTGCAATGATGAATCACGATTACGATCATCCTATTGGGGTGACATCTTGTTGATATCAAATTAAAATTCCGTATAAACGTACAGCATAATTGTATCATAGATAATGTTATTTCTACTTTGAACGACTCATATGTTGTAATTTTGAAATTGTATTTACTTATTTTTCCATTTTTGCGCTGAAGTTGTACTTTTAAATTTGTTCCCAGACGACTTTTTTAAATTGAAATATGCTTTCGTGACATTGTCCCAGCATGGATACTATTTAATTTCTTTTAAAAGGACTGAGGATACAATATGGCACGTTTATAACAAATAAAGTTGTATTTACAAGCGCTTAAAGCTTAACCGCTAACGTTTTTACCGGAGCACTCAGTCATGTGTTTTAAACAGGTGAAAATGTAGAACAAACCACAAAGAAAATTCGGACAAACAAGGTATTACAAAGTTTTCCGTTGTTCTCTTAATAAGATCGTTGGTCTTCCATTCGCACCCTAATAATATTCTTTCGCGGAAAAATAGCAAAATTTCATTATTAAAAAGAACCTTACGAATGTAAACTTTTTCCTGCGCTGATGAAGATTGATGCTTCTCACTCGATGTTACTCGCACAAATATTATTTCGCAACGAGATTTTCGTTTTCGGTTTTGATTTATCCAAATAATATTGTCGAAAAATAATTTGTTATTGTTTAGATTATGCTAATTTTTCAGTTCATGTTTTCAATTAATTTCGACGTTCGATCGACACGAATTTAGCCCGCGACAAATTCGTCCGCCGGTTTGTACATCAAAACTGGTATGGCGATGTTTATTCAAACGTTTTGTCAAATAATTTACATGTTTGCATGCTAATCGGGGTTGTTTTGCTTTAATTAGGCTAATTTATTTTTGGCGTTGTTATTTAATTGTTGTTTAACCGGTGGCTCGTGTTTTTAAATATTGTTTTTACATCAGCCGTTAGCATCCCCCGAACCCATTGAAACGGCACCCCTAGCGTTGCACATGTTGTCAAATTATTTGAATTTCAAATAAACATAGCATAGTTAGAATTTTTGCTTTAAAACGTTCCCGTTTCTGTTTTTGTTGAATGTTTTTGTTTTCGGGAATTGATGCGTGCACCGAAAAATGGGACGCTTGTCCAATTGGACCTTTATAATTGAGATGCAAAATTTAAATTGGAGAATTGCGATGAAAACTGTTTATGCCAATCGAATAGTGAACAAGCAACATGTTTTTATATGATGATTTTTTGTAGAATGAATCCATGTAGAATCATTATTTTACATTATATGTTGCTATGGAAAAAAGTGAATTATCTAACCGGGTTTAAGTATTTAAGAGTCACTTTGACGGCCCAAAAAATATGCAATTTTTAACAATTTTTTTCACAGTAAATACACCTTATAACGAAATGAGTCTTTTTGGAATTTATTAGGTCACTCTTATGTAATATTTTAAAAATAAATTCGTAATTAAAAAAATATATATTATATCGTTTTTGAAACATCAAAATGGCATGTCACAAAATGTGCAAGTATGCAGCGTTCATCAGTTTTTTCAAGGCAGTATATTATCAGGCGTTAAATCTTCATAAAGGGATTTTAAGATTTTTTAAACTTCCTCATTGAGAGCAGGAGGATTCTTGTACAAATATAGCGATCTTTCAGACGCATGTCTCTGAAATTTGCACCAACAATCTTCGTTTTCTGAACAGTGTGAATGCTGAGGGGCTTTAACAGTTGACATTTTGTGATAATATGTCACCCAAAAAGTATTTCTTATATTGTCTATTACGTACATCGGTAGATAGCTAAGCCGTAATAATTAGATAAAATAAGAACAAAAATTTGAAAGGATCTTAACAGGAACCTCTGGTTTGCAAACAGAATCAGGTGTAGGGACAAGTCTGCGACCGCAGCGGTCTCAGAGCAATTGGGGCGCAATTTGGACGGAGTGATTGCTTCGAGCCATTTCGCGAATTAGCTGTAAAGCATTGAAATAATCCGAATTTCTTCACGAAAATTATGGACTACAATCTTAGAGATATATATTTTCGAAAAATAAAATTTAAAAAAAAATTGACGTGATAAAGTGAGATGACACCTTAAACATGAATTATTTCAGCAATATCCTAATATACACAGAGAAGAAACTTTTTTAATGGTAATGATTTTTATTTATTTCGTTTAGGATTGTTCCATAGTATTCATTTCTCATCTCAGTATATAATTTATTACTTGAAAAAATAGGTGAACTGATTATTTTCCGCTGAAACTCATAGGGAATCAATCATAAAATGATTGCATAAACATCAAAAGGCATCTTTGCAAAATATATTGTAATTCGTGCATCGCAGCAAATTTTTCCGCGCCATTTTAAAAGCTTTCATTTCTTTTTCGAACTCAAAAAATTTACATTGCCATATATAAGTGAGCATTATCTCCCAGCATACATATATTGTTATGCTCTCAGTTTTCATCGCATCTTTGAATTTCTATTGTACAAAATCTTCTGTGCAAAATGTATTGTTGATATCATGTTCACAATTCGTTTGTCTCTCTTTGAAAGCAGTAACACCACGATTTCTTCGAAATACATTTCCCCTACTTATGGAGTTTTGTCTACTTTGAGATCCTCAGACGATTCTCTATTCATTTATAGTTTACTACTCGTAGTAAACGAGTTGATGTACTTCTTTAAAGCGATATTTGAAATAATGTGAGCACTAATATTGTAAAAACATTGTTCTTGTTTACCTTATATCTTTTAGAAAATGATATTGAATAAAGGATTTAAAAGTTTCTCATGTTAAAGCTTATTTTTATACTTAAACGATATTGCGCATTTATAGCATGAATTCAATTAAATCCTATTTGTTAAGTTTATATTAATTACGTTATTCATCAAATCAAAAGATCGCTCGATATTTCTAAGGTTCACTGTATTATGACGATATTTAAAATGTTAAGCGTTATGCTTCACTTAATGCGACCGATCATGATGCTCGAAGGTTCATATCCTATTCATATGTTCAACCCTTGGCTTTTATAGTAGTGAAATTAAATTCTCATGTATATTTTAGGTCGGTGTGCAATTATGATGTTATACAATAATGAAAAGTATTCAACTTTATTGAAAGATATTTGAAAATAATTTAAAAGAAAGGATTCGTCCAAAAATTATCTCCCATTTTCGGAGCTCAGCGTATTCAAAATGACACCTCGGAGGAGCGACTACCTAAGAAAACAATTCGGCGCCATCTCTCAAACGCTCAGTGTCTCTCGCCTAGCGAATTAGGTTTTCAATTATAAAATTTATTTTCAAGCAAAATTGTTTGCCGGTCCCGACGATTTTAACGACTTTCCCCAATTACGTAATTGTATCATATTTTGCGCTTTGGGTAAACCGCCCCGCCGAAGCTTCATCGGGGTGCTCGCGGGGTGGATGCGATTTTGGTAGGCGAAGACGTCGAAAAAAAATTCGCGTATATCATCTTTCAATTTTATTCCACGTTCCAGCTTATTATATTCGTTATCCGAATTTATGTTTTTTTTTTCAATTCCTCCCCCCTGCGTGCGTTACGCGGTGCTGGTATTAGAGGCAGGTAAAACGAAATAAAAAAGTCACTGCGTAATTGACAATTATATTGTTTGGACGAGTATTAAATTTCTTTGGTTGGGATGTATGTTTTTTTTTTAGTGATTTTTAATGGAAAATTCTAACAGAAGCAATTAGTGCTTATTGCATCGAAAAATATGCTATTAATGTCTGCTGTAAAGAAAGACCAGGTAGAAATGTATTAAAAACACATGCGTAGAGAAATAATATTGCCACTTACTAAAAAAGCTCAATAATACCTAAATAATAGTAATACATCGTACAATCTGACACCGAATATTTTCTATTTTTGAGTATGTAAAATATAAAAAAATATCTATACTTAAACAAGATATTTTCGTGGAATTATTTACAGAAAATATTGTATTTTGACCAATATTTGACCAAAAATTTTTGAAAAATTAAGCCAGAAGGGTTGGGATAGGATCTGTCAAAAAAAAAATTGAAGGGGTTCACGAAAGAAATTTTGCTCAGGAAAGGGTCCGCAGATTACAAAAGTTTAAGAACCGCTGATTTAGACAATAATGTGTTTCAATAACATGTTCTTAGTAAAAAAATATATTTAATATTTTCCATTATGTGGTATCTTTGAAAGCAATCTCCAATATGCCGTCCTGGTTTTCGACTACACTTCTTTCGGTGACTTCTTTTTGCCATTTTGGAGTATTATTTTGGAATATCTTAATAAGCGAGAATGCCTTATTACAGTTAAACGTAATTTGTAAAGCTTTATTTGAAATTCTGCGAAGTTTCTCCGAAGCTTGTCGATTTCTTCACTCTCAAAAGGCGTTTCTCGTCTCGTCACGGTGTTTTGCATGGCGAGTGTGAAACGACCGCATTTTTTATATTGAGTTTTCTCTGATTTGTCGGAACAATGTTTAAGTTCATGATAAGATCACTTAGATACGATTAAGAGCATTCAGAGAAGTTATAAACTTGTGTGGTGGCTAAGAGTAGACATACGACCGGATTGGTAAAAAAGCTTTGGTGGCTGAGAGTAGACAAATGACCGCAAAGGGTTAAATCTTATTTTTAAAGTCGAACGCTGAAACAAAGTGCATCCAATTAATTCAAAAATAATATGAAAAAAAATATTGTAACATTATTAATTTAGTAAAGATTCTTTATCGAATATAGGCGATCTCCATTGAAGACTTTCCTAGCGAAAGGATTTTTCAGGAAATCAAACTAATCATACTATAAAATCATCCCCAAAAGATACAAGTACCTCCCCAAGAATTATTTGTTTCCCTTTTACATCAGCAATCACCAAACTAACGTAAAATCAAAAGTTTTCTTGGGATAATTATAGCTGATAATGCATATTTATTGTACTATTGTGGATTAAAATTTATATATTTATGAATGATGTATATACTACAGCTCGACTCTAATAATGGGAATATCGATATGAACTATTATATAATAGATACGCGGTTCAGAATTTCAAATGGTGTACCAAATACATATCATGGTAGTGTGCGGGTATTTATTAGCACAGTACGGGAAAGGTCAAATAAAATTAGGTTTATTTAAAAATCATAATATACGTTATTCAGAGAGCTTTTGAGGGTCGATTTTAAGGGTTAATAACATTTAAAAAACGTTTTTAAAATCCAAATTACATCTCCATTAAAGGCATTTTATAAGATTTTGAGTTGGTTTAAGCAAATTTAATGCGAATAATGGTTTAAAGACGAAATACAAAAATGAAAATTTAATTTCGTTTAACGATAAATTGGAATAATTCAATATTTAAAAAAAAATTATTAGAAATCTCTAAGGATTTTAATAGTAATATTTTTGATCCGGCCCCCCATGTTTTCAAAAAATGGTCGCTTGTAAATGACCCTGCCTGAAATGTTGCAAACAGATTATGATACGTTTGACAGATTATCTTGCGAAATAGATAGCTTTATAAGCTTAAAATAAAATTATTTGTTATATCGGAATATTTTGTTAAAAGTCATTAAGACGAGAGTTGATTATTTCGGCGGCTTCAATGACGATTTTAATATTTTTGACAATTTTCGAGGGACAGGTAAGCCTCCTGAAAAGTCGTCCGACAGTGCTCTTAATCCTTCGAACCGTCGGCTTTGCGAAGGTGGTTAGTTTTTGTCGTAACCGCAAGTGAATTATGGAAATTCAGCCAGCAGTTTCATCCGGTCTCTGTGTATTTACGTCCGACTTGTTAAAAAGTTAACCAGTTTGTTTGATATTGAGATTGTGTGTAGTTAGCTTCCACAGCCGAGAGCAAACTTTTGCACCGCACTGATTGTGCCATAATCGCATTGGTGCAATATTTCGGTGCTCGCTGCAAGCACGGCACTTCTTTTGCGTAGGAAACCTGTCAAAATGGTGGACAGCCGACTAATTTCAAATTAGTTTCCCATTGTCTGTCTTCTTATTGACGTGACTTTGGATAAAGCGCTTAATTTGCATGAAATGCTTGAAGCCTTTTAAGGCTCGGAGGCACTTTTGTCTTTATAAGGCGCGGAAGTGTCTGCATAAGGATGCTCGATTCGTATGCATCGAAGCAATTGTCGAATGGTTTATTGCAACTTATGGAAGAGAGCGGGTCTGTTTATTTCAAAAAACGTATATGAATATACAAAAATAAATTTAATTTTAACGAAAATTTGAACCAAACCTCTTGGACAACATTTTATAAACACACTATAGACAATACGTTTGTACCTCTCATACGAGTATCTTGGTAATTTTACGTAAATAAATATCAATAATGACACTTAGTATTACCTCGTAAGGCATTATATTAATCGTGCCAAATCAAAAAATATCAATGTCGCCCGTCTCCTAAATTTGTTAGTACGCTGATTATTTTTTATATCATCTAGATTTCAGCCTAAACTTTTATAATAAGCAATTTTGTATAGTTTCTCGTACATCCTCTTTGAGTTTGCTGTCTCCAGATCTTTGAGATGAGTGTGTTGACCGCTTAAGCAACAATATCGTATGACAGACGTTCAATAAGTTCAGATTAAACAAAAACAGCTAGCACGAAGGCCAATATGAGTTTATCGATATAAAAATTATAAATATGACACTCAAGTATACATGACACGACTGTCAAACGTAAACAACACGAGTCAAGCCCATAGTTCAAACGTCGCCGATTAGTTGATTGAAATACAATGCTATTGATTCATAATTTGCGTGTGTGATTGGGACCTGCGCCACTGAAACTTTAATCGTAGCGTAGGGGGTTAAATTATATAATCATATATAAAATACATTTATCGAGGTCTTTACCCACAGATGCAAAAACAAGGGACGAAACATTAATTCATGTAAAAAGGTTAGGCAATATCAGTTCAGGCAATAAAGTTCATTATAAATTGAATCAAGTCGAAAATGTATATTATTGAAATTCACAACTTTATTAAACATTTTTTCAATAGTCTCATATTTGATTCTACATGTATGCGACTGTTGGAAATAAATACAATGTTTGAAGTACATTATTTTTCTTAAGGTTAAATATAATGTCGATCATGGGTTAGCAGGGGCTTTTTTGGAGCTTTTCTTTTATTGCCAGTACGGAGTGCTCGAAGAGAAACGTTCCCAAGGTAGAGAGCTAAGAAGAGCTTTTACGAATGAAAAGGTAGGCAACATGTTGGCCAATAAATGGTTGCACTACATTGTCTTTACTGAGGACAATGCACTGATGCACCGATAGACCGGTGAACAATCACGAAGAATAATAAAGCTGACTTTACTAAAAGCTTACCGAACGATTCACAAGTGAACAAACAAAGTACCTCGAGTACTCTATCTAACGATGAAACAGAGCAAAATGATTTAAAGTTGTAAAGCTCTCGAGCACAAATTATAATTCAACCTGCAGCTTTGACTACAAAAAGACCGTTATTCGGCATCAAACGGGTCGTTTAAAGCATCTGCAATCGGTGCTGCCAATTACGCCGAGATCAATCTCTCGATACATTCAGCTCTAGTCGATGAAGTTAATTTATATTTCCATTACTTTCAATCGCCTGTCTATTCCGTCACGTTCTGCATAATGCAATATCGATTAACATAATTGGGCTTGTAATTCAATTTGGAGGTTTTTTCGTGTCAAACGCGGAATGCAACGAATCGGGTAAAATGTTTCACAGGCGGAAGAAATTTGAATCGCCGCATATGACGTAGATAAAGGCAGAGAGTTGTTTAAGGAGAAAGACGTGAACAAACACGGTGAGCTTAAGCAAGCAATGGCAGATTGCTGCAATCTCGTGAGGATTCTGCAATGAAAACTACTCAAATATTTCATTCAAGTTTTGTAGTACGAACGATACCTAAGCGACGTTACAGGAGAGTTTCCATGGTGAATGTCAATTCGATACCGGTCCACAAATAATGGAGACTGTTTATGCAAGTGAAACTCTGCTTGTGAATTTTGAAAAAGCTTTTTTTATCCATCATACTTTCTCGATGCCGGAGAAAAGCTCGTCTTGTTTCAACTCAACGTTTATATTTCGATTCCATTCCAAAACCGTATATATTTTCTCGTGTTAAATAATTGTCATTACATGGACCTAAGAGGGTTAGTAGCAAAATTCGTGCTTATATTTTATTCCAAAATTGCATTGTATATGGCGATGATTTAATACTGTCTAATCATCAGCGTAAATTTCAGCTTCGGATGTAATTTATCATATGTCTATATGTTAATTATTAAGATGTCATACAAATAAATTATACATTTCAAATAAATGTTTTAAAATATTGGTAATTTTTTTTTGTAATAATTCAATTTCATTCCAACTCCATTAGACCACGTTTCACCAGATGATTATCCATTTGTACATATTATATATTTTGTTAACCGTTTTGTTTAACAATCATACAACATGAAGTTGTGAAGACTGAGACTTGATTTCTTTATAGATAACATTGACAAAAAAAAATGTTTTTCTTCTTTTCAAGATGTTTTCTATTGCCATTCACGTATTTTAGAGAGATTTACACTAGGGCGTAGCGTGTATGTTCTCTGGTTTGAAAGGATTAATAACGGCCGAGGAAATTTTTACATTTATATTTAATAAGTTCGAAAAATTTGGAAGTTTGTTAAATGAAGAATTATTACAAGCAATAGAAAAGATAATGAACGAACTCTGACATACAAAAATAATCAAAATTTTGATTGATTTCCTCGACGATTTTCTTGCTACACGATCTGCTTAAATTTTTTTAACTGCCATAGCGTAATGAGCGCGTACAAATGCGATTCGCTGGTGAGACATTGGCATTTAACAGGTTAAAGGATATGGGGTTATCGATGATTTTCTGATTAGATCTCATGGCTTCGGCATCTGGGTTTAATTTCGGAGAAGCCCTAACTCTCTTAGATACTGAATAAAAAGAATTTGATTAAAGTAATCAATATTGCTCAATAAAACCTACAATCTCCCAAATGATTTGGCACGATGTAATTTTTTCCACTATCTGGATTTGAACTCAAACATCCATAAGAGTCAATATTTCATCCATTACTCGATCTTAAATAAATGCAAATTTATTCATGCTTTTTTTACAAAATCGAATTCGTACTATTCTGTATCTTTCAAATCTTGATAATTTACAATTTATTTTTAAAAATGATAATAAATGCTCATCAAGAATTTTCTTAATATACAATGTATTACTATTCAAAATGAAGATTATTTTATGATAGCTCTATCATTTATTTTCATTTTGGGATATAGTTCATCCAATGTGAAGTATTGATTTTAAAAATATGTATTATTTTATATTAAGGTCATATATTATATTCGCTGTCTGTTAAATACTCTTCCTGGTACAGGCTCGTTTTATTAAAAAATATTTTGTAATAAGTATAAAAATAATATATGGTATGCTATGTTGTTTAATATATTTTTATTTATTATCCCAGGTAATCGACTTGAGGCCCTTCTTTCGTTAGTGTCACCTACAATAGCCGTACTGATTACATTCGCCAGGTAAACTTACGATGTAGGCGCCGTCGGTAGTAAATTTTCCTCCGCCTCAGATTTTCCATAGTTTTTCCTTCTTGACGTCATTAAAGGGACCTCCTGGAGTTAGAGTCTTCTCCTACCGACTTATTTACACCTATAGGATTAAATTACTTCCCGATGCACGACTATATATAATAGTAAGGCGGGATTTATCTAAAGACGACACTGCAACCTTTTAAAAATAAACGCTTACAATTGAGGAAGATTTGACAATATTTTAAGCTGTGTAAAAATACTTTATCGAAGCATAAAAGTCATTTGTCTGAATAAAATATATTTTTTGTGCTTAAAAGTAATTAATATTTCCATTGGTGTCTTACTGCTGTATTTTTGCGGTGACATTTGTTCTGCAAACAATTTCCAACACCGCCCATGGTGAATTTAGGCGAAGAGCCAACAGCAGAAACGCGCATAGAAAGCCTTTGAATTTCAGATATTCTTTAATAAAAATCTTCTGCCGCACATAAGATATTGAATTTATACAGAACCTTTCAGCAAAAACTCAGACGACACTTTAAAACTATATTGAACTATCGGCGCTCAATATTTGGACGATATTTAGTATAGTACGACCCATTTTTCTTTCTTTTTGTAATTATAAGTTTTTTTTGCGTCAAGGAAGAGTTGTTTCCTATAAAGATTTAGCCGCTTGACTTGCTTCGGTTTAGAGCAAAACTTTGCCAATAAAAGTCGGACTAAAGGAATGTTCAATATTTGTTAAGACTCTTATCGCCTTATATGTGACTTTGGCGCGTTGCTGCTGAAACAATAGTGGTAATGGGAACACTACCATCCATCTAAGGGTCTAATGTGAGGTCTGGGGCCCTGTCTACTCCCTTTAAACTTCGCAACTTTTATCGACTTGTATTGTTTGCAGACTATCGCTGCGAAATTTTGTATCTAATAAATAAACACTTAACGTAATTTTATATTTTTTCGCTCTTCTACGGCGAATAAAAAATATTCTATGTTCAATATTAAGTCAAATATAATATTATAGTTCATATCATATATCTATTTAAATATGCTCCTTTTTTATTTTACTTACTACTACTAACTTATTTTCTTCTTGTAAATTTAATAGCTTAACTCTAAAATGGTAGATGGAACATTATATGTATCATAGCTCGGATGATCTTACTCCCATATGATAACTTTCTAATGACACAGACGAATTATATAACATTTTTATAAATATTTAGGACTACGTGTACCTGTTGCTTATTATTACCAAAAAATGAAGATTTTAGACATGGTAATATGTAGATAATAGTTCCGTTTGGACCGAATATTCAAGATACTAATTTATGCATGAAGCTAAAAGATAACCTCATCCATCTTTCATCCGGCGACACTCTCAAAGTTAAATTTCATTCATCCCTATTAAGACCTCAGTTTTGGCTTTCTATAAAAAGTGAATACCCTTTGCTCAGTGAATAGGCGATGAAAATTCTAATTCAATTCTCCTTGTAAAAGCCTTTTCATCTGTCACAGCAATCAAAACAGGGCATCGATCTCGACTTGAAATCCATTCAGTTCTCCTTCTTGCAGTTACATCATTGGATTCAAATACAAATTTTATCATTTCAAATATCCAGGAAAAACCATCACATTAAACATCAATAAAGCTTCTATACTTTAATTAAAATTAATTGTTTAATTTTATGAATTAGGTGAATTTTTAGACGCATTTAAATCCATTGAGTAGTCCGTGAGCCCTTTAAAGGTTGCCAACCGCTGTAGTAGACTGCATATGGCTGTCCTATGATGACAATAATATTAATATTGCAATACTGCACTACAAGCGATGCAATTTTGTCATAGATACAGTTATACTGTCAAATAATTTACAATCACTTATTTTTTGTACAACCACCTTTAATATAATATTTGAGTGTTTGTATACTACACTATAACTTTATCATACTGTATTTAAGCATACAAATTTTTTTCATGTAAAAATGTAATCAAAGTAGTGATTTCTTCAATAAAAAACTGAGATTTTCTGAGTAATAGATTTTGTTTGAAGCTTTGGTTTTTCCTCTGCAAACCGACATTTAAGCTTCACCTATTTCTTTTTATAATAGTTGTGAAGCGGAATTTTCCGAGAAAAACTTTGGTCATTTTGTAGATTTTCACTCTTTTACCCTATCAGTTCAAAGAGTCCCCCCCTTGTGCTCTGGGGCCGCTCGCCCATGAAATAATTTCAGTCTCTTTGTCGACGGTCCGACTCTTCGTACACATCTTCCAAGTTGCCTTTTAAAGTCGAGGAGGCCCTGTTTGTAGAAGTAGAACACGTGTAAAACGAGCAACACGTGAGGTGTTCCGCTATTTATGTTAGCGATAGAGCGCATCAAGTACTAATAAACATTAGCAGCTTCCGTTTGTGTTAGCACATTTCCGTTCTTACGCGCACATTAATTCTCTTGGTAAAGTTTCTCCTAAGCAAAAGCAGGGTTATTTGAACGCTCTGTGGTTGTGTTGCCAATTGGAGTCCTACTCGCTTTTAAGGACACCAATGGTATACTAAGTGTCATCCTTGCCTGAAGGAATTTCATTCAATTATTGTGTGGAAAGACGTTTATTCAACGAATGTTTCAATGCACATGTGGGGCCGTTAACAGAAAACGTACACGAATTGTCATAACTCGATTCCTCTTCTCCACTTGCCGGAGAGGAACAAATTTGTGTAATCATTTTAGTGTGTTTAATATAAATGCACTTTAGAATTTCTCCAAAGCTAAAATATGAGGGGATATAGAGTGATATTTCAAACTTTTTAAATGAAAGTGAAGCGAAACGAAAAAAAATTAAACGAAACTTTATATAAGTTTCATTCATTATTCTAGTAGTTTAACTTTGTAACAACTCCTTGATTGTATAATAATAGTTCTCACTTCCACCTCTGAAGTAATTTAAAATACTATTTTAAATATAATATTCAATCACTTTTCAATTCTTCCTCAACTGCTTCAGATCCTTGATCCTTGAATAAAATTTGCTATCAATAAATTTATAATTCACAACAGATTTATCCTGATTTATAATTATTATAATTTTGTTAATCCTAGGGTTAAATCATGACCTAAACATGTACTTTTTTCTCATGGACAAACATCGCTTTGGATTATCGATATTGTACATTCCGTTTAAGATTCTGCTCATTTATATTATAAATTTATAAATATTAACTTTTTATTTTTAAATAGAGCAAAATGATTCCCACAGCATGTTAACAATGTTATATATAAAACTATTGTGCATTAACATTTTGATATTTGATTTAAAATCCTTCCATGGGTTCCAATGAGTCTTCTGCTGTCTCCGGATATTATAATGATCACCCCTCATCATTCTGATTAAATATTTGCAAGGATGTCGATTGTTATGCTCTTAAATAGGCGCTGACATAATTTCATCTTCCTCTCCGGTGATGATGATTATAGCAATTTGTTGAAGATGCTCCTGTGAGTTTTGATCAAATCAATAAGATCTAAATATGCTCGATTGATTCGAATTTAATATCTACGAATTTAACCTATAAGGTAAAGCGGAAAGAAATGTCATTTTTTTGTTATTTGGAGAAAAAAATTATAATAAAAGCTGTATCAATATTACTCAATTAAATAATTTCCATTGTTATTTATAATCACCCTCCATATATTAGGTAGCTTTTTAATGCCCTGTATGTAGTCTGAAGGTGCAATTCCAGGAGAATATAGTGGATGTTGCAGCACTTCCAAATCTGGCTCCCTTATTTTGTTCTGTGGAATCCTTTTTGCGTGTGATCTTGCATTATCATGTTGTAGTATTCTTCTTTGGTTGTTAACTAGCACTGATCGCTTTTTGAGCATTTTCGCTTTTAACTTATCTAATTGTGCACAGTATAGCTCTGCTGTGACAGTTTGAACAGGTTTTAATAATTCGTAGTGAATTACGCTAAAAATATCCCACCAAACACAAAGGAGGTACTTGATTTGAAGAAAGCTACTGTTTTTTCCTTCTCGGGTTGTTGTAGAGGACCCTCTTCTCATCCCCAGTAACGATCCTTTTTAAAAATGGATCAGTTTCATACCTGGACAATAGCGATGATGTTGTTCCAAGACCGTTGATGAAAACTCGTGCGGTAACCAAATTCCCTATCTATGTTTTTTCCTGAATCTTTTCAAATGGTCTTTTACTGTCAACCAGGGACAGCAGATGTCTAGCGATAATTCCTTTATTGTTTTTCGAGTATCAAATTCTACCAGAGAATTTAATGCATCGTCATCGATTATTGGAGGTCGTCCTGATTTTGGTATATTTTCCAAATCTCTGTCGCCATTTTTGAATTTTTTCAACCATCTATGACATTTTCGAATATTCAATATGTTGCCATATGTATCACAGATGCTCCAGGTAGCTTCTTTTGATTTTAATCCAAACAACAGAGTTTCAAAATGACATCAATCTTGATGTATTCACTCGACAGCAACCCGAAGCAAACTGACGTAACCCAAAAAAAATGACATTTCTTTCCGCTTTATCTAATATTATGCCCACAAAATTGTGATATTGATGCTTTCAATCCAGATTTTAATATTGCGATGATCTCTAACATGCCCAGTTGACTGATTTACGACAATCATTAAAATACAATTTTAAAATAATGATTAATTCGCTACTCACAGCAATTGTCCTATCTAAAATTTCTATTCAGATAATCCTATTCTAATTTAACCACAAGTGGAAGGCAATGGAAAACCACCACATGAATAACATTATATTTGTGTTAGTTTATTGTAGGAGCTTTGGTATTATTTACTTATACGACTGTAAAATCTAGTTATTCATACAGAAACATAGCACTTGATGATTATCGCCACTTTTATTGTTGAACCATACAAAAAGTACTTAAACAGCTCAATTGCTATTGATATACTATGTAAAGTTGCATTCAATATTATGATCCTCCTGAACGTTATTGTTTCGTATTTGATACTTCGATTCTAGCATACGTGGTATTTGATTTTTGACATATTCCCTCATCTGCATACATGTAATGTAATTTTAATGCATACGGAAATACTTACTGTACTAAGAGCCTCAACCCATAACGGTGAATATCATTCGCACTCCTGCTGTCTGTCACAGACTTGCAATATTCTCTTGTGTTATACATCAACATTGAATGGCTATAACATATAGTAGCTGATGCATCGGAATGCTAATATGATTCATGATATATTTCAATAAATTCATATTTGAACGCTATCCGAGATATGCGAATAGGTGAATTAATTTATAAAAGCTATGAATTTTTGGACAAAATTCAATTTCGAAGCATATGATGTTATATTGAAATGTTATTATGATCGCTTCGAGATAATCCATAAAGTTTATTTGGGCAAAAATACCCTTTCCGCACCCTTATAATGGTCAGTTATAAAAGGGTCATTGCCATGGCAACTCGAGCACTATCCATCAATTAAGATCATTAATGCGAAATATTGCGTGACCGAGCTAATTTGACCATGATGAAGAGATGTCAATCGGTCAAAATTGACTGTGCTGAAATTTTTTAAGGCCACTTATCTGTAATTAAATTTTAAAAAAATAAAGCATCGCGGTATGCATTATTGGCAATATTTCAAATGGATTCCGGTTGAAATTCAGAATATTAGACCCCATCGAAATTAATTGATATGTAGAATCCTGACGTGGTGAACGATCGATGAGGCATTTAGCAGAATTGCATTTCGATGGACGCCGTCGTGTACACCGGAAATGACGCGATTCCAGTTCTTATGCTTCCCGACCGTTTTTCAGCACTAATAGTCGGAAAATTAACTTCCGAGTTCAAAGTAGCAATCCCCTTTAACTTTTTTCACTTGCATAAATAAAAATTCTCAGTCGGAAAACTGAAACATAATTATTTTTACGTTTGAATTAGCGAAGCCGCTCCGCCACGGGGGATTCAATCCAATATGACGTCGGAGTTTATCCAGCCGAATGTAATGTGTAAATTAATTATGCAGTCTAGGAATCTTCATATTAGCCTTAAATCTAAGCACAATCTCCTTTGTAAATGCATTTCCGGTTAGCTCCGGGCTATTTAGTGCATACTATGTCCATTTGCAATCAGACTCGATTTTCGATTGTAGCGTGTAATGGAATGAGCTTCGAGGGCTTACTACCCTGGTCAGGCAAACAATCCGAATCACTTATATCTGCAATTTTCAAACTGCAGATACGCTGGAAAAACCATTGATTAATCGATTCAAATTGAGTTCTAATAAATATTTATATATTTTGCGATTTAAAATCGCAACTGAAATAATATCATATAGTGTAGGATCCACCAGAATAAATATCATCCAATTTAAATCGAAACATATTAAAAAATATATTTGGTACTTAGTAAATCCATAAGCACTGTATTTCATAGTTAAATAACTCTATTTGTAATTTGAAGCAACGACTGGCTATGAAATAATATTTATTTGCTCAGGTCATAATTGAGGTCACAATAATAGCTGCATGGTATTTCGGGATTGCATTAGACCATCCAGGGATTAGCACCGGGATCCCAGGATTGGGAAAATTACTAATAAGTCCACTTGTTAAATATAAAAAATAATTTTAGGGCGAAAGAATTTTATTTACTTAAGAAAGATAAAAATACAATTCAAAAATAAATAAATAAAACACTTTATTTATTTATTTATACAAATATTATTTTGAAAATATGCCCGAAGTAACATTAAACATCGAGTATATCGTCATTTAGTCTGGATCTGATTTTGGTAGCCAGGCATCCTGCTGCTGAAAATACACGCTCAGCTTCCACACTCATAGGAGGTATCAATAGCAGATATTTAAATGTTAGTTTGAGTTGATGACCGCATGAGCCTGTATTTTCGTACAACACTATCAATGTAACTGATAAAATTCCTATCTGCTGAGATACGAACTAAACTTCGCAAAATTCCCGATTTCCCGACAAATTATTTATTTCTGTCGCTGCAGATGAATACTTATATACTATAATACTTTGATGTGATTCGTAATTACATTACGGAGGAATACAAAAATTCTGAACCCCGTATCTATTATATTTTATATCGATATTCCCATTATTAGAGTCGAAGTGTAGTAAATACATCACCGGTAGATAAAGGTCAATATAACAATTTGAAAAACAAATATGTACTCATAGATTAGACAGTTACTGCCTAAGTGTTTAAGTTTCCAAGTGTCCAGATTTCGGCGAGAACGTTTCGATTTAGTAGCCTTCAACGTATTGGTGAGGTGTACGATTTCTGTTAGATAAAAATTTCAATCCCGAATTTTTCGGGATTGCGTTTTTCTATTTTGTTCTCGACATATGAACATCCCGACTTACAAGCGTTCGTGCTTACGACAATAAGAAAAGTTGTAAAAAATATCAGTGGTTTTCAGCATTTTGAATGAGCTGATGCATTTCTCATCAAAATACATTTATTTTAGAATACTATAAATTCTTTATAATGCTTCAGCTTATCCTCTACACTTACAGAAATTACATTCATATATAAATGTAGCTTAGTTACCTTTTAACATCATAAGCATTCTTAAATAGATGGATCAAAGGAATAATACTGGCTTCAAAAAAAGTTTGAATATCATTCATGTGAATGTTGCAGTTGTGGTGAATATTTAATTTTTCCATAGAAATAGTTGTTCTCATTCGTTGAAAAATAATATATTTATCTGCTATGTTAGGGGTGTTGATTTCTCATTACTGACTGATCTTAGACACGAAGCCAATATCTTGAACGGCTCTAGGATAATAATTTAGTATTCCATTCCAGTACCAACTGATCTTCATAAATATAATTATTGCTCATGACAGATATCAAATCCGAGTGATTTAGCACTGAAACTGATTTCATACATAATGGTAACGATTATAAGTGGTCGTAATCCATAGAACTCGGTAGATTGATCTTGCGGGTTGGTATTGCACAATTTAGCACACGTTCCCTGGCGAGCATACTATTATTGTAGATGTATGTAATAATGTAAATCAAGCATACATACCTCCTCGGATCGGATCTCCATTGTTGCATTCCTACATGAATGCGTTTCGATGCCTTTGTCTCTGTAATGTACCCATATAACTAGCGGGTAACAGTACGCTCAACTACCACCCGATACAGGTGGAATAATAACATTTTCCAACTCCGTCCTATTTTTTTAACGTCCCTCTTTCCATACCGACGCGGAGAGTACGTTGATTTTCAAAGCAATGTTTTACATCATTTATTTCGATGTGTAAGCCCATATTCTCCGTAACAGCGATTGTAAGAAAATTGCTTCCAGATCTTTCGCCCCCCACGATGAGCCCGCGTCTTGTTTTTCCCGTAGTTTTTCGATTCGATCCCCCAATTCCACAGGTAAACATTTGAAGAGATCTGTGGATATATAGCATTACTCTTCTGAGTGCAAATAGATGTTGCATGAAGGGAAAATACAAATTGCAACCGACTTGGACGCTGCAGTCTGACCCCGCCGAAGATTTGCTGCCTTTCATCCCCTATTGCCTTTAAACCAACACAAACAGAGTTCGCTTAGTTTTATTTTCATTTGTAAACTGACGTTTTTAGCTTAACGCCTTCTTAGGGTTTATATTTGAAAAGCAATTTTGAATTATTCCCTTAAGATATGCCGAAGCAATAATAACGAATTATTTCGAAAGGATTCCAGTGAATTTATACGGCGAGCTGTAAGCTAATTAGCCGTAAACATTTATTTATCAATGTTTTTCTACGGCGATTTTTGGATTTAACGTCCAGATATAAACAATTCCTAACAAGCTACTATAAATCTAAAAATCCTACTTTTTAGATTGAATTTACAAGTTTACCGTGAAAAAATCTTTTATTTACTTTAATTTGTACCCGATACCAATTTCGTAATTAAAACAATTTAAGGTATAATGTAATACTTTACATTTAATTCAGCCCTCGTCTAACATCACAATTTCATTAAAAGACGGTTTTTTATAATTATTTTTAAGGAGATATTCATAGAGTAACAGAATTTTTATATAGTGATATTGGTTTAATTAACACAGGTTCGTCCAACCTTTTTTGTCTTGGGAGCTACTTTTCAATTTAAAATTGTCTCGGGATCGACTTCTAGTATGATTCTTATAGGAAATTTATTTAAGGTATTTCTTTATCCTTTCTTCAAACTTAAAACTCAAATTAGCAAATAAACACGAATCAAGTAGAGTTAAAGAGTTCGATCTCCGGGATTTTATTTTGCATCGTCGGCTGTAAATATATTTAAATAATGTAATATATTTTTTCAAAATTCACGGAAGTCATCGGGATCGACCAAATTTTGCTTAAAGATCGACCGGTCGATCGGGATCGACCGGTTGGACATCCTTGAATTAAGATAGGATTATTACATAGTTTTTGAGGCATAAGTTATATAAGTGAGTTGCGAAATTATAGTTATGTTTTAATTAGTACCGCAAATAAGCTACTCCTAGATGGTCCTGTTCATCTTTATAAATCGTCTCAATATTTAGGCATTTAGAATTAGGAAATATGAACATTGTTCTTAGGAATATGAATACAACTAATGGCACCTTATTCTGAAACGCCTAATATGATGATTGAAAGTAGATCAACCAATGATTTTGTCAAAAAATTATATCTGTTAATAAATTGGTTCATTAGAAATCAATAATACATACCATATACAAAATATTTTAGTAATCATATCTTTATATATTTCCTTTTAATCGTCCAAAGATATTAGAATAATTTTCATATAATAATCTGCGATATTATAGGAAAAATATAAGAATATATTTATTATTTAGTATTCGAGAAAACTACCTATTTCAACCTGTTGTATAACAGCACAGTATTATTCAGCAAATATAAATAAAATATAAACCATTGAAATGGAAACCTCAATTGAATTCATAAAACGTACGTGGCACGATATTGTAGCTTAAACAGTTAATATTTTTCGATACAAATATTATCAAGAGCTGAATTATCAAAAATTTGAATTACAACGGTTCGACTTATGATCTTATATTTTTTTCTTTCGTATATGTATTTTTATATTGTACATTAGTATTTTTATTATACATAATTCATGATTTAAAAAAAAGTTGAACTATAAACTTGAATGTTATAGTTAATAGTTATATATATTTACATTATTTTAAAAAAATCAAAAATGCGCACGAACTTTTGGACTGACCTGATATTAATAATTTTGTTATTATTCTTTGTTTTTTACGGTATTTCGACTCATGACCTACCAATATATCTATGACCATTATTATCATGTATACATAGTTAATTGCTAGGAAACGTGTCGATCTAAATGGAAATGGATGAATATTGTTAAATAAGGTTGTTAACACTTTGAATTGATATCAGATTGCACATAATAATGATCATATGCAGACAAACAACGCCAATAGAATAATGAATCGTTACAGATAATAGCACTTGCCGTAATTTGAAGATAGAGAGCGTAAACTCAATAAGACTATGCTTGCAACAAGCGACGTTATAAATTTATTGTATCGTAATTAATTTAAATATCTTGTTAAGGATTTCCACAGATGAAAATCTTTTAAATCGAGATACGTTTAAAATTGATTTTTTTTCAAACAGGACGCTAAATTCAAATGGGAGTTTCGCATCTTAAACGTATTGGGTCTCTCTTTGCTAGGGCACTTCACCTCCCTCGGACTCCTTAAGCAAACTGAGGAAAAATCTCAAGTGGTCTCGAACGATCATCTTGCTCATTAAGCTCAATAAACATGATAAGTTTTGACATTGCCGAGATCTCGATATTTTTTATTTCCCTTTTTATACCGGAATCTTCCCCGGAGATGAAATCTTCATTACCCGGACCGGAGTTTATTGATTTAGCAAGACTTAAATGTCGGAAAATTGACTGCTTCCCCAACTTATGTTAAATATATTCAATCGATAGCTCTATTTTGTATTGATATTAGCGATAAATTAATTAGATATATGTATATATTTAATACAAAAATAAATGGTTCAAACTGTTGAGCTGTATGCAATAATGGGGAAATTTTTGAGTCAATTTGAAAACTTTGGAAAATTTGTATGATGATACATTTCTGATTTGCATACAGCTTAACCGATTTATATAACTGAGATATCCCATTCCTCAATTAGAATAAATATATTTCTAAGTCCTATCTCATCCCTTACTTTTTTTCAGGATATTGTGGGTGAACTGTCCTTCTGAAGTGATCGTCATACGCAAATCTATCCTCGATAGTCTTTGGACAATTTTTCTTCTTCGGCTGTCAATAATCATACAAAAAAGGCAAACATAGCCACGACAGAAAGCTAAAAATCTCAAACTCATTTCTACTACCGCTACCTCAACCTTTTTCACGTCAGTCGCCTATTGAAATTACGACAAGGAAATGGTCAAGGTAATCATCGTCTTCTGATATTATTTCAGTGTCTCATTTATATGTCAATTAACCCTCACTGATTATCACTTTTGATTTACACTTTTGGTACTGTGATTCATAATGGCTTTCACCGCTGACATGATTAACATGCTTCACTTAACGTTCGATCACAATCGCTTAATGATCCGAATAAAACCAAAACCAAATTGATTGGTGATTTTATACAGATGTTGTACATAAAAACGTGCTTTGAACGGGTTGGTGTGCTTTTGTGATTTTGTTTTAATTGATAAATCCATCATCCCCCTGTGTGAATACGCCCATGCTGTATTATACTAAGAATTTACCCAAATGTATCATTCCAATTACATACTTGAATTGTTTGCTGTCGTTGATCTTGTATAAATAAATACATTTTTTCGTTCCCTCTTTGCTTAAATCGAATGAAACACTGTATATAGCTTAATTTTGATGTTTACTTTCAGGGGTAATATATATTCTGATTTTTTTCTCTCCCCGGGTTCTTTATTCAATTCAACCGTCGAACAAATGGATGTTTAATGTTTATTTACTTTTTATTACATGTATGTTTTCGCTATCTAAGTGAAACTGAAAATTCGATATCTTTCCCGGGGTGGAAAGTCTTTGAATCCTCGGCAAGGATTTACCTAACATTATTTTCCTCTCATTTTCACTAACGCCATTTTCCGATTTCTCATCTTTTTCTTTGGCTCTTTTTCCGAAACGTTTCACGTTTTCTTTATCCAATTACCCGAGATGATTCCCACCTGTGACTGATACCAGCTGGTGCAATTTCTTTGGCTTGATTTGCCATCGTCTTCTAACGTTGTTTGCGATTGTTAAAAATATGTGTTTTTAAATACGATGATTCAGCAGCAATATAATATTTTAATGAAACTGAGCACAATGAATTTGCAGCTACAGAACATATCAATTAAATCATAGCAAGATACAATAATACGACAATTAGAGACAATCTACGTCATATTTGATATCATTTACTATAGCATACTTAATATCTTATATTAGTGGGTACCGGAAAATAATCAAAACTTAGACATAATTAAAAATCATCATACGTTAAAATCATCTACATTTTGTATTATTTATTGATTTGATTATAGAAACAGTTATCGGACCCAAAGAGATTTTTTTGTACTTAAGTTTATTGCATATTTAAATTCTCATCGCACACAAAGACTTCTCATGTGTTAATTCATAGTGTATTTAAATTATTCCTTCTTTATTAACATTTCTCAGATTGTTTGAAGCCTTACCTATCGTATTATTAAGTATTAAAATTTGCCTTAAATTACTTCGTTTATTTTTATTTCTTGTTATAGTAAAATTAAAATAATTTTACAACTGTCACTTATGTCTAATGTTAACAAAAAATACGTGTTTCCTGAACCGTGTTTCATTACAATCAGACTTTAAAAAATTAAACCTCCATAAATTTGATTATTATTAAGTTCTTGTTAATATGATATGGATGAAGTCCGATTTTGTATGGAACTGTACTTGATTTGATATTTGATAGAACCTTAATTTATTACAACATTTCAATTTACATATGGGCCAAATAATGACTCAAATTATCAAATGTCAATTGTGGTTATTCAATTTTTATGCCACGGTTAATGGATGGGTGGCTCATTTCACTTACACAAGGATTTAAAAGCTATAAGCAAGCTCGATTTAATACATATTTTTAAAATGAATTTAATATTCAGCATACGTGCAAATATTTTAGTGGCAAGTTTGAAATAAAAGCATAAATAAATAATGAAATTCGCATTAAAGAGTGATTGTTAGTAAGAAAATGGTTTTATCCACTTTAACAACGATGATACTTTTTTCATGTTATCAAAAAAGTTTTATAGCATTTTTGCGTGCCATAAATGTCCTTATGCAGCAAAAATATATCGGTAAGTGCTAAAAGTATGTGCTCGAGTTTTTCAAATATTCAAGCGCAGAATAAATGAGCTTTCTTCGTATTCATACGTTTGTGTACATATTTTATGCAAACATTTTGTTTTATATGAAACTTAAGTGACACGTAATTCGATCTGTTTCAGTAGTGCGACAAATCTCCCACCGCCCCCTCGCGCCGCGGAGCATTTTATAGGCCGGGGGTATCTTTTGTACCCCACGAAACGCTTTTATTTACTCTGTCCCTTTATAGAGGCGTAAAAGTTTAAAGAAAGACGTCGGCTTAAAATTTATGCATGTAGTTAAAAAATACGCGTATTCTGTTCCGCTACCCGCCCATTAATTTCACTTCTTGCATAATGAAGATATAAGCGTCTGCCTTTTAAAATTCATATTTCTGTTCCGTTCCACACTTTGATATTGTTGCGCCGGGGGTGAAATTGATAGATTTCGTAATAGTTAGTTCTAAAATGTGGTTGAATTATTTCTGATGGTAAATATCTCTATAAATAATTAAGTAATAGAGAAATAGTTTTTATTATATTGATGATGGCTTCTTATTTTTTGGTATAGATACCTTTATACCATATTCATCATAGTAGAGCCACAAATAGTCCACTACAGGACTAGGGCCTCTTCAATATCCATTCAAAAGAAGGGGTTACATACAATTTGTCAATGTATACATTCATCTCCTCGTTCGCTCGATATTGAAGATAGCATGACCTCTGAGTTTCATCTAGAACGCTCACCCAGTGGGCCACCTGGATGATTGTGTCGAAGGCCACTTTGACGACCGTCTCCATAGGGAGTATGAGAAATTCGTAAAGAATGAATAGTTTTCTTAAGGAAATAGTGAAAAACTACTCTAGACGATCTTGTTAATTTTACTGATAAGGCCTTTCTGGAGTACAAAGAGTCCAATCCCTCCTTTCCTCGCTAGGGTGCTATGAAGACATATGTGAAGCAAAAATGCATCTTGGATTCACTCCTATACCAACTAAGGCATATCTCCGTCCACTAGCAACTTACCCCCGCGAATTCAAGACTGGGTTTATACCACATTTAATATTTATATATTTATAAATCATTCATCCTGAAAATGTAATTACTACTTCCATTGTAATTTTTGCATCCGTGGGAACCCTTATAAAATTTTAAGCATAATCAATAAATATTGTTGGAAATGGATTATTGTTATATGGCCTCGAATAATATCAAATTTGGGGAGTCGAGAGTATTTAATAGTTTCTATAGATCGTCTCGATCCTGATTTATGCTGATTTCTTAGCATTTTCTTACCTTACTGCAAAAAATAAACTCACGCATAAAAATAAAATACAAATTAAAATAATTTTGATTCGTTTTTTAGTCTATAAATATATTTTTAGGCCGATTTTTTTATGAAAATTAACTGACTGTCATCCAATGTTTCGATACATTTTTATGTATTTTGGTATGCGATTCTTCAAAAATATAATTCGGATATCAAAATTTCTATCTGAAACTATATTATGCCTGCGCTCTGAATCCTGTATTAATTTTGCAGCAGTTTCAGTGTGTGATAATTGTTGACGTGAGCGTTGACAGATATGATGATAAATCAAGATGAATCACGTACCGTGTACTTCCTGATGATTTAAAATTATCCATTAATTAAATTCTTGCTTAATTTATAGTATATCTGGAAGCGTTCTTCGAGCAGGAGAAGTCTTCTTTTTATTCGTCCAACAACTTTCGAGTTGGAAGTAATGAAAATTAGCGGTGTATATACACGGGGAATGTCTGTTTTTGATTTATACCTGGCTCCTATAGGGCAACTTTTAAAAGTTTCCCGGGTAGCCGAACTCAACCCTCAGTCACTTGGATGTTTCAAATCAGCTTTTAGGGTAGCAACATATCGTTATCTACTCTATTATGCCCAGTCGACTGTGAAATGTCGAGGGAGTAATACATCACTTAGGCGCCAGTATGGAGTTTCCAGCTCCGAAATTCATACGCCTTTTTTGAGCCGCCACCGTATAACTCAATGTCCAAACTTGGGACCCCGGAAAATCCTAATGTTGGGCTTTCATCGTGTCCGCACAAGGGCATCGACTTCGTTATCAATCCGCAGCCTCCATCGATCGAAGATACAAAATTTCTTCCGTTGAATACATATTTTTTCGCCCCAGCCTCGAGTGTAATTGGAGTCATTCGTATCCAGGGAGGTTTTTCTTTAAGCGCACTTTTGTAGTTCCCTGGGAAATTCACAAAGTTTCCATCCCTCTTTTTAGCTAACAACATAATAATAATGTTCGCAGATTGCGGGGTGGGCCTGACCCCTATTTTTCCGCTGGAAGGTTGGATTGCCTACTTTAACAATCGCAAGTTTTAATTGTCACAACTTGCTTGCGATTTAAAGACCTTCTCCAATCATGTTTTTATATAGACAACTGAAAACACTTCCGTTTGAATAATTTCAATAAGTATTCACGATAGAAACATGAGTTTAATTCAAAATAACGAAAAAGATTCAAATCACATCTAAATATATTCTAAAACTCATCGATTCAAACTTTTAATCCACCGTCGAAGAAAAAATAAGTTCAAATATATTCAAAATAAATATATGATTTCCATATTTATATATAATTAATATTAACAATTTTAATTGTCTTAACACAATCCGACCTGCTATGCTTCGAATAATGTGTTACCAGGAGTTCCACGTGAGTTTCGAAAGGCTTGCAAAATACTTCTAGCCCTTTATAACCAGCAGACATATTGAGTGAAATTTTCAAAATGTCTTCATAAAAATGTATTGCATAGATATATACATAAATGTAACGTTGGGTTTCAATCTGTGTTTCATATTTGTCAAAATCATTTCATTTTGTACTTTATGTTTTTATTATGTTTTTTTAAAATTATAATATTAATAATTTAGAACAATGCGCTCAAACCTCTTTTCGTGCGATTTCGAAGTTATGCGGTTTTTAAAATCCATGGCACGCACCTTAATTTTTTCTATGTAAATCATAGCTTTTTTGTGCGATTTTTCGCGGAATGCATCTACCTGCACAAAACAAGGTTTAAGTGTACATATTTTTGTAAATTTTTAAGCGTCTAAATCTAAACCTATAAAGCACATATTTTTTATTTACATCGGACCTACAAAAGCGTCACGCGAAATATCACTTTAAGTGAGCGGACCACAATGAGTTAATGCAGGTCGCTTATTAACATTATTTTATGTTTTAATCAAAATATGTATACGTATTGAATAAAAATATTTCGTTGTATTCTTTTTGATATAAGTTCAAGTACGTAATCGCTCATTTATTATGATTTTAATGATATCTCCATAACTATTATATTACACATATTTACCATGAATAGTTTTTCGAAAATGTCAGTAAATGATTAAAATCTCAAATAATAATAAATATATTTCATTACTACTGCATTATGTGGTTTACTAGTAATATAATATAATAGAGCTTAATTCAAAATATTGCTTTTTCCGGCGTTTAATTGCAATAATTGGATTATATTCAGCATATTTTATTGAAAGATGTGTTTTTTTTCCTAATACAATGACAAATGATGTCGCCCTCGAAAATAAGGTCCTTCGCGGGTACATTTCGCACTCTAAGGATAAAAAAAAGTCAGGTCCCCAGACGAATCGAGATTCCATCTAGGATCCTCAATGGCCAAATTCGTTCTTTTTTTACGCTAGGCCTTCAGGGAGAAATTTCTATTCAATTGTTAGCCGATATTTTATGCAGCCATTCTAATTGGGCCGGAAAAGAACTAATGTTGCCCGAGGGAATACTGCGAGCTCCTTTTTTTATTGACGTATACTCTGAGTTCGCTTTCATGCAAAGGATAATTTATGGTCTAAATCTTCCTCGGATAGGAAGTCCCGTGAAAAGGTACGGGGGATAAAGGAATAAGGGAAAGTGTGCAAAGGACAGCGGTTTTCAATTTTCATGCTCCTTAGAGCCAGACTATTACATATTGCATTATTTTAATACAAACAACAATACAATATGCGATATAATAACATATCTTATCGATCGACTGAATGAATAACAACAAGAATTTATAACTTTTTTAAAACAGATTTTTTGTGAATAATTTATATTTTTATTACGGAATTAATTTGCCAAAAATGTAGTTGAAGATATTTTTGAATAATCAAAATATATTTAATCAAGTATTTTAAAATCCCAGAGGGAGCAAAACGATAGGTACCCTCTTGAACGGTTCCGTGAATCATCAATTAGATGTTCAGACCGGAAGGAGGGGTCGAACAGATAAGTTTCTTGTAAAAGGATTTAACATTTAAACGGGGAAGTTGTTATCTGAATGTGTTCTCCCAAAAAAAAAAAAAACATCTATTTATATATTTAAAATTTGTAGAACGCGTATTCCGGACCGGGCTGTATTATTAAGCGCGATAGATTTTGTCTTGGAATAGCGATTTTGAAATTTTACACAGGTCTCCTAAATTATTCAGATCCATTTCATGTTATGGTTGGTCTAAAGTAACTTTGCAGGCTTAGAGTTAAATATTTGAGTATCTCGTTTTCGCCATATTATTATCGTAAAACATTTTAAGGCGATTTTTTAAGGAGGCGCCCTTCCCTGGTTTGCGTTGCCGGTGAAGTCAAATATAAAATTTTCAGGTTATTTTCCTAAGGCTAACTTAATTTTTTTGTTGGCGCTCCGCTCAAAATCAATTACCGGAACGCTTTCTTGTTCGGACCTTCCCTTAAGGGGGTGGTTGAATGCTTTACGGCAGTTTTTCTTTTTTAAAGACACTTTTGACGGAGTATAGTTTTTATGCGATATTGCGTCCATTATCGGGCGTTATGAAGACAGAACGAAAATATATCTTAAATATTCAGCTGAAATAATATGATGAATCTTTTCATTCTATGGGATTCATAACAGCCCTCTCTTAATCATCCTTAAATTTCATTTACTGCAGAAATTCCCGCGGTGCATATTTAGCTCTTTCACTACATCGTCCATGGAATATTATGGCTCAGACTTACGTATTCATGTAATATTAAGAGAAAAGATTTTTAAATTTTTCATTTGACTCAAATATGATAAACATTTCAATGTTACTTATTTGAAACTTCAATACCGTATATCTTATATTAATATTAGGTACTAAATAAATATTATTTAATAACCATAACATGCACAAATAAATGACACTGATAAAATTTGCTTATCTTATACAAGCTTAAATAAAAAAGCCTTGTTATGATGTATTAAAATTTGTATTCCTTATATAATGTTTCAATTTCAAGTCCAAAATAATATTTTTGCGATAAAGGGGAACATTTTTTTTAATTTGAATATATGTAAGCAATCAACATACCTTTAGATTTATAGAATAAAAAATTTAATAGGCTTTTTAGTTAAACTTTCATATTTTTGACTATTTCCATTTTTGACGCAAAATCTTTAAAATTTAGGTATATTAAATAAATAATGTTATAGAGAGAAACTTCCCAAAATTTCAACCAGATCGATCAACTAATTTTTAAGCTATAGCTGGAGAAGTTTTTGAAAATGCAGTTACGAGATAATCTCATTTAAAGTTTCAATGTAATAAAACTATCAATTTTAGTATCTTACCGATCAATCTGCAGTTATAGGCGCATATAATAGATCTTCAGCTTCTTCAAAAATCTTATTATCTTCAAGTAACAACTGTTTTTAAACTGTGCGAGCTGCTTTTGTCTCAGAAAGACTCTTTCTGATCTGCCTCGCTAACCGCGCTTCATCGATGTTTTCGGCAAAGACTTTGCAATAAGTGTCAACTACTATATCTAAAACATTCATTATGTAGCTGTGGCCTTTATTAAATGCCCCAGAAGCAATACTGGCTGAGATTTTGTAGATTTTTAGTACTTTGGAGCTAACCACTAAACCGTCGCGTTAAAACTTTTATTAGGACTTTGGGTATGACCACCCAAGCATCTTAATTAAAATATGATTAGAATATAATGATAATTTCGCTATACATTTCTTAATTCGCTATACAGATCTTTTCTTAATATTTTAATATACAGACATTAAAGAAATTATTTATTACTTAGTTATATTATATTATACATTTGTCTTTGTCTACCGAAAGACAGTCCTTATTTTAAAAATCTCATTCAAAGAGCATTCTATTGATGTGTCTCGACCATCGTAACTTTTCTCTGTATAGAATAAACTTTGATTGAGATTCTACCCTATGTTGGAACTTAAGATTTTATCTATTAGTTTCTCACCTGTCGCCCCTCTTAGATGCGTCACCTTAGATGCAAAAACAAATTCCTTCTTAAATATAATAATATTTGAGACAAAATTAGTTTGTATCCCAAAATAATAATCATCGATCTTCAATTCAATGAGAAAAATGTCTAGTTTACAGTTTAATTGAGTTTATTATCCAATCTAGTATATCTGAATAGTTGTATTTTGAAATTATCATGTAATCACATAGGTTGTTAATGTATTGATTAAAATATACACGCCAGAGGATGCATTTTAATACCGTTATGCGGCAATATGATGTTTCTATTGCTCAACTAAATTATTGATCATGTTTCAATTCTGGCTCATTTAAATATTATGAACGATATGCAAGTTCTGAATTTTCTATGACGATTGGTTAATATTTTTTATAAAATGTATGTTTGATGCATATCATGGAAAAATATCACTTTCGTTATCGATACTGGGCGTTTGTTATAAAGGTTTGACTTCAAATAAAGATAGAAGATCGTAAATATTAATATTCCGAAGCATTTGTCACAATCCAGGCTTAGTCTGATTTCCAAGATCTGCAGAAGTAAGTACTGAGATGATTAATACATTCGTTCAGGATCGCCTATGGGTGATTAGATTTACAACAATAATTAATATATGATTTTAAAAATAATCTATATTCAAGTAATCAATCCTATTTTAACAAAAAATATTTTTTTGGAGGTCGAATAGGAAACCATCACATTCTTTTCCTCTACTAAAAAAGTTTCCCTACAGAAGCAGCTGCTTACGTCTGATAAAGATTATAGTGATTTAGTTTAAGAATAATAAAAAAAATATTATATTTTGCAAAAATGTGAATAAAAAGTGGTGTAATCGCCTTCAATAGAGGTGATTATACAGAATGAATTGGTGTATCGCATAAATGAATGGTTGTGAAACTTCGTCGGAGCTTTTACCAGAGCTTTCTTCTCGCTGCCGTAATACGTTGTGTGATGATAAACGCTTGCGATTTTAATTCTAAGACGTAAAGAGCTTTCCTTGTTTTAGTTGTGATTTACGACAAGTTAAGAGAAATAGCATATAAATTACCCGGAACGCTTATGACCGCTCTGCTTTGCTTGTCTTTGAGAAATATCCTTCTACCGCGTTACAGACGATGTCATATTACGCGGATCATCTCCGATTAATTGTTTGTATATTTCAGACATACGTACGCGTTCAGGCTTACGTACACGGCCGCCAAAAACGATGACTGCATACGCAAAGACTTCGCTCGTCTTTGCTTGTTTGTACTGGCGATTTTTTCGAGGGAACGCGAATTATACATTTGGAAATAAAAATTAAGCGATTTTCTCTCTTTCCTTGTTATATTTTTTTTTTTGGCCGCATGAAAACCGTCGGAAAAACTCCGTAATATGATTAACTTTCCGCGAGTTTGTAATAAAGCATTTCTGTTGGCCGCTTCACAGTTCCATTCCGGCTTTATTTGCGCAGATCCTGAAAGCAAAGGTAACAAATTAAATAGACTTGACCATTTTATATACTAACAAATATATTAATCATCAACGGTTTTTTTTTACAAAAATCAAATAATCCCAGCCGCACACCAGCTTATTCATATAAACTTTTTTTTAGTTGCCTCCACCACCCTAATTACAAAATTTGATTAATACACTTTATTCCAAATTACTCCAAATTAAGTCTAAAAAGTTTTTTTTTATACAAAATATTATAAAGCCTAAAAATACGATATTTCTATCAACATTAATGCATTTAAGTATAATTAATATTAAAATTAATTTATTGTAAGTACCGGTAAATGATAAAATTGCCGAGTTCGTATCAAAGAGCTTAATTAATGCAATAAGCTTCATGTAATCACATAAAATAAACATTGATGGATAAAAATTGGTTCTAATGCTATTTAATAACTACGCCGATAATTTTATTATAAATAAATATTAATACTATCATTTTCATATATACATTTAATTGTTGACCATAAAAAGCGATTTGTTTGGGTATTATCGTATTATGGAATAGTTCATTTTGATACCGGGATGTTTTCGTTCATATTCGGAAATCGAAAATATCATTGATTATTTTCGATGTTTATTAGGCAATAAATTCGTTGTTCATCGAGTCAATTGATTAGAAAGCTTTCATAATTAATTGCGAATTTTTATAAGGTATGAACATGAATTCGTTCACAAGTATATTAAGACGAGGGTCTTATGAAGAGATAGTTTTGAAGCAACTTCGTTTAGAAGGTAGAATCCATTAGTTTAATTAATTTTTAGCGGCAAGTTTCTTTAGACTCACTACGGAAACTGTTTTGAACATCCAAGCGAGGTATAAATTGGAATGGGTTTTTTTTTGTAAAAATATTATATAGCATGCTTTCATTTAATTTCATAAATATGTGCTCTCGATAATGTACTGAAAAAGCCATTATTTTCCTAGCGTCCATTTTGGAATTCGAAAAACTTTGAATAGAATTCCATTGGAAAATTCAAAAACTTTCCTCAACACAAATTCAAATTTAGCTTTGAATTTAAAAAAATGCCATATCCAATATTTTGTGAACCTGGAACAGTTTTTGCGGTGGAATTTTTAAAAATTTAAAAGTGAACCTCTGTTAAACTCTATTCTACTGAATTTTCAAATGCTTAATTTTTGCACAAATGTGAATGGATGTCAATATTTATTTAAAAAATGCATTTTAATTAAGAAAATAACCGTCAAATAATACAGTCAAATAAAATTCACCAAATCTGCTTAACTAAATACTATTTGTATAAAATATAAAAACTCTGGACATATTGACTAATAATATAGATCAAATTAAGATCATATCAAATTCTTGTTTCATCACAGACACTCATTGCTCTAAATTATTTGGCGATTTGTGGCATCAGAAACATTCATTTCAACAAGTTGTTAGTGGCATCTTCGTATATATTTTTTTAATATGTATTTATTAGGGGGTGTTTCAAAATATTGATTGTCTCTCGTTTGCTACTAATTCATGTGGTACTGTATTTCAATTTTGCTTTAGACATATCAACACGAATGTCGCTATAATCAATGTACCATAAACACCACCAATCATAATAAATTGAGCAATTTTTTAATGGAAATCCTTCAAATGTTGACCGTGCAATACATTTAAAATATCTAGCTCTGTAATTGGAATGTTCTCTCAATCGGAAAATTTTTTTCTTCGCTTTTCGCTATCCCGTAAAGCGGTAAATATTTCCCGATTATACCTTTGATGCAGTCGCATTTTTCGCATATTTTGGTAAAATGCCTCGGCTCTACAATTTCACCTAATTTTCAATTAATACCGCAAATTCAAGGCCTCTTTGAAAGTTATAATTTTGCGGGAAATACGTCTAGGGCGTTCTCCTGTCTGGAGAGAAATTACGGTCTCAGGTACCGACTCGGCATTTTCCACTAAAAACACACAATATCCACCATCAAATTAATAATGACGCTTAGTTTGTCTAGGTCTAGTTACACTAACCCTCTGACGTGCGATTCATTCCTGCGTACCATTATCGCTGATGACTACGGGTTTTTATACTGCTAATTGCCCGACTGTTATTCGCCCAATTCGATAAACAAACGAAACGTATTGAAAAATATCCGGAAAAACACAGACCCGAATGTTTGATGCCTAATTGGGATAATTTTGTCTAGGGTGTTTTTTTTGCGTATTTATAGAAGGGTATCAGTGTGCCCCAAAGACCAATTTAATCAAGGAAGGAAACATTGCTTAAAAGCAAAGATTACTTATATTTTACATTTGATCTAATTTAATGTAAATTCATTCAATTTAATATTAAGATTAAATATCCTCAATAATAAATATAATCTCTAAAGAATTTTTGTATATTCCCTGTTCTATAAATGTAAAATATTTGTATGTATATATTATACAAAATTTAGAGCATAATTAGTATATTTCATGCATTAAAGATCGTTTCTGGAAGACGGGTAGAAGTTTATGAACGGCAGTCAATAAAACTCTTTGAAAGATTTGGCTACAATATAAACTTAAATGGAGAAAACTAAATAGAAGCGGTTGTTAATGTGATTGTAGCGTTTGCTCAACAACAGCCCAGCCTGAAAGTAGACAATGAAAATGTCAACCAACCTTTGAAAAATGTCGTAGAGGAACTCTCCAATAAAGACTTGATTGAGCTTAAGGAGCAACGAGTTGTTGAGGAAAATGAAAGAGTCCAATATAACAAATTAAACGCGCTGAAGCAGTTATATATAATTTTAAATGTAATTAAATGATAAAAAACAATTAACCATCTATTATAAGTTAATCTATCGTGTCGTTTGTCTTTCATATAGCGTTTATTTTTCCGTGGGAATGCTCCGGAAATAATTAATATGGAAAGCGGAACCAATTTATTTACAAAGATTATTCTACAAAATAATTACCATCGATATTTAAAACCTTTCTCCGCCTATTTTTTAATGTAGTTTTAAACAATCCTTTTATGGAATAATTACCAACCATTTTGACGTAGTTTTTCATGGCATATGTATGTTTTTAAAAATGTGGTCGCCAGCCACATCCCCATTTCTCCAATCTGTGATTGGAACCAAAGATGATTGAGTTATGAGTTCAACCGCTTAACTGCGGAACTACCTACGGATATGAAAATTAGACGGTACGGATAAAAAATTAGGTGGTTTCGATTTTAAATACTCCAAGAGATCGTTTTTAATACTATCATTACATATATATTTTTTCCAGTTAAAAAACGCTGTAAAGTACGAAATAAATGTTTTGCAAAATTTTTTGAACTTTAGATTGGCTTCAATTTCTGAAGCACATCAATAATTTTAGGAGATCCACTTTTGGTTTGTCTATTAACGAAAAATCGCGTGATTTAAATTTTCAAAACCATTTCTGGCATTTTCGAATCGACACCATAATGGCACAGATGATTTTTAGTTGCCGTAGTTGCCGAGTTTTTTTTAATGAAACTCGTACAACATACAATAACGAAAAAATAGTTTCCTCAGAATAAAGCCTTCCATTGTTAATAGGGTTGATTTTGTAATTTTTTGCTTAAGACACATGTTTTCGTCGTTAACCAAACACTGACAAAATAAAGATGTGTAATCTGATCGACAGAAACACAACTGATCATCAAAATTTGCATCATCACTGCTATGAATAGGTGATGTAATTTATAGTATATTTACAATTAATCATGCTAGTATTATAATTTGTGAATTGATTATGTCATGAATCTAATCTTTTTTTGTTCTGATTGATATCACTTTGATAAAAATTCAGACGATTCTTATTGTATGTATTCACCAACTTTATTTATTTTTTTGAAGACATTGAGTACTTACTTATATATTAAAACCTATTCCATCATTTTGGATTAGTTTCAAGGCTTTCTTAGGCAATCTTCCGAGAAACTACCACGTAAATAAAGCAACGGGTTTGTGTTTGTCTGGGAATTTAGAGTTTGTATGTTCAAAATTTAATCATGCCATATTCATGTAGAAACTATTTCTTCGTCTTCTTAAGGCTCCAAATTTGTTATCAGATTTTGTCGATCTCCATTGGATACTTTTTCAGATTGTTATTCATTGCCTATGAATTAGTAGCGAAAATATCATGTTTTTAAAGTGATACTTTAATTACTGTTGCAAAAAATCAAAATGTTCAATCGCGTTCAGCCCTTGATCCTCATTTAGTCCGAGCCGGTTCCTGAAAACTTCGTTTTTGGAATAGGAATCTGTGGAATACGCTCCCGGCAACGCGGTTATGCATCCAATTAACGTACCAACTAACAAATAAGTAAACTCATTATTTTTTGTTTGAGCTCGCAAGCTTCATAACAACAGACCTCTCTTAACCATTTGCTTGCGCTATTTCCAAATATGTAGCATAAAAGACGAAAGCCGGTCGGAAAATGCGAAAATAAATTCGTGGATTTATTTTTTCGCTGCTGAATGTCGATTTTCCGCGAGTAACCGCTGTGTTTTTGCGTGCAATTTGTGAATTTTGGGATCGAATACTCTCAGTAGTTGTGCTCTGTAAATAATTACATGATCGATCGTATGTCGACGCATACCGGATAGTGTATGTTGATTGAGTATGAAATAAACATCGTGATTGAGTGGCTGAAAGAATGTCGTTATTGATGGTGACGTAAAATTGTTGAAATGTTAAAACGACACCACATAATGAGGCTCAATCAATGTGGAACAAATGCATTGAAATACGATCCAAAAGTTTGCCTATAAATAAAATAGGTTGCCGCGGTTGAGGAAGAAAATCATCATTAATTTGAAGCAACGAGTGACCAAAAAACGACAATGACTTACTTGGGTCGTATACATTTTTTACCGCCACTTTCATCAGATAAACTAAATACCGCGAGTGTTACCAAACTAGGTTTATTGAGTTATCATATTTTCAAGCCTAAAAAGCTGCAGATCCATCCAATAACATTTTCTGCTTTGGGGTTATGATATCAGTGAAAACACTAAATATTTAGAACTAGGAAATTAAGATAAGTGGGCTCAAGACAGTTGTAAATTAAAATTAAGACATTAAAAATGGTAGTTATATTAATCTTTTAATGGTGGTAGAATTTTTATTCAGCAGATTTTAATAGTATAAAGTTTTTTTGACGATTATTCAAAGTTAATGAAAACGCATTCTAAAGATGCAAGCTTGAGTAGCTGAGTATATTTTTTGTGTTAATCACCGGATGAAATTTATTTCATCATCGGTCAAATGATGGTTATATTGAGCAATAAGCAAAAAAATGTAACATTTGCTCTGATGAAATATATGATATATATTACATTATAATGTTTAGATACCCATGACGCGTCTCATAGAGAACTAGTGAATATATGAAAGATCTTTTGATGAATTTCGATTTCGTGTAGATCCTAGACTTTCTTGCGTGATCTTCTATAAGTGACTGAATTTGCAAAAATAATTAAAGTTTAATTTAAAAATAATGATACTTTCGCTACTCACTCATAGATCCTACGTAAGATTTCTATCCAAATAATCTCACCAAAATTATTATGCTCTAGCATTTATTTTAAAGGACTCTTACTGTCAAACTCGATGTGTGTTATATACAGTTTAATGGCCCAAAAAAATGTGTGAACTTTACTCGTAGTAAAATCTATTTCACACGCCGTTTAATATCGACGACACGCGTTTAAATAGCGTTGAATAAAATGTTGTTTATACACCTACTACAATTAGTTAACAGTTAATCACAGTGTTTGGCACAACACGATGTATCATAGGCGATACGATCTCCCACGTAAAACAGTTACAATGTTTTTGCGCGATCTTCCCATACATAAATCGAATCATTATTAATCGATCTGATGATAATCGAGTCGAAGAAGTCGTCTCGAACGCGCCGTTTTTGGCGTATTTTATGACTAAATAGGAAGTGAACGGAGGAGATTTTCATGTACGAAATGTTAAACTTTAACGAGTTCCGTTACATTTGTAGACGGGATTTATATTTTTCTTTTGTTCATATTTTCCGGGAAACATCTTTGCTTAAGGCAATTTTTAATTAGATCTTTTTTGAACAGATTTCGCAGTCTGCGTTGTAAGAAATAAGGGTTAAGCTTACAAAAACATTATATTATTATGAGCCCCATAATTCTATCTATTTTTGTTATCCCCCAAGTGAAATATTTCATTGCTAATGGTAAAAACGATTCAACGCAAACGAACAAGTTTTTCTATGCGCCGGCAGTTTTATGTTAAAGAATATGAAATAGCACTCATCTACAAATGGAATCATCAATCGTTATTATTTGGCATTCATTATAAGGTATTTTTTGCGCTTATACAGAGTGTTTTGCATATGGACCGACAATTTTTTGGGGATTATGGAGGTCTTTTGCTACGTTTCCCACAATAGACCTTATGTCCTAAGTGCCAAAATTTTCGAAATAGATTTTTTTCCAACATATGCTTTTCCAATAATATGCTACAAGTCAAACAAATCATTTAATAAATCGTTAAACACGAAGAGTTACCAGTTTTTTTTTTGATTTAAGAAAATACTTTTTATGATGTTTTTATTAAATTTATTTACAAAATTTGTTCAAATTGGCCACCTCTACTTCGTATTGAATCGCACTGAACAATTTTCTTATTTTAACTTTAGTTATCTAAAGTATCATTTCCTCTTTCGTTTTTGTAAAGGCGAGGCTTATTATTTTGGCAGCCCTATTCCGTGGCTCGCATGATCTTCAGATCTGACACCAATGGATATTTTTGTCTAGGGATGTGCCTTATTCCGTGGCTTGCATGGTTTTCTGACCTGACATTACTGGATTTCTTTGCCTAAGAATTAAATTACATGACAGAGGTGCCCACAAAATATATCCTAATTGAAAGAATAATTATCGCCTCGAACCCTGACACTCAGGATATAGAGTCTATGTGTGAAACATAGTAAAAGACCCTCTAATCAAAAAATAATAATAATAATAAATTCACTTAAATGAGTAAAACAATTTTTGCACACTGTTGCGCTTTTTAAAAACTTCTATCATCTTTTAAATTTGATGATATCTTAGCAAAATTTAATCGACATGACCTAAACAATATGTTTTTTAACATTAAAATATTTAGGGGTGGATTTTATGATTCTTCTCTATTTTGAACTTAGGATCTAAGATGTACCCAAGCTTAATATCTCCATACTTAACACTTTCTTTACTAAAAATATATTTAAAAAAATACTTGACATATTGTCATTCTAATGGTTACAATTGCACTTAATTTGTAATATGCTGAGACTTATTTAAATAGACAAACTTATATGAATTCGCTCATTATACTCGGATTAATACATTTTGGAATGTCGTATTAATGAATTATTATTTAAATATCGATGCTAAATCATCAATTCAAATGAAAGTTATATGTATTTGGGTCTCTATAGGTTATGCAGGAGTATAATTGATGTTGGCTTAAAGACGTGTCTTGAAATGCGGTCGCCAACCACATCGCCCGCGGATAGATTTGAACTTGACACTAGTCTCACACTATTAGGACTTATAAGTACTATCTAAATGCAAAATTATACTCATAATCATTAAATAAGCGTAAATTTCTGCAAACTAATATTTAATCTAAATTCTCTTGGATTATCAGAGCGATGTTATTTGGATTCGATGAATCATTATGCAGTTAAACAGTTGCATATACCGCAAAATAGTTAAGGTTACATTTTTGCACGGTATGAGTTTGCAGCCACATAAGCACGCATTTGAAAAGTTTTATTGAATTATTAAAATGTTATAAATTATTTGCACGTGATGAGATGGTATTTTCGCTTAATTCACGTAGTAGAGTATAGCTAATTAATTACCACAATTGTTTTTCTAATTGTATATACATATTTATTCGAATGTTAGCAGAGACTTACGTGTAAAGATTTAGATTGTTTCTTCGAATGTGCCGGATAATTAGTCTCTTCTGAGTGAATGCAGCCTCCGTGCAGAATATTTGGACGAAGATGGCATCCCAGATTTGCGTGCAGAACGCCATAGCAGATGTGCCACAGATGCATTTGCAACTCGTTTCACGTAACGGTCTCAAAGATATCTCGTCGACAGTATCTCTTCGAGCTGATACCATCGCTTGTTAGAAGTATGACTTTATGGCTGCATGCCTGAGCAAATTCTCACGCATTTAGATGCATGCCATGTGTTGGCACAAACTGTAAAAAAATCATTCTGAATCCGGCCTGATTTGACATTGAAATCCACAATAAGACATGGATGACCAAAGAATTAATTATCAATTTAATTCTTGCAACTCAATGATAATTGACAATAATCTAGATATGGGATTTATACCAATTCATAGCTAATACCACCAATTCGACAGTTATTCAATATTTAGAAAAAAAAACATTAGCATATACGATTTATTCCGATTAAATGGATCAAATCTATATTGAATAATTTTGGTACGATTGAAGCAAGAAATATTATAGATTGACATCAATGTCAAAATAAAAGTCGGACGGCTGATAATTTGAGGAATTTCAATGTAAAATTTAGTAAGTTTGATGTTATTTGCTAGCCTCATATTAAACATAAATATGACCAGCGTTTTTACGAATCCAATATAAAATAATTTAAAATAATATAAATATAAAATAATATAGTAAAATTAAAAAGAGATCCCAGTTGCGAGACAACAGACAATTATGGCAAGAAGAAAACGTCTTCCCACGGTCAAGGCTGTCGTTCAAATCACTCTTGTCTTTCCTATGTATCCATATTTAATTAATTTCAATTATATTAGTGAAGATAGACTTCAATAAGCAACTGTTATACTCAAATATATAAATATTGTATTATTGGAAAAATGTACAGATTTCATGCTATTAAAATATGATTTTCGTCAATTGTGTTGAATGCTGAATAATATTCAATCCGTCGATTAGACTTATGTGCATTTAATTGTTATACAAAATTGGTTTTAAAAGGTGTAAAAAATATTTAATGCAGTACCGAAAAGGCTGCCTTAAAATCCTAATTGAACTTCAGTAATTCTTTGATAATTAGAGAGGTGTTTTCGGTATTTGACACTTTCTGAACATGAAAGCTTCAAAAGCACAACACTGTCCACCGAGTAACATAAAACCTCGAATGTTACCTTGATTAACAGCCGTCTGAGATTTACATTCGGGGTGGATTTTTCAGCCAAGTTTTAGAAAACGTTGCTTTGAATAACTTTTGCATCGATCCATCCAAAGCAAAAATTGTTGTAGTTAAATGAAAAATAAACGGTGCTCTGTAATTTTAGAAAAACGTCGTTATTCAGTTTAACAGGAGATTCTCGTGTGTCGTGAAAATGAAGTTGAAGACAAAGTTAGATTGGAGTGCTTTGCAACATTTTCTACTTCATGCTTCAACTTTGTTCGATGAAAAGTATTTAAAACTATGCTTCGCAACGGCTTTAAAACGTTTATTTTCTATTATCTCCGAACAAAGATTATATCTCCCATATGAAAGTTGCTTCAATCTTCTGGATATTTTCCGAAACAAAAAAAATCAATCCGAAATTGCGACAGATCAATTATTTAATTTGTTACACCGTACAAAATTAGCTTTGAATTGCTCCGAAAAAGAATGTTTTTGCGCATTAGTTCCGCACGTGAGTGGAGCACAATGGCTTGAAAAGCACCGGCTATATTTTAATTTACAAACCGACATTGGTAGAGATCCATATAATTTAAAAGCCAAATGTCCATCGGTCTAATATGTTAAATTGGTCCGTTTATACATATGAGTATCGGGCAACTTTGTTTATGTCAAATGTCGGCGCACCTTCATTAATAATCTACTTATAACGTTCATAGTTTTGACGTTAACTTGTATATTAAGTCCTTCAAAGAGAATTCTTGATGAAAAGCCTCCAAATCAGACGGATGCTCATTTGGGTTCTGGTCAACTTTGATGCTATTGAATGGCCATTGGTCTAGCTTATTAAAGATATATTGCTTTGATACTAAATTCACCTATCATAGATCCGTTTCAATAGCTTTGAACATTTTATTGAATGCTTTGATAGATTGAAATATCTCACATTCATGTTTGTATTACACATATATATATATATCAAAATATTCTAGATACCTTAAGCATATTAAATTGCCTAAAAGTATTTAGTGCAGTAGTGATTTAAAAGAGATTGATTACAGGCACCATATTGCAAAGACTTCATAGGATTATATAAAATTTTCATAATAACAAACTCATTTGATAATTGAAGCAATTAGTGAATAAATGTGTGATAATAATTGCATATCAATATTTATTATCATAATCATAGTGCAGCCACAAACAGTCCACTGCAAGACTAGGGCCTCTTAAATATCTATTCACAGGAAGAGGTTACATTCAATTCTTCTTTGTCATGCATTCACATCTTCATTTACTCGATATTGAAAGCAACATGATTTCCGAGTTTCATTTAGAATGCTCACCCAGTGGGCCATCTGGATAAAGGTGTCGAATGACGTTTTCGCGACCGTTTCGATAGAGAGTGGGATATTTTTAAAAACTCTGTAGTTTTCCTCAGGAAATAGTTAAGAACTGGTCTAGACGATCTGGTTAATTTTACTGAAAAGAGCTTTCTGGAGTACAAAGAGTCCACTCCCCCCTTGCGCGCAAAAATGCATCTTAGATTAGCTAATACACCTACATGTTATCGTTGCCAATTGGAATTCTTTCTTTTTTACTATTCCGGGCCGTCTGCTGGTTGTTACTCTCGTGCTTTTTCTATTCCTTTATTTTTCCAGCTGCTGGACCAATAGTATAGAATGAAAGCTGTCACATAATGCAAATTCTCAGAAGGGGTGGGAACATTCAAAAAATTAGTAATTATTCGTGAATGGCTATGAATATTAAGCTAATAATTAAGTTTCGTGAATGCATTATTTATAAATAGGTAGCTTTTTTATTGTTGTAATGGTCAAAAGGACTAGGCAGTATTTCGTAACTGTGAAAGCTACGACTGACCTAAATTTTATAGATATTTAAAAAAATGGGGGCATATATATTTATGCAACCTATATACGTAGGCATAATTGAGATTTAGTAAGTATAGTCCATATAAAATCGGAACGAAACCGAAAACCGACAACCAGCAAAACCGTTATTCACCCCAGAACAATAACTGACGGAAACAAATGTCTGGATCGCCACCGAAACGCATATCAATAATAAACATTCAAAAATTTCCAAAATTTGTCGAGCTTAGTATAGTGGCTTAGATTCTGCATTCTTACACCTGGAGCACCTGTGGGCGGGGAGCCGCCCACAGGTGCTGCGGGTCTATTCTTCTATCGTGCTGTGATGTTGTTAGACGAATGGATGGGAATAGACGGGCGTTGCATACAAAAACTCCTCTAAATGACTATTTATTCCACACGGGAGAAAAAGATAGAGAGAGAGAGATCTGGCTGCAGGAGGGACGACTTCCCGCAGCCAAGGCTAACCGACGACTCTTTCCAACTCCCGCCTCCTGCGCGTCACTACCCAACCGGCAAAGATGCACGCACGAGAATTGATCGGTCGGTATGCAGGTGCAATGTCTCTGCAGGGCCACAAGAGATGGCGCTGTTAAAATAACATATTACACCTGAAGAGAGACGGAAGATGTCGCTGTTAATCTGGCGAATTAAATCTGCTCAGATTAATAGTACGTGGGGATGGTAAATCACCCACGCTATAAAGTTTGTCGTTAATATTAACAATCGATCGTCTCGATACAGATTTCGTGGATCTAGAAAAATATATTCTGAAGCGAGCTTTGGAGTCGTACAGAGTCACCTGTGAGACTAGATTTGCAAGAATAATTGAAATATCTTAACTTTTGGACTGACCTGATACTTATATAAATCCCAAGAGTTGGCGCTCGTTTTCAGTCGCTCGTTGTTCAATTAAATATAAAATTGTTAGTGTAATAATATGTGTTAAAAGCTTTCATTTGTATGGACATGTATTTAAATTGATCTTTAATATATTCTTTTTGTTACAGGTAAGTGATTTTCTATCCACTGTGTGCGGTGAGTCATTTTACATTGCTTTTTGTATGTCGCTTAGGATCATATGGCATCGATTGGGCATCCACAGGGGCGTAAAAATATCAATTCACGGGGAAGTAATTAACAGTTTGGCCGCGGGCGACAAAATGGTGAATGCGTTTCATATTTCGATTTTGATTCACAAAGGGGATTTACCGAAAAGATTCATATCTGAATCGGCTCACTTTGCACCGGCGGCACACAATCGGTGCAAGGCTGCAATGAAAGCACACACAATAACCACAAGTGACGAATAACAGGTGATACAATGCTGTTTGGTAAAAAAGTGGCGATGTTTATTCATGTTGGAATCTATACACCGCCTACAGCATGTTGTATTTAAAAGTTCAGTCACGTTTTTTCTAACAAAAGCCACCGGGCCAATGGTCGAAACAAACGCGGAAGTTGCTGACCTTGAACGTCTAGTTGATACCTGGTTGGATAATCAGCAACAATGAGGCCGCGTTCAAATCTTTGATGGAAAACGAGCGTAATGAATCGCCGTACTTAATGAAAACCGGGCCCTCAAATTTTCCTCCGATTTTTCCATTTTTTAGATTTCCATTATATTCCACCCCCGTCTATGTGTATGTAAAATATTTACAAATTTCCCAAGGTGCTGGCGTACCTTCGATACTTATCTGCCTATTCATATATTCTTTTGTAAAATATGTGTGCCTTACATATAAATATTTGCCATTCGTAAACTTTTAGCAGGATAATAAAATTTGAATACATTTATCCAGATTTACAATACGAAAAGAAATCCACATTTATCAAATAATTGTCGAACATTGATGATACGACAATTGATCTAAAAATAAATTTGTATTAAATATATCAATTTAAATTTATATGCATCAAAAGCATTCATCAGCTCTTGCATTAATTATTACCATCTGCATTGAATTACCATTGAATCGACTGCAGGACAATGGCCTTTCCAACTCGCTAAAATTCACACGTACCCTGAGCTAATCACTCCTAATGTACTCCACATTTTTAATGCCATTGTTTATTAAAGAAACCCTTCTTGATCGTAAAAAGTCCAACGGAAATATTTTCTAAAGCAAAATTGCTCGAGCTATCCCGAATCTTGATATTTTAAACAAATATTGAATAGGCATACGAACAGTTCGTTTATACGCCATTATCTGCTCAAGAGCAGGGCTAACACGTGCTTTGCGTGCTCTTAAATAATGCTCATTAAAATCAATACTCGTAAATAGATTTTTGATCAATATTACAAAAAAATATGTATAAGATCTAAGTGTATCATTTCAGCGAGTCTGAATTCGGTATAACTTCTTTCAAATTGTGCAACTGAAAATTCTAAATATTTGTTTCAATCAAGGCATTTTAAGCATTATAAAGTTATATCTAGTATTGATACATAAACTAAAGTATACATAAACAATTAAGTTTATGTTATAAAAATGCGAGTCCATGCCCCGCACTACTGTGCGGTCTGTTCTGGGTGCCTTTGATTTTTTTTCTTGTGAAAGGTGTATCTTACATAAGATACCCTGGGAATCCAGGGTAGTATCAGATTCTTACTGACTAAACCCCTCCCTTATCCTTCTCTGTCTCCCTGAGTGTTGGAGAGCCGATCTGCGTCTCTCTCTCTCTCTTACTGCCCTCTTTGGTGATCAGAATTTCTTTCACATATTTCCGCTAAAGGTCCCAGTTCTTTTTGCTCACCATCATGCTGTGGACCATGTCCTCGACTTTGAGCTTTAGCTACCTCGAGTGCTTGTTTCAGCGTTTTTCTCTGAGGTATCCAAGTCTCACAGTAATTGATGGTGTGTTGTACATCATCGACTTCCGCTTGACAATGGTGGCACACCGTGGATTCCTCCTTGCCTATCCATTTCAAGTATTCTTCGAAGCAGCCGTGTCTTGTCAGTACTTGCGTCAAGTGAAAGGTTGTCTTTCTTTATTTCCGGGCCCTCCACCGACTCATGACCCCATCACCGACTCCACGACGACTGATCCCATATTTGTTGCCAAGCTTCCATGAGTTTCTGCTCGTACTCTGCACGATTTTTGGGATCTTTAACATCCAAGGCCCTCTTATTTGCTGAAAGTCCAGTAGGGGGGATTCCGGCGATTACGAGTACCGCGTCTTCAGATGCTGCTCTGTACGCTACAGTGACTCGGAGCGCCCCCTGTCGTTGGACCATGGCCAGCTTCTTCTTGTTGCCCTCGTATATAAGCGACTCATGCGATATAGGGGCTCCGTATAGTAGGATTGATTGAATGACTTCGTTTATTATTCTTCTTCTGCACGGCTTCACCCCTTGCGCCACATCTTCAGCAAAGGAAACGAGTTCTGCTCCTGCGGGCATCGCTATGTTATAAAGGTCCCAGTTCAGACCCCTGCAGAACGCCCATCGCCAATCTTCTTGTCAGGTCCGTTTCGTTATGATGGACTTGTGATCGATACTTGAGGTGATTGCCCTTGAACTAGGTACACCCTATGATACTACGTCGCTCTTTGATCCCCCGAGAAACACTACGCACAGAGCTTCCAAGCGCTCACCCCTTTCACTCCGTGCCCTCCAAAAGTAGACAAGGTTCTACAGGGAGAACGATTTAAGACCATGTGCATCCGAAGGTGTGATGGAGGAAGAAGGAAGTGATTATGCTAAAACGCAAAGGAACTACTGTGCGAAGTCACCATGAATCCAACCTCAGTTTGAAAGGGGCTGCAGCAGATGACGTACTGCAAGGGATCCACCTTCCCTATGGTACTCGTAATGGCTTGGTCACCTGTAGTACCTAGCCGCGGTTGTCGTTCGAGCAGTCGAAAGCTGTTCTCCCCTGTATGAACTAGGCTGTTGAAGATAGTGGTGTCGCCTTTTGCACAGTCCTCCTGCTCCTACTGTAATCGGCAGTTCCACATTCCACTTTATGGGCTCGCAGCCCAGGGTAAGTTGTGCACCAACTTATATTAACTGGGCTGCCCCAGCAGTGTTTGATGAGCAAACCGACACCCCCCCCCCCCTGAGTTTTTTGGGTGTGCACCGTAAAGTAAAATACCTAACCGAAAAATAAATGATTTGAATGAAACGAAAAACTGTAATAAGCAAAGTGTGAGTAATAATGCTAGCGACGATGTAAATCAAAATATTTAAAAAAAATGGTGACCCGTTGAGTCATGGTCAAATACATCACGATTATTTCGGTATTCGGTGGGCCCAAAAAAATACGTAATTACATTTTTACATGTGTAGTCAATGATCGTCAACCCCAATAGAAAAAAATGAGTCATCAATCAAAACTGATTGCTTTTGAGGTGTTAATTCGATGTATTTTTTAACATCGGCGTATTCTTCCTCGTCATATCGCCACAGATAATATCGCCCGATGCTTTTTATAACGTATTCTTCTGAAATGTTTTCCTAGGTGGCTTTTGAGGTGGTAATCAAAGGATTAAGCAAAGTGGGCACTCGGCTTAGTGCCAAAAGGCAGACCCTGATGCCTTTGAAGTTAGTCTTCTGTCTCATGCACACACACACAATCAGCGATCCTCAAATGGATCCTGATTATGTATTTTTAATAATGCCCCACTCCCCCAATCGAATTTTTCATCCCGACAAGGACAAACATCCATCGCGAAGTGCGAAATTGAATTCCAAATGATATTGATTCGCCGAAAATGTACAAGAAATATATATCATCATTGGATAGTTCATTGAAACATGACAGATATTAAATCGACGAAAATTTATTTTCTGTTATAAATGCGTAAGAGAGGATTCTTCTGTATTTCAGGAGGGAAAATATGGTCAAGTCCGCTCAAAATGAGACGCTTAGCTTGAAAATGAGATAAAAGTGTGTGCCATTTTGCTTTGAAGAAACATAAGTCAACTTAAGCCTTAGAGCATTTGAAGGGATGATGATTTTATTATACCTCATATTTTTGTGGGGAATTATTTAAAAAGTGTTTTCTTACATTTTATTCGCAGTAAAAACATTTATTTTAATAAATGGAAATCTTAATGCAGCATTTTAAATCTTATTTCTTTTTAATACATTACTTTAAGGAGAATTTTCAAATATGAAAATTCAAACGAGGAAAATTTGAATACAACATTTTTCATTGTCCTTTATAATGAGTCCATATTTACAATTTAAGTATCGAGTAAATATTTTTTCAATAGCGATATATTTTTAGAGTCCCCTCTTTAGAAAGTCAGATACATTTAAAAACTCTGATGCGATCATGTTTTTGATGCTAATGTAAATTATAGAAAAATACCCAACATGCTTGATAGAAAATTTCGATGTGGTTTTCATGGGGTGTATATGTTTTTAAAAATATGGTTGTCAACCACACCTTCTGTAGATTTGAACCCAAGATGATTGAGTTACAAGTCCAATCGCTTAACCCCGGGACTACTAAAAGGTATTTGTTGTATTTGCAATATATATAAAATTGTTTGCTTTTTGCATTTAAATTAAAAGATTTCATTTTATTTATCAAGCGTTCTCACAGAAATACAGGTGATTAAAGATGATGTATTTGTTATATTATTAATATGATGTTGGAAATGCTTCATATTTCACGGGTAAAACTTTAAATGCACATCTTTAGAGTTGAATCTGTTATTTAAATTTATGTTCAAATATGCATACATGAAAACGTTGTTATTTAAGAGTTTTTAGCAACCCCTTGATGCACTTACTGGAAAGTTGTCTGTAAATTTTCGTCGGAAAATAGTCGTAAATATGAATTTGTGAACTTATGTGATGATGTGTTTAATGTGCTTTTTATCGCTCGATATTGAGGGCTTTTGCTCAAATTTCAGAGCTTTGAGTTTGAGCACGCGTTTCGTCCATCGGCCCAATATGGTTCGCTGGATATGGATTAAAGTACGGGAAAGGATATGGATCAAAAATGTGTCAGGGGTATGAATAAAACTGGTGCTCTTTAATTCATGCGATTTTTGAAGTGGTCCTTTTACCCCAAGGCTGAAGGATCGCGTGGTCCGACCGCTATTAAGTTATGCATTATTTCCGTGTAAAAGTAAAACGTGGAGCCAGCGTGGGTCGTAATTCTTTTGGCATGTAACACACAACGTGCTTTTATCAACTTACTTGTAACACTTTGTTAATAGTAGTACCTCTTTTAACAAGTACGCCATCGCGGGGAGGTGCCGTGCACCTGTCCTATGAGCCCCATCTCGCTGGAGCTTTCGTTCCGAGCTTACGCTTCGAGCTTTTTGCCGATACTTTTCGTAGTATTTTCATTCAGCGCTTCAAACAATACGAGTTGAAATAAATTTTTGGATCTCTTTTTATTATATCGAATATTTTCCAATGTTGAATACACAAAGTTTGCCGAAGGCAAATACAACAAAAACGCGGTTTTCGTGTACATTTTTTGATCTACTCGTATTTTTAATTTAATAATCAGAATGGAAAATAAACTTTGTGCCCTATATGTAAAATGAATTTATATGAAAACAGATTTTCCTCGTCAATTTTGAATATTCAACCTATCACAATAGTAGAAAACTCTTGTGGGCAATCGTTGTTTCGATTGAGCTTTCGATCAAAAAGATTTATACTTTGTAAATCTTTCATCTTATCATGCATGCATTTTGGAAATACATTTCAGATATATGTTTTTGAATTTAAATATATTTTGGTTTATATTAGGATATCAAAGCTCCCGAAGATATTTTCTCCCGAGGATGAAAAGAAAAACGACTTCTTTAATGGAAAATATTGCTTTTCGTACACGATTCCATTTGTTTGTATACTATTTACGTTTAATTCGACTTTATCTTTTCTCCCTTTATCAACGCTGATATAACATTCAATTTTGTGTCCTCGGGGATGGTTTGTTTACTTACTTCTTCCATAGCTTCCTGCCATACCCCATAGCCCTGTAAAGTCCTCCCTCCTCACTCCAAATGATACCTTTTTGCCTCCATCCTACCTGGCGTAGCTTTTGGCCTATCCTTTGAAAATGCCGCCCATCACGGCACAGTCCGGTGAATTAATTTAAATTAAATATACACTCTGAGATGTCCTAAGTTACTTTCGCAACCGAATATTCGAAGATCGCCAGAGATTAAAAACCCGAAATAATTATTATTTTGTTTACGGGATTATTTCATTTGCCACAAGGAGCATTATTAAATTTAATTAAACATGTATAGTCTCGGATAAAGACGCCAACAAATTGGATTTGATAAATATAACTCCGTACCTTGTCTGGATGTTTGTTTGAGACCAATACTCTAAAAGCGGAAACAGACTCACATTTGGACCGGATTGATAGTTAAACCCTTAAAAATAAGAACCTGGACTCTTAATACCTAATAAAAATTTGGGAGGTTGGAAATATTAATATTTTCCATTATTTATATCGATCCAGGTATACCCTAATTTTTTTGGGGATCTGAAAAAAATTATACTGAAATGATTAAATCGCACATGGCTGCCTTTATGTGATTGGATTTGTAATAATAATTATAATATCATTTTAAAATAATGATAATTTCGCCATGCACTCATTAATTAACTCCTACTTAAAATTCTTATCCAAACTTCATCGCGTGTGGAAAGTAAATGGGGAACTTACCACATGGAAAATTCCTTTCCTGGAAAGGTCTTATGGGGATCGTCTATATCCAATAAAGGATATAGCACCTTTAGAATAAAATAAAATTGACTCTCAATCTAGCTACTCAAACTTAATTTTGGTATCAAAGCTAGGTAGCAATGTCATAGATTATCTTTTATATGTAAATAATGTATTTGTTTTATAATGTAAATAGCAATATTTTATCACTTGACTGAGTAAGCATCTATATATTGAATAGTGTTCTATTTTAGATTGATTTTAATGTAGTTCACAGATTTTCCCGAAATGTTAAAGGTCCAGCTAATGTGGTGTTGCTCATTTTTCAGGTTTAGACCAACCCCGATTGATACATATAAATTGTTAAAGATTATCGCTAATTCTTTTATTGGCAAGGCGTCGGGAAATTTATACGTCTCACCTTCGAGCCGCTTTAGGTGGCGCTAATGCATTTTCCCCATTTATTCGGGATAACGTTCGGAACGGGACACGTGGTTTGAGATCAGCCACGTGCGATTTGGTCCTTATGAGAAGTGTCTCAAGGAGCATATTTGCAGGACGATATGGTTTCTTTTGTGGCCGACTGTTCGCGATTATGCTTTGTTTTCTTTCTAATTGGATTCGGTCATTTATTCCAAGTATACCGAGCGTGTCGATCGGTAATGAAATCGTTTTTTCTCCCCTTATCATTCTCCCGTTATGGTTATCGTATCTCTGTGAAATATTATTCATAGCCATTTTGCTTCAGTCTCGAATGCATGCTTTTTTTGTATGGCATTTTGCGGCTTAAAATTTAAATAGATGCAAAAATGCAGGAATTCATTCTTGGTATGCATGCATTTTTATATTTTTAGTTCAAATCTGCCCATACGAATTGAATGCGTTTTCATTTCATTTGCAGTTTTCCAAATCATGTTTTATCGTTGTGTACGTTGCCTCTTAAGGGTTGGTCCAACCATTCTAAAGCGGGTAGTGTTTATTTCTCTTTTTAAATTGTACTATTTCCGTTAACCATAAATACTGTACTACAACTTCAACCGAAAGACCATTCTTCATTCCTATTCTCATTGTTCATTCTCACCGGTATTTTTCAAACCACAACATGGTTACCTCTTTCACAACCATTAATCTTGCCGATCCTCGACCACTACAGAAAATTAACTCGCTTTCCCAGCATGTGCTCCTGTGGAAATCTCATATCAAATACGAAAAAGTGATGTATCATTATATTTATTATACATTCCGCATGACCGTGCTCTTACTTTGCTGGCTGTTTAATTTTCTCCATTGTGCTGGCAATACCGTAAATATTTTATACAACCTAATCCTAAGAATAATTCAACAATTTTACTTAACATCATCTGTGTGAAAATATGAGAAGCAAACAATGCTTTTTACTTGTATTTTCAACCCCATTACAACCCACCTTAATATCACAAGTTTAGAATTTATGCCTCAATAAAGCCTTGTAAGTCTTCTTGGATGTTTTAAAGCATTCAAGTCCTTTCGATGCTAAGTAAAATAAAAAAGGGCGTTAGGTCTAAAATAAAAATATATCTATTTCTTCAAATAATAAACAAAAACATCTGGTACAAATAATTGTAAAAATACATTATTTGTATGCGATTGTTTTCCATTACTTTCCAAATATGCTTAAATTATATTTTATTTTAAATTCTTTCATCTTGAGTCAATCCGTACAAGGGATTTTTGTTATAAATCAATCACAATTAGGCTTACCAACTTTATTGATATTCTAAAAATGTATTTCTTCAAAACCAAGAAATCTTGTTAAATTGGGATTAATCTTTCAAATGTGTTGTAAAGTTTATAAAAAGTACAGGAACTAACTTAAATATATTATATAAATACATTTGAAATGTAGTTCGATTATTCAGCAAAGGATCGATTATCTCACGTCCCGAGACAAAGAAATTCAGTGGTGTCAGGTCTAAAGACCATGCGAGCCATGGAATAAGGCACGTTCCCAGACAAAAATATCCACTGATGTCAGGTCGAGAGACCGTGCAAGTTACGGAATAGGGCACATCCCGGACAAAGAGATTCAGTGGTGTCAGGTCTGGTAACCGTGTGAACCACGAAATAGTGCTGTCAAAATAATTCATTTACACGACAGAGGTGTCCAGAAAAGAAATCCGTATGTGCATACGAAGCAGAGATGGCCAATTTGAACAAATTTTGTAAATAAATTTAATAAAAACGTCTTAAACATAAAAGGCATTTTCTTAGCCATGGCCCTGGCAAACTGGTAACTCTTCAAGTTTAATGACTTATTGAATGATCGTTATTATATGACATATAGCATATTGTTGAAAAGGGTATGAACTAGATATATCTTAAAAACTAAACTAAGCTCAAAATAGTTGTTAGTTTTTTGTTTAGCGAATTTAGAAGTTAGAGAATATTTCTGCTTTGTTTACACATTTTTTTGTGAATTTGGAAGCTCAGAACTAATTTTCTTTAATTTGCATAAAATAATAATTTATTTAGTTAAAAAAATACATTGTAAAATTAAGTAATTTCGTGCTATTACGATCTCAGAAGCTATGACGGAAAGATGAAATTTTGGGTATTTTTTCAAAATTTTGAAAAAAAAATCTATTTTAACAACCTTTACACTTAGGACATAGGGTATATGTGTGAAATGTTGCAAAACCTTAACCCACAAAAAAAAATTGTTCGATCCATGTGCAAAACATCCTGTGTATTGTTAAATGAGTGTATGTCTTCTGCTCTTCTTGCTTGAAAAGTCTTTCGGGGATCGAATCTTCAACGAACAGTTTGTCTGAAGAAGCACTTACGAAAGTATGCAAGTTGGCTATATTTTCGAAATAATTTTTTTCTATGTATAAAATAAATCCACTATTTACTCTTTGGCATTATTTTAATTTTCGCACAAGGCAAAGCCAATTTATTTTCAATTTTTCATCTATTACAAAGCGATTGTTTTTGTGCGCTCAGATTGTCCATAGTGCTGCTGATGAGTGCCGGAAATTTGGTGTGTAGCGCTCGTTTGCAATTTCAAAACTAAAATTCCATTCTCCACACAAATTGGAAATTTCGGATGAAAATCAAGCTCGTCCCGGGATACGTACGAATATCGTTCGCAGTTACGGCGATACTTTGTTCGGAACGTACGTAGCTGATGGATCGTTTGCCTCGTATAAGTGCACAAAAGTTCAAGGTAATTCTTGTATTTTGACCGCGGTGCTTCGAGACGTCAAGGCTCCAGCCATTACGTACACTCAGCCGATTCTTTTTACATCTTCACAATTACACATCGTTGTAAGATTTACAGCGGACGATTCGAATTTTTAAATACTATCGCGCAGGAAAAAATCGCGCTCGCAAAAAATGTCTCGAAGACGAGAGGCGAACGGGAGTGTCGTTTTTGCGCACGTAGTCGACTGGATCGTCAAAGAAGAGTTGTCGAATTTCAAGTATTTATCGGTAAATACTGATAAATTCCTGTGGAATTCTGATGAATTACGTTATAGCTCAACTATTCGTGTGTCAATGATCTATGAATTTAAGAGAGCGTACCGAAAATATATTATTTAAGACTCACTGACGCGCGTACGAGGTAATTCCATATTTTTTGTTACCTATGAAAAAATCAGTACTTATATAGTTGAACGGCCATGAACTAATATTACTATAATAATAATATTTATAGCTAGAATTTACATATAGGAATATATACGGTCACAATACTAATATTTTCATTTATGATTTTCAATCGACATGTGAACGCTCTGTGTCGGCTGATGGTTACGCATGGGAGACATATTTTTATGAATTACTACAAAATATTCCAAAAGTGTGATTTCGGAAACAACTTCCAACCCTAACCCAAATAAACATTAGAGAGGTTATATATTATGAAGCAAAAGACAGCAAAAAAGGATGCAAATCGTTGAAATGTCCCATAAAAATGATTAACCCTATCCCTTCTAAGAAGGTAATCAGCAAAGTTTACAAAATCTCACTTATTATGTATAGACGATGATAACAGCTCACACTAAATTCGTCAATATCATGATGTACTCTTAATTATCCGGGTGCGGATTATCTGTGCTTGAAAAATATTAATTATTTTTCAAAAATTAATTTTATATAATTGATTGAAAAGAAAAATTCCGCTCCAGGACATACAATGTCCAAAGAAAGGATAACTGTCTGTGATAAATGTTTGCACAAATACTAGAAAGGAAAACTCTTCCTGTAGATTATTATAGCCAGAAAGAAGCATAGATAGATATTTTTAAAGATTGGTTCAAAAGCAAATGGGTTCCTGAAGGGCAAGTTTTTTTTAAAAAATAAGGGATTGCCACAAAAACGGTTGCAAAATTTATTTATTTTTGCCCTCTAATGTGATATCTTTGATCCAACCAATGGAGCAAGGCGTTATACGAATATCATCAACTAAATGTCTTAACTTTTGCCGAGGAAGATGACAACTTGATCAATTGACCATAGCAGTTATAAATAAATGAAAACTTATTGCCGCCTGAAAACTTGCTGCTGAAAATGCACGCTCATACTCGTTTGAGGTATCGACATCAGATATTTAAATGCTAGTTCGAGTGGATGACTGTGTGAGCCCTCATTTTCGTATAACACCATCAATGTGACTGATAAATATCCTATCTGCTGAGATACGGACTAAAACTCGCAAAAATCCAGATTTCCTGACAAATTATTTATTTCCGTCGCTGCAGATGAATACTTATATACTATAATACTTTGATGTGATTCGTAATTATATTACGGAGGAATACAAAAATTCTGAACCCCGTATCTATTATATTTCATATCGATATTCCCATTATTAGAGTCGAGGTGTAGTAAATACATCACCGGTAGGGAAAGTTCAATATAACAATTTGAAAAACATATATGTATTGATATATGTATACATAGATTAGACATTTACTGCCCTAAAGGCGTCACCAAAGCTCGCCAATTAGTAGTTACGCCACTGTTTCCAAGCGCCCAGAGATCGGCGGGAATGGTGAGTTGTACAATGTGTTAAGACGTTGAAAAATACTTTTTATATTATATTGCAATCAAAATAAATAGTGCATCTTATATGCATTCAACGGATCGTTTTGAATCGTACGATTTTTGTTGTTCATATTTGGGCGATAGTCTTGATTCAATGGTCCGTTTTTGGATGCATTTCAATGGTGACATCCGGCATTGGATTTAGATCGTGCATATTCATATATTTGAAAGACGTTTCATAAATATGTTTATTATAATGCATGTCAAAATAATATTATGTTTGCGTGTAGCTTTTTTTGCTTTGGGTTGCATTCAGTGGGAAGTGTTATTTGATAATCGTCCATGTTTTTGCGTCAATGGATCTCGAATAATATGAGCGAAATTATGCATTTTTATTTGCAATTAAACACTTTCGTTTCAAGCGTGTATTTATGCTTGAGTGGAGGTATTACGCCGGTAAATGGCAATGTTTTGAATCGTTGGTGTTTAGCGCTCTTCGATGGTCTTAATTCAATGGTGTTTTGTAAATTCGTGTTTTTATTGTGACGCGGTTTTGATATCGCCCTCGTAGGCTATAAGACAGGATACGAGCGCGTCCCATCCTTTCAAATCCCGTGGCTTAGTGTCATTGCGCATGTGTCCAGGTGTATTTTACCTGTCCCTGCGTTCGCATGATACCTGTTACATCAGCCGGTCGCGACGGTGTTATGCACAGACAACAAGTGGGAAAGAGGAGATCGCTTCTCTTTCGCGCACTCTGCGTTTATACCTGTTACTCTACCCTCTCGACTACCCCCCGGGAGGGATGGGAGAAGGCAGAGTCCCGGACGAGCGACAGGGATGCGCTATACTCATACTAACAAGGCGTACCTGTTACGTCAGATGAGAATACGTACACGCCGGGGGTTTGTGTGCTCCAACATCTTCGCCCGCCTGCCTGGGATGCTGCTTATTTACGATTCGGAATAATTCCATCAGCAATATGCATACATCATTGTATCAATAAATCCTTCAGCTATTAGCAGTAGTCTTGATAAATATTTAAAGACAAGATGCAATGTGACCTAAAACTAACATGGGATGTTGCTTATATGATATATTTATGAAATCAGAGCAGTATAAACGCAACGTATAACATGGTCAATTAAATAATTATTAGTTTAAATGAAAACATAATCCTGCTTGAACAACTTCAAAAATGTCCAATTGTTATTCCCTTTTCGCATCCAATGATCGCGATAACTTCTTATAGTTAAGCATTGTAGTAATATACAAGTCCTGGATAAGAAGCGCTGAATGTAAAAGCAACTCCAAAATAAAATTTCTGGAGCAAAATAAAACTATGAAAAGTAGGGGAAACCAATGCATTATTATCGCAACCACTACTCTGCGGTCACTTCTTGCATAATCAAAGACTACTAGAGGAAACCTTCAGGCAAAAATCTGCATTGTGGTTCCAAAGGCGATCAGGAATTGCACGCTTTATTTATCCGGAAATCATCACAAAATAAATCTGATTTTACAGTTTTATACCATTAAGTTATGGGAGTTCCTCAGAAATTTGATCCTTCTCTGACCCGTATTTGTGTTCCTCAATCGGATTCGCTTGTAAATTACATAACTATTTGTATGTGCAAACATATTGTTTATATATAGCTTATACTCAACACATGTGAGCAAATCTCTACATGAATATTTGGAAATCAGGGAGAGCCTAAATCAATATAGGGACGATCTACTCTGTCGATGAATTTATATTATTTCTTTGGCAATGAATCGGCCTACTGCCGTTCTAATTTGCAATTTCATACCGATAAGCATTTGCTGGAGATTGCACTCCCTAAAAATTGTATATACATTGAATAATTGTCTCAAGATTGGGACGCTTGGACGTAAAATAATCATTAGACTGTCAACTATATATATTATGAGTGTGATCAATAGACATAATTAGAATGTCATTGTTGAATAAATCATCTTTGATCGTTGAGATAAAATTACTGCAATTATGGATGATTGGTTGTAAAGATGTTTCAATATGCGGAAATATAATTAAATATATGTTACAGCTATATTAACACATTTAGGAGATCGGAAATATTAATATTTCGATCGATTATTTGAGGGGTTTAATCAGATTTAGTAAGCTAATTTTTTAGCATATGTCTTCTGAGAATGAAGTCAAATACAAATAATACGTAAAAATTTTCTTCTGTTTAAACATAGAGATTACACGCATTTTGTGTGTATAATAAGCAGAAGAAAATCTTCTTATCTCACTTTTTCTTGAATTTATGAAATATTTCTTCATTTAATGTTTCATGTCTTAATATACGAATAATTTATTTGAAATTAAATCCTTGGCATTGAAAATAGAGGATCAATAGAGTGTGACCGTACATATACAATAATTCAATTTATCCTGAATTTTTAATAACGTTGATTTATTGATTGTTGATTACATAGGGTGGTTGTGCTTGCGGATTGAAACATTGCTAGGTTGAAAACGTATATTAATTAATTATTTGCTTTAATATTAATCTACTATCTGCTACTGCATTCGCTAGACTTCCAATAGTACGTAGCGTATGGAACCTTACCGGTTCGATCCCGGGATAGCTCAAAGAACGGAATAGCCACAGGATGAACAACGAGCAGACGCTATTGAAGAGTGCCAAACGAAGTCTTCCATTACAACGATGACAAAATTGTCTTCCATTTTCTTCTATATCACTTTGATATGACTATATTTTTTTACTCCAAGTTTTCTTATATTTGTTTTAATCAATTAAATTAATTATTTTCCATAGTTAAATGAAGGTTTTAATTTTTACTTTAAAAACACCCTTTGCAGTCGTTTGTCTGCTCTCAGCCATCACACAAGGAACCATATGAATCTTAACTCAATTCATTCATGTGTCAGTTTATAACTTCTCTAAATGCTCTTAAATGTCTAAGTGACCTTATCATGAACCAAAACATTTTTCCGACAAATCAGAGATAAATACAATATAAAAAATGCGGTTGTTTCACATTCGCCATGCAAAACACCATGGCGAGTCAGTCGCCTTTTGAGAGTGAAAAAATCGAAGCTTCGGAGATACTTCGCAGAATTTCAAATAAGCCTTTACAAATTACGTTTAATTGTAATTAGACATTTTCGCTCATTAAGATATTCCAATATAATACTCCAAAATGACAAAAAGAAAGTCACCGAAAGAAGTGTAGTCGAAAATCGGGATTGCATATTGGAGACTGCTTTCAAAGATACCACACGATGGAAAATATAAATTATATTTATTAAATAAAAACATGTTATTGAAACACATTATTGTCTAAAACAGGGTTTCTTAAACCCTTTCTAGAGCAAAATTTCTTTCGTGGACCCCCTCAAAAATTTTTTGGAGGACCCTGACTTAATTTTTCAAACAAAACAAACAAACATTTCTTGATCAAATATTAGTCAAAATCGATCTTCTTACAATTCTGTAAATAATTTCACAAAAACTATATTGTTCAGGTATAAGTATTTTTTTTAAATATATTTTCGCGGACCCCCAGGGATCCTCAGACTCCAGTTTAAAAACCGCTTGTCTAAACATACATAAATCTTGTTTATCTTCATAATCTTGCATGTTATGTATCAGTGCTCTTTTAATGGAAATTTCCAAGTTTAATACATCCGCAAAGGGTTTTAATTTTTTTCATGATTTTATTACGAATTGGAAGATCTTGAATATTTGCAGCGAGGTGGGCATGTTCTTCGCTATTGTCTTCTGGATCTTCGGCGATGTTTCAGAGATAATATCGTCGCATTGAAAGGAGAGTCGACAGGTGATCTCTAGTCACGTTTTTAATGCCACCCGCATGCCGGGAGAAGCAGAATTTCATTTGCATTGTTTTATCAGAGTCAGTACTGCGGTGTTTGGTTTCGTCTGCGAGTGTTATCGATGCAAGTTCTCGGATGGCGTTATTTAGTGTTTATGTAATTCGATAAGGCTATGGTCGAATTTGTTGGGGTTTTGACAGCGGGTCGGGATCAAGTTGCGGAGTCGGTGGTAAAAGGGCAAGTTCTTTAGTCGGAGGCTCTCGCGCGAGGGTTCGCGTTGGGCGTCGCGCGAGGCGTGGGGGGCGGGCGGGCGGGGCGCGCTGCTTACGCCAGTTTGACGCGAGCGGCCGCCGGGGCTGGACGCGCGCTCCCCGTGAGCCTGTGTTGTATCACCTTCTGCTTTTTTTATATCGAATATATGTACAGTGCCTCTGCACGCCGCTTCCACTTCGACCTGCCGCGCGACGGTGACTTCGCTCTGTCCGCTTCTCCGTCTCTCCCTCGCGGACTCTTCGCCTCGACCGGGGACCTTCCTCAGTCCGGCTTCCGCTGTAACTGCTCTGACCCTCGACGAAGACGAACACCTGGAAGCACTCGCGGATCTTCGCCCTCGGGATAAAAATTGCGCCGGACGCCGCCGAAGTTTCGTCGCGTCCCGATTGAAGTGTTCCAAAGTGACGTCCGAGCGGCGTTCGCAGGGGCGACTTTTAAACTTCGCGCCAAAATTCAAACCGGCGACGGCGCGAAAACCGGCCGTCCCGCGACGCGAAAATTCAACCGATCCGATCCAAAATCGAAGGCCGCGAGTGCATCCATCTATCCATCTTCGTCGATCGCACGACATCCCGGAAGTGAAAGCGCATCCCGTTTAACTCACAGAGCGTTCGTTTCTTCCATTGTCAGAATCTTCCGCCAAAGAAAACCTCGCGTTAAGCTCGCAGCGAAGAGACCCGCAGCGACGCTGTCCGAGACGTCGCAGAGACCGCCGAGATAACGTCCCTCCCCCCCGCCCCCTTTCCAAACTTCCTAGAATCCCTCGAGGGTTGTGGTGCAAACGCAATAAAAGAATCGACATCGCCGCCGCCGAACATTTATCAAACTCACTAATCTAAGGTATATTAAAATCGATCGAAAAAATAATTATTTTAGCAGCCCCCGACGTTTTATCGGCCGAAACTTCAGCGCCGAATTCGCGACCCCCCTAATATAAAAAAAAGCAAAGAACACCGTCCGGACGTACAGTATAAGTAATTAAATATTTTGCATCGCGAACGGTGAGCGAATCGAAGCGAACCAAAGACTAGCAGATAAAACCGAATTTCGACGACGTTCCAATAAAGCGAGGAAGGCTAATAAAATAATTGTCATATAAATGTGTATTTTTGTGCAATATATTGTAGATAATTGACATATCGTTTAGTCCGCGACGATCGAATCGTCGACGCGTAGATCTTTCGTTTTTTAATCGATAAATTCGAAATTAAGGATCCTAGGATAGTTTAGGTTTAGTTTTCGTTATGAAAATAACGGAACAAGAGTGCGTGGAGATAATCAAATCGTAGTTCAGTAGATCCTGTCTCTCGCTCTGTTCTCGACAATCTTTCGACAATCACTTTATACACCTACGTCTTAAACCTTTGATATCGTCTTATACACTCGAAATTTTTCACTAATTCTAAATCACCGTGACAATCTATTTTCGCGTTTCGTGCACTGTGCTAATTCTAAGAATCCCTGAGCCTTTCGACTATTCTAAGACTTTTCGCTGTAACTATATTTCGTATCTTGAATATTTCAAATCGGTCGCATCGCATCAGATCGGCCCGCTAGTCGTTAAGTCTTATCTGGTAAGCTATAGTCGGTCAATTATACGTATAAGTCGTTTAGAAGCTAGCGTTAGGGAGTTCGGAGAGGCGTACGGATCGAGTGAGCGGTTGCACCGCAGCCCTGCAGGTCTCCTCCCCTGTCACGACGTATTTTCAATCGTACTTGTCGTTCTGCCCTGTGGGGGCGAGCGGGCGGCCGTCGGAGAGCTGCCGCTGCTGTCCCGGGCCCCTGCAGGTCGCGGCGCCGCTGCAGCCCGCGCTGCCGCTGCTGGCCGCGCATCCCTTGGCCCATCTGCCCCATCTGCCCGCGCACCACCTGCCCGCGCCCGCCCTCTGCGACCTGCACGCCCCCAAGGCGGCCCACTTCCTCGCGCCTAGCATGGTAAGTTATCACCCTCCGCAGAGACCTCACCTTTACTACTCACTTTCCATCCTATGCGTTTAACCAGTTAACTGCCACCTATGACCAGACCACATTTATCTGGACATATCCTAAATATGAGCGTTGCGGCTATAGACGCTCACGGCCTGTGATGAATGACTCTCGGCTGCGTCTATAGACGCTCATGGCAGTTAAATGGTTAATCAACAGTATTTTTTACACACATCCATTGTCTTAATACGATCAAAATACTTATACTTATACAAACACCACGATACTCCGAAAATGTGGTTAGCGACCACATTTTAAAAACACACAAAAACAGATGCATGCTGGTGTATTTTTTCAATGAACCTGTCAAAAATTTCAGAAAAAAGCTATATGATAAATCTGCATAAATGCATCAATATTAAACATGTGTAATTCATCATCATCGTTGTAAGTATTTACATAATCCAAATCGCATAAGCTCGAATGGAATTGAAATCACGTTATCTCAGAGTATAATTCGGATAATACATTCGGCTTGCCATTCAAAAGTCATAGGAATCCATCGCAAAAAAATTAAATGAATGCATCAGATTTCATAACTGAGAAGATTTTTCGATTTTATATTCTATCACTATCAAGTTAAAATATGAAAATCATTGCGAATTTTAACATAACAGCCGTAAGAATTCAAACAGATTGTGATCGCCAATGTCAAAATAAAACTCGGACGCCTGTATTTATCAAGATGATGATGTAAATCTGCGACGATCATCATGGAGATGTATAAAAATCTTATTTTTATATTTTTATACATCGATGTTAATTTGATAATATCCGCCAGAATCCGATTGGGATCCAATTTCCATAAGAAGTGTTCGTATAAAGCTATCTGCATATACGAGATGGGAGACCATTTTTTCGTCGGCAGCATGTGACGATTTGCAAAATTGTAATTTAAATCCAAATGTATCATAATTTAGCATTTGGGTCGTCAAATGAGTTTAAATACGCGCGAAAAAAGGATAAATTTGATTCAGATTTTGGATGGTGAAAACATAACATATAATGAATTGCATGAATGACAGTTGATCTTGGATGATTTCATGCAATTGATACAATTCATTGAAATTCATGCGGACTTATTTGCATATGATAATTTTAGATAGAAGCGAATGCATGAGTGAAATGCGGAATTGTCTTATTGTATTATTTTTAAGAGATATTTGAACAATCGAGACAAATCTGTTTTTGTGATATATCGTTTCAGCATTTACTTTTTTTAGAATCAGGATAAATTTGAATCGAGACGATTGGGGATATAAAAGATTGGATTTTTGCAATTTCTTATTCGTTGTTCTTCTTTTTCTGTTTGTTCTGTTGGAAGTCGGCTTTCAAGAATCATCTCGGATCATTCGTACATCAACACACGTGTAAATAAAACATGTGGATTGCATTATCTGCAAGCTTCAAAGCAGAATCATATTTATTTTCATTGCTGCGATGCTTCCTTTGCGAAAATATACATAGGACTTGTATTCGCAATGAAAATTAGTCACTTCCTTTCCGAACTGCTCCATTTCCACGTGCGAAACTTCCACTTTCTCCTGAACCCAACTCTTTTAGGATGCGAAGTTCTCCCGTTTCGTTCTCTATCGGACGACTTCCTGTGTTTACCGAGAGTGAGTCACAGTACAGATGGTTTTAAATTTATTCATGTATTGTGACGCCAATGTACGCAAGATTCTCAATTTTGAGCCAAAAAATCGGCAATTTCGCCGTTTTTTTAAAGGAATACTCAAGTATAAAACACGCATGTTATAAAGTGGAATTAAAATTCCGACAGGGGGCGATTAAATCTTATTTTTAAACAGTCGCTACTTACCTCGACAAGTCGAACATCTGGATTTTAAATCTTAGTTACGGGCTAAAAATACATTTCCACCACGCATACAATCCGCCCATTCCGTCAGTACCGAACACTGGGCGATCCTTTCTATTGTACGCGGCAATCGGATTATGAGCCCTAACTTATAACTTTATTAAATACGTGACTGATGGGTAATAAATTGCAGCTTCGTGATTGCACATCCGCATAACTTCGAGTCCGAATGTGCAACCGGTACGTGCAATCCTCATAAGAGCACATCTCGAAGCGGCGGGCGACAATCGAAGTTTTGACCCCCCCGACTTTCGAATTTGCTCATCTCCAATGCTTCGGCTGTATCGATGAAAATTTTAATATCATCGAAGTTTCCCGGCCTTAATAGCCACCTAAGTAAAAGCTACGCATCTCCGAAGCGACCTACTTTCGAGGAATTTTCAAGAAATTAATTCGTTGTATACAAAGTTTGCCAAATTTCCAGGTAGGTTCTATTGACGTATTAAATTCGGATGCGAAAATCACCCGTAGAACATAAAACGAACTTGTAATATTAAAATAATGCTCGTAAATTCGGCACCAAAGATCCGACGTTTCCACCTGGATACACAATATTGACCCTTTTAGCGCCAGTATGTATTCCGGTATCGTTGACATGACCATCAAAATTGTAGGCTTTAACCCTTCACGGGCCTTATGAATTATTATAAAATGTCGGCGGGATGATTTATCGGCCATCATAATTTATTTTAATAAATGTTATATTCATCATAAAACTGCGCAGGATTTCATCCAGTCGAGTATTCCTCGTGAGAAAATACAACGCTTAAGATACATGAAATTCACCAGACTAAGTGTTACCGATTTAAGCCATTATAGCGCTTTACATTTTTCAATTATTGACAAAAAATATTTGTATTGCACAATTGGGTAAGATTGGATCAAAGTCGTATTTGATATGGTTTGCGTATTTTAATATGTTTGATCGGTGAATTTTTCCTATAAAAAGCCTGCAAATCAAATAGCTTATACGCTCATATGCGCATCTTTAATATCGATGATATAGTTTTGTGTTAATTTTGTCACTCTGATTGAAAAATACAAGCGTAAAGCGATGTTCAGCGATTATTGACAATCATTGTATCAGGTCAGTCCAAAAGTTCATGCGCATTTTTGGGATGGTTTTAAATAGTTTTAACTGTTTAAAAAATCTCATAAATGCGCACGAATATTTGAACTGATTTGATATGACCAAAGCAAGTCTTTGCTTTCTTATAGCCATCGGCTGCTTCAAATTATTAATGCATAGCGACTATTAAAGTGTGATTATCCATATTCGGTACTCCTTAGCCAAATATAAGTTTAAATTCCATTGCGAATAAATATGCTTTTTTTTAAGTTAAAATTAGTGCTTTTCGTTTTATCGATTTGTCATATTTAATTGCTTGTATTGAACCAAACGCTTGAAACATAGAACACCAACCCCGCCAATCTACTCTTCTTCAATGTTCTTTTTTGCGTTTGTAGGTCATGCAATATTCTTGATCTACAAGAGATGTTCTAGCCTCCCATAACTATCTTCTTAACGATCGAAATATGAGAGACATATATCTTGAAATAATGTGAATTCTCCCATTATTAAATTTCTTTCCATGAATACTTTTTTTAGCACCCTCTGGTATAAATTCACAATGGCGAATTTATGCGCCGTATTTTTGAACTTATGATAGCAATGTTGATTTCATTATATTTAGTTATCTCCATTGGCAAAATTGATTTGTTGAGCTATTCGTCTATGGCTTAAATACAATTCATAACAATCACTTGCCTCCAAGTGACTTTTGTATTGATATTGGGTAGCGTTCTTGGATGCAATATAACTTGAGTTTGTCATAAATTAGAAGCATAAATTCAATAGCTAAGAGCGAATCTATAAATGCGATCTAATTTCGGAATATATCTTAATACTGAGACAGTATGGAAAATATGGTTCAATAAGAATACAAAAATATTGTTCAGCATTATTGTTTGTCGTAGTTTATGCATCAATCTGATGGACGTTGGTTTAGATCTTTTTGAAATAAGCCTATAAATTTAACATGAGAATTTAATGTGCATATACCATCTAATAGATGAAAACCAAGCACTCAAATGATAAGCAAACAGGAGAGTCTTGTTCAAACTATTCAACTGTGATGCTTGTAATTTACGTTCATATACAGTAGACGCTTTTGCATGTAATTGGTCTGATGATATTAGATTCTTGTTGGAGCTTAATTGTTTTTGAATATGAACCCGAAATATTCTCTTCTTCACTTCATACACTTGCAGTATGAATAACAATCCCGATGCTGCCATTGGTGAAGCAGTTTCGACGATTTAAAAAATCGAATCATCGATCTCTTGCTCCATTTTGAGCGATCGTGTCCCTCGCATTTAAACGAATGACCTCATTGTTAAATCTGTGATTCCAATGCGTCTCCTTATAAGGACACAAATTCGCATCTGATTTTTGAGCCTTCGAGCGTTTTTGATTCCCAGCAAAATGTGGGCAGCTTCTGTAGAAGCGTATCGGATAACAGATTGCTCAGTTGCTTTAACCGCTAGAATAACCGTGCTATTTGATCCCTCTTCTGTATATTCGATATAACTGTTATTTTATTACATGTGAGGCGTATTAACTTAATTTGCTACTGATATTGTATTAATTTGCGCTATTAATACTCCATCGATTACGGTGGAAATCGTGCTGAAAGATTTTTAAAATCCTAATACCCCAAGACAGAATCCATGGTTCGCTTCGTCGGCGTTTTTTGCATATCTCAGCATATGGTGATGCAAAAATAAAAATAAAGGCACCAAATGACGGTCAATATTTTCGTGCAGAGCAAAAAATACAGTCTCAATCATTACTTATGGTGATTTCTTGCAAATTTTATTCTCAGATATAAATTTGACCGTTGCGGTTGAAATGAAGTGACCGATTTATCGCTATGAATAATGGAAATGTTTATTTTTGAAATGTCCTTGATTTCGCTGTAATTCTTCGTATGAAAAATTTATTTTTGCGGCATTGATCATATTTTAAACGAGCAAATTTATCCACTCAATGATCATGAAGATGCACATCATATTTACAAAAGATCCGCGATAATTCGATAAACGTCTTGCAAGGCAGTGTCAGATTTTCGAATTTGTCGGACTATAGAGTACTGCCACCGACCCCTTTTAGTCCGGAATTTTCTGGAAAGGAGCACTTGTAATTCGAAAAATCATGAAAATAGGGAGATAATAGACAACAAAGGTTTCATATTATAGAATTAACATCATAAACACAATGACCATAGCAGTTCCTTCCTCGCCCAAGCTTCCTCCACCTCTGGATATTTAGCTTTCTTGAAAGTTTGCCTTTTGCCTGGCCAGCAATCTATGGTGGAGACGAACTTTTGAATGTTTTTGCGGTTCTTTTTGTATCATAAATGTCCTACGCCGTCCTCACTTTTTTACTATACTTGTATCGAGATGTCGGACTACAGGGGGTGCCGGATTAGACCCGGACATTTTCTTGCCAGCATTCGACTTTCGCATACACATTTATCATCTTCCAAGGTTTTGCCATAAAAGAAGAAATGTACAATCTGTCAAATTTGGTTTTAGTACGTTGTCTTATTAAAGAGTTATAATATTTCAAAAAATTCCAGGTTTTTGTCTTAATTCTCTAATTCTTAGCAATTTTTTTTTTAGTTAAAGAATTTAATGGTTCGTTGGCTTTAATGGGCAAATTGATAAAGCAATGCCTTTATCTTAATATTTGAGAAGTATATTTTCGATGTAAATATTTTAATCCTTGGGAAGCGCGCCAAATTTCAAAAACACGGATATAACGAGCAAAATTAATTGCTTAAAATCACCTAAAATAAATAAACGTCATTTTTATTAAATTTTAAACAAATGCGAATTAAATCGCTTGTATAGCAGAAATGAATTTATTTATAAGATTGTAATGATTATTGATTTGGCTCCGATTTACATTAGGATCCCTAGGAAATAAATTTGCCATTCATCGATTTTTTGCTTCTGGTTGATTTAATGAGTGCAAATTGATTAACTATGAGATTGTTTTACGGTTCTAAATGATATACAGAATGTATTCGTAGTTTTTATCGCACAAAAAGAGACTCGATTGTAAATGCAATTTTAATGGTTTAAACCTTTCGTCTTTTCAAGATTACGATTAAATCTGATTCCCGGGTATCGGATTCTGGTCTTGATAATCATTTGTACCCCGACCGATAAATACATGTGATATTATGTTTCAATCCCCTTTGCAAAGGTCGACTCAATAATTCTTCTGTTAAAAAAAGCAATGTTGAAATAAGCTTACGCCCAAATATGTACCGGGATAAGCTCCTCTTTTTTGTGCGATGTCGTGATTTTTGTCGATATTTTTTCATCTTCGAATCACGTACAAAAGCAGCACTCTTCACTGTGAATATTTCACAAAGCCTTCACTCCGGGTTGAGAGGAGCTTTGCGATAATACGGAACCTGATGAAGGGTTGCCATAGAGTCGACGACACGTCGTTTCCTGGTGATATGGCCAACGGAAACGGTCATAGCGTCATCACGGTTGAAATATCTACTCGAAAAAATGAATTCGGAATACATTAAGCCATATTCGAATGCGAATGTACGTGGTCGAAATATTTTAAACCTGGTCTATGCGTTATTCATGTGAACACGTATCCATGTCAAGAGATAATCTGCTCTTCGTCGCCGATGACTTATTGCAGCGTACGGTTTCAATGGAAGAAACGCAGAGCGAATCTCAAATTTCGAACATTTTTAATGTTTACCTTGAATACGGACTGTTTATCGATGAAAAGCGCCTAATTAAATTTACTATGTGTTTGTATCAATCCTCATAGGCAATAAATGGCAATCGAGGGAATCGATATCGTTTTTTATTAATATTTTAGTAGATAATCTCCATGGGAACTTATTGGCATCGCCGATAACAGTTGTAATTCTGCAAGTATTATATATCAATATGGATGAGTTCGCGATTCCCTCATATGGCGACCTACATACACTTCGCAAACTCCATTGGGTAAATATTGTGTAGTTGCACTTATATTGTAAACATGTGAGAATGGATGGAATTTTATTACAGAAGAAGGAACGGTCTGAAAAAATATTGAGGAAAATAGTACATAAACAAGGCCTGAAAATCCGCTCCATATTTGTCATCATCAATCATAAAATGTAAGAGATTTTTTTAAGGGAATATAACCAAACGACAATCAATATTATTTGTGGACATATACATTTAAAGCCATATTTTCAATATATTTCGGTATAAATGTAGAAATATTTTTTTGTTAATATACATTTTCTGGTATTTCACGTTATCAACCTCAACATTAAAACAATTATCTTCTGAAAATAAAACTGCATTAAATATAAAAAAATTATATATCATTGATAGTCGTATATAGTTTTTTATTACACACAATAATAAAGATAAATCAAGCACACCTTAAGGAATCTAATCCCTATTCGCGATACTTATTGGGTCCGGGATCGGGATTTTCAATACTTCAAAATTTACAAAAAAAATCAATTTTTTCAATATAAAAAATAGCTTGAAGGCGAAACTTTTATTTATTTAAGAAAAGATAAAAATACAATTCAAAAATAGATAAATAATAAAGAATTTAAATATTATTTTGAAAATATGCCTGAAGTAACATCAAAGCATCGAGTGTTTCGTCATTCATTCTGGATCTGATATTGGAAACAAGGCAACTTGCTGTTGAAAATGCACGCTCAGCCTCCACACTCGTTGGAGGTATCGTCATCAGATATTTTAATGCTAGTTCCTATTTTCTTATAATATGTACCATTCATTTGACTGATAAAATTCCTTTCTGCTTAGACACGGACTAAAACTCGCAAAATTCCCGATTTCCCGACAAATAATTTATTTTCGTCGCTGCAGATGAATACTTATATACTATAATACTTTGATGTGATTCGTAAAAGCATTACGGAGGATTACAAAAATTCTGAACCCCGTATCTATTATATTTCATATCGATATTCCCATTATTAGAGTCGAAGTGTAGTAAATACATCACCGGTAAGGAAAGGCTAATATTACAATTTGAAAAACATATATGATCTGTATAAATGTGTTCATAGATTAGACAGTTAACTGTCCCTAGGCGTCGCTTAAGCTCGCCAATTACTTATTACGCCACTGTTTCCAAACGTCCAGATTTTGGCGGGAATGTATCGATTTAGTAGCCTTCATCGTGCTGTTTTTTAATACATTTAGAACAGCAAATTCATTCTTATATATGATTTGATATACTAACTGTAAATTATTCCATTTTTTTTGCTTGTTTACTTTAGACAGATTATAAATAACCTTGAAAGGCCTTGAGGAATGATGAATATGCATGGGAAAGTCGATTGATGACAAAAAATATTTGTATAGAAAAATTTCAAGCTTCCATCTTTTTTGAGCAAGTTTCAGAACTAGTCGATATTTTTAAAAATATTTTTATTTTATATAATATTGATGATATATGTATATATCATATGAAATAAATACATGTAAGTAAAAATAAAATTGTTTGTGTTTTTTACGTATATAAATTTCAAGTGATGAAACGCACAGATCCGTGCGTACCGTATTTATAGAGTTGAAAATAAAATCATAGATAAATTGGAACAGGATTAGAATTAATTACTAATATTAACTTTTTCATTTCCAGAAAAACAGGATAAATCTTGATTGAACCCAGATCTTTATAATAAATCTAAAACTTAGCATACCAATAAAATAGCATTTTTTTACTAATTGTATATAATAAAATTAAGCAAAAACCGCCTGTATTAAGAATTATTTTTGGCATTAAGCACGCATTGAAATTAATATTTATTAATTCAATAATGGTTAACAAATATTTATACTTTCTTGCTTACAATTTGAAAAATATACATCTTCCATGTAAATCATAATCAATTTAAAATCACTCAAAGCATATTTAATCCGTTTGAACCTTTTCAATCTCAGAGCTTATATAGATGAGCTTCCTTGAATCTGAGATTAAGGACGAGATAAATTCGCAAACCAATGGGTTTTTGAGTCACCTTGATGAAAGATATAGGTTGTTTATTACTAAATATTTTCATGTACAGTATTATTCCATCCTTTTTATAGCTTGATGAATATTTAACGCTAATCTTGAATTGATTATGCTCGCTCGATGTCAAAGAAAAGAAAAGCCATACCACCAAAGCTAACAAATCTACACTGATTTCGATTGACGTCAAACATAATACACGACAGTTGTACCCGGTAAATGGGGTTAAAAATCAGATAATTCTGCCTAATAATTAAAACTGCTGTGAAATGCAAATTTTGTATCATCAGGCTTATGATTTATATTGTGGAATACGCCTAAAATGTCTACAACTGATTGCTTGTGCTCATCAAACTGAATATTTGTTACAAAGTCATTGATATTTATTCTTGCTGTTATATTCAAAGTATTAACACAAAATATCTTACTACTATTAATTGCCGATTATTTTTATTAAAACCGTTAAACTAATATTTATCTTCAGCATGAGTTTATTTTGATGTCATATCTGTAAATGGCATGTTTTTTTTTATTATTCGATATGTATGCTTTAACCCTTAGAGTGTTAAGGGACCATATATCGTTGATTGTAAAATTAACGATAATTATTGGCTTATTGATTACTTTAAATTACTCGTATTCGAGAAATTTTTGTGTGTCAAGGTATAAGTTCTTAACCCTGTAATGCATCATGCTTAAACGTAGCAGACTAAGTTTTTTAGGCTCATTTTGCCTCAAATATTTTCTTCATATTCAAAAAATAAATTACTAAGACATCATCTTTATCTTAATGCTATATTTGTGTATATTTATCTTTCGACTTAACACATTAGATACGTCCTAAATTCATCCCTACGAAAATTATACAACTGCTTAATATATCTAGCATACAGATGCGGATAAAATTCGTCTGGATCATCCGAATTTTTAAATTAATATTAACCCTTTAATTAGTGAATTAAATTTTAACGTAGACGTTCTGGGATTTCTAGATATGACAAAAAATGTTCACAATTTTTTTACTTTCAAACTCGTCTTATCTTTGGTTAAGAAACAAAATATAATATTATGTTAGGAACGTAACCGAAAGCAAAAACCGAAATGAAAAAATAACGGTTCGAAGTTCTGTTTTTTTAAAGGTTATCAAATTTTAAATGTTGATTATATTATTAGTTGTTTCATTTTAATTACATACCAAGATAATATTTATATGCAATGCTTTACTGTTTTATCTATATTTTTTTATTTGTCAAAATTTTTCGAGAAATCTCGAGCAATTTAAGAAATGAGAATCATCGAGAAATCAGAATTTTTAATCGTAACTATAAAAGCGCACATTTTAGATATGTCTGAATCAACCCATTTTTTGCATTTTAAAAAAAATAGAGCTATATCAACTGTATAATCATTCTGAATTCCCAAAAGATAGATTTTCGAATGAAATAATTTGTGTAGAAAAATTATCATCTCTCTACACTAAATCGTATAGTATGAATACTCATATAAGGGTTAACAACTTATAAATATCACTATTGTTTGACATAGAACGTGTTACAAAATCTGTACCGTCATACATGTTATGATCATCGCAAGGTTATCAGATACCCTGTGTCATCAGTCATAATAGTCTCTATGATTGAATTTATAATAGTTATTACTGTTTTTAGCATACGTACAGTATCAAAAGCCTTTTAGCTGTCTATAAATCTCAAAGGAAATGTATACATAGTATGACATTTGATAGTATTGATATGAAGCATGTTCGTTCTTAAAGGGTTAAATTATTTCGTTGTATAACGTTCTTGCGTTTATCACATGGAAAAAAATGCAAACGAGAAATAAGAATATAAAACACCGGCTTCAGGGTCATCGTGGCAGAGTGAATTCTCCCACGAAACAACTTTCTTTTGGCGGGCTCTCGGAATTGTTTCTTTGGCTCGGAGGGTTCCGCGATCACACTTGCATCGTACATAGTCTCGTCGGTGCAACAAATGCAAGTACAAGAGCCTGCCTGGAATGCAGTCAGTCACGTTTTAACCCTCTTTCCCCACTTCTTCGTCCGGTGGGCCCTTCGAGCTTCAATCCTGCCACCAACAATGCTAATGTGTGTACCGAGGGCCGCTCCTCCGCACCGGAGATACGAACCAGAGATTAAAGTAAACCATGTGTACTGACCATGAGTTAGCTCATTGCATTCTACCAATCTTACATGTCCGACTCTATAATTAACTGCTCTTCGTAAACCTTACAAAAGTGAACCACGCTCCCTTATAGAGTCGATCGTTATGGGTCGTTGATCCAGACAACGCTCCGAGATTACCTTCGAAAGACCATTGGTCCAAGCAAAATGCTTTATTATTCCATGCCGTAACTCCTAAATTGATGCTCATTTCATAGCGCTTTTAAATCGTACATTTTTTAAATTATTATGAGCGAAATTTAATATTACAATTGCTAATTGTAGTGCTGATAAATTAAGATTTAATTGAACTATTGAATTTCGCAGCAATAAGCTATTACAAAAAATATAATAGCAAAATAGCTATGGATCATGATATTTTACAGTATTGTTTATTTGGGACATCTACTTAGTCGGTCCAAAACGCTATAGTTCCGTTGTGGCACCAATTAAATGGATTTATTTGACATTAAATGCAATATTTCTTGAAATAAATTGGCTCAAAAATTTTAAGGTATATTTGCCCTTTTTTCAATATTCTTGAATTAAAATATTTAAAGAAGATGTAACTCAATGGGCATGATGTTAAAAATATTTATTTCACTCTCTGAATCAGTCAACCAATCACTAAAGGATTTAAAATTGAAAATTTTTACAGATGAATTTTTTTTTTTTTTTGAGAAAATTGTTCGATATTCTTCTCGAAATTGCAACAAACAAATGCAAAAATAAAAATTTAAGCAAAGTTCTGTTATTATAAAGAAATATTTCAAAACGTGGATGGAAGAAAAAAGAAAGGCAACACTAATCTTTATAGACCGTTAACACATATGCTGTGTGCATTTTTATGAAAATTTTATCCGAAGTCCGTACATAATTTTATTTCGTTTTTTTTTTTTAAATGCCAACTACAACAAAATCTTTAACAAAATATCAGCGAACCATGAAAAGTTAATATTATATTTAGAAACGGGGAATGTTCCACCTTCCATAGAATATACAATATGAAATATTCGTTAAAAAGGAGCCCGTTGCATCGACATCCAAGATATTAATCAGACTTTTTAATAATCTCTTAATAGAAAACGACAAGTCATCAAACAAATCTGATTTAGAAGTGCAGATAATTGGTAATGAAATAAAAGCAATAGAATCAGCAACATTACAGAAACAGTTGAACAACACAATTGCTGACATCATATGCTTTACGATTCTCTACTACGGTTCTAATAATAAAATTCTGATCTTTTTAAATTTGTTTGACTTCAAAAATTCACCCCCTTGTTTACGAGAAAACGCGTTGCGCAACAGTGGATGCTAATTATCGCCTTCTTTCTTCAGTGACGGAATCAATAAGCTTCTTATCTGATGGAATAAATATACTTCTAATGAAGGGAACTATGCAGAAAAATAATACACTCCATTTGCATTTTTAAATATCACTATTAAATTTGTACAACAAAATTCCGGGTTATATTTGAACTGCCCTCGTATGCATGTAAAATATTCGAATATTTGAATAATCGAATATTTTATCAATTTCATAATCGTTATTCGAATATTTGGCACCCTTAGTTATATATTTATCACAAAATTTTGAATCAAACTTAATTTTGTTATTATGACAACGACGCTTTACAGGCACATTGAACGCCTTCATGTGATTAAAAATTATTTAATTCGAATAGTCGTTAGGGTCGTTGTAAATGAGCTCTTATATAGAGTGAAGGGTTTTTTTGTCTGGCAAGGAAATAAATACAAAAGCAGTTTCGTTTACATTAAAGGAATTAAACTGCACAGGTTTTATTATGAATGCAAGCAAAAATACTATTTATGCGACAGGTAAAAATGGAAGTCTGTAAGCGTGTCTCATAAACCATTGAGCAGCGAGCAACTAAATATTTTTAATGGAAAATTGTCTATGCTTTCTTTGAAATCTCGAAGATTTATCTTCGGATGAATGGGATTAATGGACGTTCGGGAATAGTGTCATGGTTTGCGTCATATTGCCACTCGACTTGGACCATTAAGAATATCCTCGAATATTCGAGGAGTTGAGGTGCCCTCGTGCGAACACAATAACATCCGATCTTCAACAACAATATTTACATTTGGAATGCATTCCTTTCAACTTTGACACGTTCACAAGTCGTGAGCCCCGGGATCAATAACATTGCCATTATAAGACGGGTTGAATGGCATTACATCCTAATTTCAATATGAACACACCGCGCGTCATGAGCGGAACTTCCTGTTCCTCTGTCGCCAGACTAATCCCAGTGTGATGTTAATGGCGAAGAACCGGCGCTGCATTGCCGTTCCTCGGTGGTAAAATTGGATTATTTTTTTGGCAGAAAGGTTGCGGTTTCCTTGATGGAAGCAGATGCTCCGTGACCGCATTTGTTTTACCTGCTCACCTCGACGAGTCTGTAAATAAGACGCTCGGATCTCAGGGCTCTTTTCATTAAGCTACTTGCAATTGCTCACTGCCTCGTTGCACTAAACTTATATCGGAAAGCTTACGTCGAGCTTGCGGTTTCGTTTTAATTTATCCCTTTGCTTTAATAGATTTTCTCCGGGAGCTTTTCCGATTATAATTTTTTCCATCAATCACCCTCTTCCGAGTCCTTTTTTTAATCAAACTTGTTTATGATCGACGTTGACTAATGTGTGCCCCCGAAGTTTAATGTAAATTGATACACTGTGGATAGATTTCATATCAGATTTACGGTCGGTTGACGTTTCGATCGTGACGTCTCGGCTATGATCACAACGTAACGAGCTGTGTTACGTTGGCATGTGTAAATTAATAGCTGCACTAGCACTCTTGTCTTAATTAATACCCCTTTTGTCGTTTCAACGCGCTCGTGCATAGGATGCATATTGATTGCTCGTAAAGATGTTTCAACTCTTCGAATCATACGAAATAATGCGACCAAATGCAATTGATCCATTTTTAAAATCAATATTATGTAATTAATCAATGAATTTGAATTGGGATTAGGCAGATTATGCGCCGGGGCGAACGTATGCAATTGTAACCAAAATTGATCATTTTTAAATGATGCTATACACATATCTAAGATGACAATTCACTCAATAAGTTCGTAGGTTATTTTCTGTTTTAACTTTTTCCTCCTTCATTCGGGATCGTTTTTTGCCATCTCTTTAAAAAATGCTATATTTAAACCCATTGCGCCAAAGCATAATTTGCATTCTCATTATTGTGATTTTTCAACCAAGTAATATTGTCCAAGAAAAATGAAATTATACAATTTTTTGGAGCAGGCAAAACATGTTTTTACATCATAATCACGTAACATTAATCAAATTGATTTGGGCGCAACTCCAAAACTATACCCCGCCCGAGGATTTACGCTCTTAAACGGACGGCCTTCTTGGGTTCGTTCACTATCGGTTCATGGAAGAGGTTCACATGGTGGCAAGACAAGACAAGAAAGTAAATACGAGTGTTGGCTTCAGAACGAGGATCAAGATAATATCATCAATGCGACTGATAAAATTCCTTTCTGCTGAGACACGGACTAAAACTCGCAAAATTCCCGATTTCCCGACAAATTATTTATTTCCATCGCTGCAGATGAATACTTATATACTATAATACTTCGATGTGAATCGTATTTATATTACGGAGGAATACAAAAAATCTGAAGCTCGTATCTATTATATTGCATATCGATATTCCCATTGTTAGAGTCGAGGTGTAGTAAATACATCACCGGTAGGGAAAGGTTAATATATTATATGTATGCATAGATAAGACAGTAACTGCATTGGGATCTCGGGATTGGATTCCCTACTCGGAACTGATTCAAATTAACAGAGACTTAAACTCAATTGTCCCAGTGTGACATATCTCAAAAATTTGCTATATTTTACATCATCTCTATTGCTATCTAATATTGACAACCTTGGCCTGGTGCATGTATCATGCTTTCACGAAGTTCTAACATTGTTCATGTTGTTTTGACCATCAGGCGTTTGTTTTGATAATTAAGTCACGAGCATAACCCTTATTACTCTGAGGAATTTCGTTTACGACCTTGACTGGTGTTTATATGACACCTCGTGTACTGTTCTGTACGTGTAGCGTCATTACCCAAGTTTCGCCACTACTTTGTAAAATCTATCCCTGAAATCTGAAAACTGACATACTTGCACGGCAACCCCGTCCATTTATTTTCGCAAGACCGCTTACACGTTTGTAGTCATTCTCCTTCTACATTACTGTAAAAAGTTACACGTAAATTAAATATGCTGCGATTGGAAAATATTCTTGATGTGAATTATGAGAGATGGACTACATCTACAGCATCCACAGACCATACGTCGCTAGCGACTTTCTAGCCATATCCAGAAACTAACAATTAACATCCAGAAAATCAGATTAAAATTACGTTTATATGATATAGTTAAATGGGCTAAAGTTGGAATTGTTACTGAACGTCGCGCTGAGTTGAAATAACGAGCGAACGACGAGGTGAATGACTGAATAAGATGGCATGGTTGTAATCCGTACCGTTGTACGAGCAATGAGAATACATAACATACATTTTCAAGGGTTATTGATTCATTATAATCCAATGAGCCAAGCGTTTTTCAAGCCATCGATGATCGGTCGTGCTTTATGAAAATGAGTCATTCAGCAGTATATATGAACATTGTGATCGATCTTTGAGCAGGGAAGGCCTATTGTGATTGAAATAAGCTTGGGCTTTGCATATGATACCAGTGTGATCCATAGTCTCATGTGTATTTTCTTAAAGGTTTACCTGAACACGTTCGTGATGTGCACGTTAAGCGAATTGTGCATGTTGACGCAGTCATTTGGATGCACATCGCTTACGACTAGTTGATTATTCCCTACACTGCATATCTAGTTATGAACACGCTTTACTAACGTTTTTATTCGCATCTGTACCCAACCGAGCTAATTCTATTCTGGAAAATAGACGAGCTGTTAAACTGCCATTTTTTGTATGACTAATTGCATTCGCTCTGAATGATGGATGCGGTCCCGTTGCAGGTGATTTTTTTTTCTTCCGTCAGGTAGAAGCACCTGTTTCCATCTTCTAACCTTCCATTTATCGGCACGTGTGAATGTGTGGTAACGCAATGTGGAATTCGGCAGTGTGTGCGGGTCCATTTGACACAATTGGCTCACAGCTTTATGGAGGATCCCATTCGAATCGGATTATATCTGGGGTTATAAAACTCGCGTATCAGATAGACAACGCAATGAATTTATTCCAAAGTACCTAAAGCCTCATCTGATTTTATACCTGTGATACCTTCAGCTATTCTAGGCGAGATGTCGACTGCGTTTTATTACTCTAACAAAGATATGGATACGTCAATTCCAGATATTAAACGGGAAGCATCGATACACAATGTCGAATAAAACATTCTGTACTCGCAGACTAACAATTTTCGAAACCATTCCGCAGCGTTGGAATTCGTAGACGCATAAGGATATCAATTTCATTGCACATCCTTGAATTTGATATTCGTATGCCGAATATTCATGTGATCACACATGATACAATATTCGTTTTATTCAAACATGGATAATGATGAAATCAAATGATCAAAAGATGGTTATACATTTTATAAAAGATAATATTAAATTAATAGGATTTTATTTTTTAAATTAAAAATAATTTATGAGTGTGTAGCGGCTCTGCGCGATTTTATTAATCGCTTCATTATTTATTTAAGTAAACCTGTATCAAGATGATCGATCAAAAATATTAATACTTCCAATCTCCCGAATTTACATTTAAATTTGTAAAGCAAATTAACCACAATTTTTAAGCGTTATTAATTGTTCATCAGTCGTATGTGTTGGTATAGTGAATTAAATACATAGTGAAAAAAAATCATCATACCATTTAATACTAGTATGAGAAATTTAAAATTTAGCTGAGTTTCTTTTAATGCGGTTCAATAGAATGCTGCGTCTTAAACCCTCTGAGGAGTATAGTCGCGTATTTGCGATCGAATTCCAGTGATTCTGAAAAAGTACTTTTGCACGTTGAGTTCATGAGAGAGCTTCCTGCGCATATCGCATGATTGTACAGATCGATAACTCAAATTCATCGACGCAACTTGATTGCGATCATTGCAACTTCTTCTCTCTCTTAAAATTCTTGTCACTAACACCCTGATTCCAAATGAATATACACTTGGGCCTATTTTTATGCGATAGATACGTTCCACGGGGAGTCGCAAAAAAAAGATCGCATTGAAAAAGTCTTGAACTACATACAAAACTGAGGGATAGGTTTCATTATTTTTAAAAACCGCATAACTTCAAATCAATGTGATAGAATATACCAAAAGTCGGATTAAAAAAGTTTATAAAAAATTGACATTATTAAAAATACAATACATATTTATCTTAGAATTGCTTTATCAGCCTGTTAAATGCCAACGACTCACAGGTGAGTCGCATTTGTACACATTCATTACGCTCTGGCAGTTAAAAGGTTAAAGTCTATTCTTCTCGATAATCATAAAAATGCAATTCTTAAGCTTTTGAGAAGAGTAGCCAAATTTAAAAACAATTCCGCTCGCCTATCGCCCTACACACACTCACGTTATAACGGTTGTAACTTGCACTAGTGTTCAGTTTTAGATTTTTTTTATGCGCATTCGCATAAAAAAAGTCCGCATAAATTCGAATTTGAAGTCGTGTATCTTGTGACTTGTGACCATCGTTGAATAGCAAATATAGCGAATTAAAACTTAAGAAGATATATCTTCCATTGGGAGAAAAAAAAACATTATCTATAACAAGAATGTCCTTCTAATGTGCTGCTTTTTATATTGATTTTCGAAATAAATAATAAAATAATTAAAGTCATCTGAATGTATCAAATTTGAAATATCATTATGTGTGTTATTAATGAAGTTATTTTAATTAGTTCTTGATGTACTTGATGAATTTTAGTACTATTGCAATGATTGCTGTATTGCATGTTACAGGATATAACAGTGCCATCATCAACAGAATGGATATCAGCTCTTAATTTACGATATTTGCTCAGAATAAAATTATTCATGCGATTCGTTTGCCAACGTAAAGGGCGCAATATAATAATTTTATATATGACAATAAACGATTTTCAGAGCGTAGCATTGTCGTAGAAGTCGAATGTATTAAATCACCTTTATCCTTGCGTCGTAATAAAATTTATAAATTTAACTTCCACGGCGGGCAATATTATATATTTTATTTTTGCGTATGCTCCCCCTTTTGCTCCGCCCCAATATAGACTTAGTTGGAAAGACATAAAATGTAGAGGCTTTATTACTAAGGCATTCTATGTTATTATTTGGATCGTTCGGCAGCTTACACACGTTTTATGGTATACTCCAGCCAAGTTTCTTTGGTGTTCGCACATTTTCCATGGCAATAAATATCAAACTTACCGGTCTCAGGATTAGCATGTGTGCAGGGAGATGTAACGAACCGTTGGTCCTTGAAGCGGGTGACGCACGAACCGTAGACGATTAACTACTCTTTCGGCGTTCCCCCGCCGAATGATTTTATTCGCCGTCGACTTATGTGGATCATTTGGTAATGATCAACATTATTCGGAATCATGACGTTCATTGTAATTGGGTTTATAAATATTACATATACAATATCATTATAATTTACAGATGCATTTTAAATGTATTTAGTATTTATTTCCATAGCATCATACAATCCACGTCATACACTGTTATACGTATCGTTTATAGCTCCTCGACGCATGCCTGACGTCAAGACCCGCACGCAGAGCGCCATTATGAAGCTGCAACGCAACCCATGCATACGTACAAACATGTTTCTTTTTATTGCATGCTTTTCCACATCAAAGCTTTTTATATCCATTGGTATTTGGCACACCATATAACTGTTTTTCTGCATCTTTATCCGCATAAATGATCCAGTCAAAAATTTCCTGTTTAAAGACGAACATAAAAATATGTTAATTTTTCCCACGTGTATGACTTGTCTTTTAGCATTGTTAATGAAAAAAGCCATATATTTTACGATGTGATAATTTTACCCCTCGATGATGCTTCAACCATTTCTTGACTGCGATGATTTTACAATTGATTAACCATTGTTCAATAAAGTTCGACATAAAGATGTTTTAATTTTAAGGACCAATGGAATCTACATATATGTTAGTTTAAATTGTATATACTATATTTTTCAGTATGAAAGTCTTTTTGGTTATAATTTATTTTGGTATATAGCCACATTTTGTGCATCATCATCATATTCAGTGCGTACTTGTATATTTTTTAGATGATTTGGGATATATTTTTTTGACGAACTGAATTAATATACAAATGCATAATTTTAACCACATATTTATTCATATTTTATGACCACTTTACATTTTTTTCAGATTGAAATCATTTCTCATTGATGAAATATACGGCAATTTTGCTTATCAGAAATAAATAATTTAAACGAAATTTAAATCTATAAATTATGAACTGCTTATTATGCTAAGATTGTTAAAAAATATTGAAAGCTAAATTTTTGGCATCATGTTGAACATTTTTTTGTGAATTTTGGTGTTCTTTCGCGACTTCTTTTACATGAAAAAAATAAACGCCTTGATCAATCAAAATTATCCTAGTTTGCAAAGTGTTCATATGTGTATTGAATTTAGTTAATCAAATTTCAATGAAATTCTTTTAATACATTTTGAGATTTTGCGAAAACTGATTTCAAAAATGCAGTTTTGAGAAAAACGCGTTTAAAGATTCCAATTCGTTTATCACAAAGAAAATATTGACTCAAGTAAACCTTCAGTTTCTTCATATCAATCTTGCAAAGCCGACTGTTGCTCTCTGGCATCAGTTTGAACTCTTAAATTAAAACTTTTAAAATGCCATTAAGCCATGAAATTATTGAGTTCTCCTCTAGCTGCTGGACAATTTTGATGTTGAGGATTTGGTTCTGTAGCACATTTGTAGTAGAAAGTTGCCCAAATATCTTCCTTCCTTCCTCGAATTTACGTGTCGACGAATGGCTAAACCATAAAATTTAGTGATTTTTTATCATCAGAAATGAATTAATCAGTTCGAATCTTTTGGGTGCTCAGTCAAGTCTAAACTAGACATTCATATTCGAAACAAGAAATGAGTTTAGTAAATATAAGAGCTTATTTATTGAGAACGACCCCAAATATTGGAAAATCACTTTATCCACATATTTTAGATTATATTTGGATACAATTTATGCAAAAAAGTCGATTAATTTGTTCATTTCAGGGATGATTTTGTTGTATTTTTTATCTCGACTGTATGAATTCTGCGCTCAAAGAATTTTCTCTGTAAATTCTGGTGTATGTTTTTTTTAATTTTTCAGTGCCAAATTTTTGCGTAATACAGTTAAAAAATCCGATGCCTTTGTATGCGCCAGCCCCAAAGCTATTGTAAAGTACTTTCTTTGAATTAATATAACCGACGTCGAATGAACGAATTTTCTTACTTTCATTATTACACGGTGACATTTGCTTTTTTTCGCACGATTTATGTATTTTCTTTAAAATTTATTATACACTCGCATTTCGTTGTTCTTTGCGGCATTTAATCATTATTTGCCGCGCGAAAAGTGTTGAAAACCCGCAAGTTTTCTTTGAAAGCGAAATGAATCGCTTAGTGTCGTAATTCGGTTAGATCAAATGGGCGTTTCGCAATGCTTGAAAGAATGGTCGATTTTTTGGTTTGATAATGTCACTGGAACGTTTGATGGATAGAAAGTAGGGCAGATCGGTGCATGAGAAAGAAGACGACAAAGAATTATTGCCGACTGTAAATAGTTGGTTGATGAGCCAGCATTCTGCACGGTGGTCATATTTCCACACGTGTGTTCAGTTTGTGGTTCACTGACTGTGTAGCTTGTAGTGTGAAATTAAAACAGAAACTTCATGGTACAGCTCTTTTTCTAATGTTCAGTAAGTTGAATAAATTAATATGTTGCTTAACTCATAAACTGATAGTAGATACCAATCGAGGCAACTCTGATTCAACGCAGATTTTTGGACAGTACAGAACCTTCCATCCAAATTTGCTGTTTTATTAAAATATTTGAAAATATGCGACCAATTCAAAATTATTATTTCGAACTATGAAGCATGTCTATGTTGATAGAATGATAGACAACGTCAAAGGCTATTATAATTTCACGCTTGGCGATTTCACTGCCCTATCTTCATACACAAAAGCTATCGAAAGGCAGCTTCGTCAGTAAAATTTATTATCAATGAAATGCTGATTTTGCAACAAAAAAAAAACAGATTGTCTTAGCGCAAAATATATATCACAGTATCGATTCGCTATTTTCACTGTGTGTTATTTCGGTAACTCTTTTGCATGAAAATCATTAATCAGCATTAAAACGACGATAGCGGCTCACTGACAATAAAAAGCATAATGGATGAACACACATAAATTCTTTAAGTACGGTCGAAAATTTATTCAAAAGATTCCATTGTACATCGACCATAAAACCAAGCTGAAATCCTTCAAAACACTGATCTTTGCACAGATAGATGTCCTTAAAATGTACACTAGGCACAGATCAATACATATTGCCAATATTGCATTTTAATTCGACCTATTTCGTCATGATGTTACTTTATTCTTGGAAATCTTCACGAGATATTTTATGTGGTATCATTCCATTGCCTTCTTATAGATAATAAATAATCTATAAGTAGAACCCAAAATGGTTTTCATTTTATTGCTTGACTGTTTTTGGGGATTAGTTGCATTTAGGCTACTGCATTTTCAAGTTGTGTTTTGTGCTCGAAAATCAAAAGCAATCTCGGATACTGACAGTCGAGTGTTCAAAGAAATTTTAAAAAAATCGGAAAGGCTTGGAGACAAGGAAGATGGGTGCCACACGAGCTAAGCAAAAGAACTTGGGCGACCAGATTAACGCTTGCGAACAATGACAAAGGCGTTGAAATGTTACCAGATAAGTACAGAAAGGTTATATTTAACGACGGAAATTACATTTTGTAATAATATGTTAAAAATATTAGCATTCAAATATTTCATTTAAAAAACGAAAATCTTCATGGGTACGTTCTATATGAATGAGGAACAAAATTATTTTTTAATGATAATTCAACGATTGTTACAAATTAACCACTCAAACGCGTTTCTGTCTGATTTCGTTTATATAATGAAATCAGCGATTTTTTTATGAAGCATATGGAGTAAAAACGTTAACATTGTATGCTATAGCAGATCTTTCCATGCACAAATCATTAAAAAGCAGTGACATTCACAACGTCTGGTTCACTTAACGTCACTCAAAATAAACTAATGAGAAGTTATTTAATGCCTCGGTCAGACGCTGGCTCGTACACAATTGAAATTATGGACTTGTGCTTCATTTGCAAAAAAGACCAGCATTGGAAAGTCCATCGCAGTACATTTTATGGTCGACGTAAACATTTATGTGTATTTAAAATTAGCTTCCAATTGTATTCCATACCATTAATTCAAAATCGTTCATGTCGCCATATGGAGCCAGCATTTCGTTGCTCATTGGACGAAGTCTTTCAAATAAAGCAAATCGAATGCTCAAACAATAACTGTTATGTCTTCGGAACTTGTTTGTGGTTTGTTTTAATGCATTTGAAGTATTGTTTCTGCGGATGGATGAAAAAATGAAATAAAATGCACATATTTTATGGGCCGTATTAGTTTATGGCTTTCATACGAGGGCCTCATTTTCACACGTTGTTAAAAGACGATGGTGCGGATGAAATTTGACTTTTTGAAAAAGAAAAATTGGATGCTCCTTCATTCGCCGCAACCTCCCAATTTATCACGATTACGGAGCCGTTAAACAATTTACAGCCGGTATTAAAAGAGGATTAAGAAATTCTGTTTCGTGTTAAGTTTACAGGTTGTATATCATTGTGGGGTGTTTTGGCGATTGCACGCCTATCTTTCCCGAGGTTTTGGCGTTCAAACCATAACTGCCGGGTAATAAAGCCACCAAAGTTATACTTGTGAAAACACTCTGCGGAATTAAAAGCTGAGGGGCTGATAAGGGTTTCAAACCCTTTCTGTAAATGTTTTCCGGCAGTCACTTGAACCGTATCAAGTTTGGTTTATCGCCGAGAACCCTTTCCGCGCGGCGCGTAATCGAATTATGTAATATTCGCGCGATTCCTGTCTGTCTGAGATTGCACGACTTTGTAGCGGAAATTGGCTTAAAAACGCTGCTGCATCGCTTTTCTGCTGCTGCTTCTTGATGAAGAGGTTTGCAAGCGACACGATATTGCCTACAAACCATCCGGGAATGCATTATTTAAATAGTGTTACGGTCCAAGGATAATAAGCTGACGATCGGCTGCATATAATACGAAACAGATTGTCTTAGCAGGGATGCAGCGACTATTTCTTGCATCTTCGACTCCGCTGATTTATTAATATTTGAAGCTCGACTTGGTACAGATGCTGGGGTCGTTAAATCTAGTACATATTCCAGATGACATACCATGCAGCTGCATTCGATTGTTTATGTATTGATATTAGATGAATTAATGGATCCAATGCCATGGAAATGTGCTCGTAAAATATATCATAAGATCCATTGTATTAAAAGCATTGTTGATGGTGTCATTGCATATCTAAAATATAAATTAACATCAACAAATTTGTATGAAATGTACCCATAAATATTTTCGTTTTTCATATTTCGCTCATATTTTATTTAATTTTTTACAGACTATTAAAAATTGTAATTTTCATCGTTAGATATAACCTCTTTCCACCTATCTGGTAACATTTTAATGCCTCTGTTATAAAACAACACGGGCTTTGATCAAAAATATTCTAGAAGTCTATAGTATAATTTTTGACCTCATCGTTTATTTTGTATTTTTCCCATTCAAATAATGCCATATAGATCCAAAAAGATGAAAATCCGACGGAGCGATGTCTGATTAATAAAAAGGATGTCAAATTGTTCACAATAAAGCATTGCATTTGTTGTTTTCCCAAGTTTAAGTGTTTCAAAATGAATGATATCCTTTCATTCCCATGACTTAGGGATCGATTTGGCTAATTAACCCTTCGATAGTCATCGAACCAATTTTGACATTTGCGAACACTTAAAATATCGCCTAGTATATCGCAAATATATTTAGGAGCGCGTGTTGTAGTCTCTTTTTTGAGAAAATGATTAAACATTAAATTTCAAATAAATTCTTCACTTGGCGAAAATCGATCCACTGTAAATTGGGTTGTTAAATTTGAATTTTAAAAATCACAATTTATTCTTGATGAATATAGTTACCAAAAAAGTACAAAACACAACTTTAAAATGCAGCAGCCTAAAAACAGTCAAGCAATAAAACGAAAACCATTTTGGGTTCTACTTTATATACGAGTACACCTTGTCATAGTTTTACACAGAAAAATAACAAGTATAAAAGATCATGCTATATAATAAAATATTACAGCCCCTTATACTATTTCCTCGAATCTCTAATCGCTGTTATTTATGAGATATTCCCATAGTGTCCCTGTGATTATCTTGTCTTATTACTTAAATGGAATTCCAGCATAATTCGTCTATGCCCAATGTTCCTCATAAGACAATCCATACCTCAATTCCCCAAGCTCACAAGAACAAAAATTTATTCCATTGTCTGCAATCATCTATGGTCAATCAATATGATTGGCTTATTCTTCTCGAGCATTAATCTCATAGATTTCATAATTTATAGAAATGAAATATTTTCATGCATTGGAATACCATTAGTTCCATATATGGTTAAATTTGTATAATATTTGTTAGTAGTAGATGGTTGATTGAGTGGTGAATTTATCTTAATTTTAAAATTATATTAGGTGGCTCTGCTTAATTAATCCTGACAGTATTTATTTGGAAGCAGAAAATACTCCCTTGATTTAGCGGTCAGGTTTTAATTAACAGGGCTCAAATCTGTCAAAGTGGTGTCGTTCGCGACCACAGTAAAATATATCAATGGGGATGACAATAATTTGATTATATTGACCAAGGTGCTAGAATCTTTATAATTAAAGCCAATTAATTCCAAAATTTGGTTAATAAGTATTTGTATTGCATTTTATATGCCATGCAATAATTGAATATAGGATTTTGAAGAGGGGTTAAATATGTTCCAAAATAAATATCTTATCGATATCATTCGGCCAATTATTATTGATTTGATCCACTATTTATGCAAAAAATCTAATTTTGATGTAGAATTTATAATGTTTAATCGTATCAAATCAACCGAATTGGCTCCCGTTCGTTTCTATTATATACTTTATTTGAATTGGCAGTAGATATATCGTCCTGATATGATAAGATAATCATGGTTGCCGTTTGAATGAGGGGTACTACAGCAGTCCATATCGGCTGATTAATATAATACACAATGCTTCAACAGCATTGTATGCATTTCACACTAATACGCACATGAAGAGGCCTAGTTAATTCCTATCAGAGTGGGATCAACATCACTTGAAACCATATCGATTGTTTTAAATAGAACCAATCAATAAACGAAGCGTATATTTTGAGGACGATAGGAAATGCAATGGGGCTCACCACAGACAAAATTAATTAAACATATATTTTTTTCGAATTACCAATAAGATCAACTATTATTTTAGCAGCCTCTTTAGCATCCTCGCTTCTTTGAGACATTTCTTTTAAAATTATATCCATTAAGGCTGGATGGGTGCGGTGGTACGAAGCTCGAGTGGCTTGAGCTGCTCATGGGAGCGTCTCATGTGTACCATCGTATTTACAGGCCACTCCTGGTGGATGTCGAGTGCCACCAATTGCTACACTCGTAGCATATTGCAGCTCAACCTACCCAAACTCATGCTAAAGCAAAAATGTTACCTCTATATTAACACTTTACAAAGAGGGCACCTGGCGAAAAAATCACGAGTGGTTTGTACCATCCAACAGGCAACACCACCTATCGGTCACCCTAATATAGCGGTGCTTATCATCGTCCAACACTGCTTTTAAATGTTGGATTTATGACTTAATAAAGTTGGGCGTTCATTAAACGAATTAGATGCGTAATAAGACCATTTCATGCCGCTGGGATAAGCTTTTGGTAAACGTCAGCACATCCCCAAATGCTACCATATAAATTGTACTTTGATTCCAAAAACACAATTACATCAAAATATTTGCCAAAATTTATGACTTTGAAAATTTATGAATACATCTTCATATATTTTTATGATTTTAAGTGAATGCACTCAACGTTTATATTTGGAAGCAACGGACGTGCTCTTTCATTGCATTACGTGATTATGGATGTGTTATATTAAAGAAAATGGGTGACCTAATATTTTGCGCAATCTATGGCAGCATTTCTTAAAATATACCACTAGATGCACTATAAATTCAAATATTTTCATAAAACAAAGATGTTTAATATCAAATATTCCCCGACTTACATATGAATCCGAAATTCATTTGAATTGGTAATCCATTCACTCGATGTTGTTGTACTTTAAAATTGACCCAGAACTACAATTTTGTACATACACGCTAATGTGATTTATTTTTAATATGCTTAATTAACACATTATTTAACTATAATGCACGATATCTATGGATATTTGTGTTGATTTCAAATTCATATCGCATCGCAGAATATCAATCCAAATTGGCATCATGCAAGCACTCCAATTATGAAACGATTACGTTAATATGAATCAGATTTATTAATTATTGGCGTCGAAAGTATAAAATTAAATATTTCTTAATGCGCAATAATTTATTATGGAATATTAAAAAATAAATCTTAATTAATTTTAGAGACGGGCGTGACCATATGGCAACTATAAATATGTAAATCATGCCATATTCAAGATTGTATATTTTGCATATCATGTGTATATTTATGAATAAAGCTCTTGTCTGTAATAAATAAATAAAATAAAATCTAGTGTGACCATATGGTCACATATGCCAATTACTTTTATATTAATTTATCGCCGAATAATCAAAATGCCAATCAAAATTCTAGTCTTGATTTGGATGTAATAATGTTTTTGTTGTATAAAAAGTAAACAGAATAATGCAGTTTTATTATGATTTTTTAAATTTGTAGTATTATACGAACTAAACGAACAGATTGACATACATTATTGACTTAGGTTAGTATTGGAGAACTAATGTTTAACAGTCATGTGCAATAGAAATAACTATCTTGGAGTGTAGATAGATCCTGGTCAACCAGGGACGTTGGGTAACCCTAGCTGTAAGACGTTAATATCGTAATGACCCACTTGATCATAAAAGAGGCGCCGAAGATCAGAAAAGCAAAAGACAACCGGTCTACTCAGGATGTTTATTTCAAATGTTCAGAAGACAGACTCCAACTGCAAGGCGATGAGCTTCTTCATCGAGTATGACCAATGTTAGCTCAAGACTGATGGAAATAAGGTGTCTTTTCTCGATCATGGCTTCCTCTTTTGAGAGCACTTGGTCTAAGTCCCCACAGCACTAATAGATCCCCAAGTTTCAAATGCAACATTAACTTAAATGCATGCGGTATTAGCAATCATCAATTTTATATGTTGATAAATCAACCCATCGGTAGATCTGTTAGAATAAATGTTTGCTTTGGTTTAAATTCTTTAAATCAACATATACGCGATGCTGGCGCACTAAGTACACACGATGGTTTAGCGGTCTGTCAAGATCCGTAGTTACCTTGTGGGCGACGGGGGTGGAGTTTATCATCCCTTGTAATTAGTCGACATCCAGTGTGTAAGTTAAGTTTGCCCTCGTGGATGCATAGCGTTTTGAATTCTTCGTTAATTAATTGAAATTAGCATAAATCCTAATGATTAATCAGCATCAATTACGGTATTGTATATGTGGGTAGATTTGTTTATCAAAAGATGCTCATTAATATTCGTATTTTTAGCAAGACTGTTAAGTTCTTGATATTCAAAGTTGCGAGTGATTATTTGAGAGCGTCCTTCGCGTTGTATCGATTTGTCAGTGAAATTTGGTTCGGGCATTATTACGGGTTGAAGATCGAATTTCAAAATTGGCTGTCTCATTTCAAAGGTCTTCTGCGTTATTATAACTTGTGGCTAAATTGCTCATCGAGCGTTTCGGTAGCTCTTTGGGTATATCTGTGCGAATCTGAGCGTATTTGGACGCTCTTCGGGAGCCATAATTTTGGGATGTTTATAAACAGAAAGTTTTTAAATCGATTCCGTCCAGACGTGTAATTTATGTCCGAAACGTGACAAAATGCAAGAGACTTGCACGTGCAAAATTAGACTCGTAAAATTTTATGTGCATGTCTCGAAGCTACAATTTTCGCTCGCTGACTTCGAACCATCGAGCACAAAGGAAACCGCTTTTTTCCATAACGTTTCGGAAAATTCGACGCAATGCTTTTCATTGTTTTCCGGACGAACAGTATAACAGCAACACGTAATTCGGACATAAATTAAATTATTCGTGTAGCATTGAAAACGTTGACACAAACATTAGTTTGCGTGATATGTAATCAATTAGTTCTGCGAGTACCATTATGAATGTTGCTTTTGCACGAATAATCATCATTAAATCCGAGCACGTTATTAAAATCGCGTTTCCTTGTTAAATTCAAGTTCTACAGGTCGTTCATTTGACCATCAGATGATAATTTTAAGCAATGACTTATCCAATTTGAAACCATTTTTGCTTCAAGAATATCAAAAAGATCAAAACCTAATTACGACACATTGTATCAGATTATTCACCAGTGCTGGTCATTAGTTCGAACACTGCAAGATGTCATTGATGAACAGTTCTTTTGCGTGCTTTTTTAAAAAAATCTTCAACTTCATCATAAAGCTTAATAATGTTGTGGATAAGAATAATAAGAAGAATCACCATAACACTATAACAATCGAAACGGTAAGATGCATTAAACAAAATCGTCCTGTATATATAATACTTAGTGTGATTTTCACCAGATTCACCAGATAAAATTTTACTAATATCAAATTCATAATTTGAAAGATAACTCTGTTAAAAACATACTTCTTACTTCATAATGTCACAATCACTCGTTGCTCAAAATTATTAGTAGACTTCCTCTCCAATGATATACGGTTGTTGTGATGGACTAAATAATAAATCCTTAATATATTCATGAAGTTTTAACTATAATTGAAACATGTTTGAGCTCATCAACATTGAAGTGAATTTGGTAACACTTGATGTGGTATACAGTATAGAAAATGTCTAAAATAATTTGCAGATAGAGTTTTAATATAAATGTATTTTATAATAATCATAGTTGCGAAATCTCGATTATTCATTAAGTCTATGATTAATTCCACTGTAACAAATCTTTAACTTCACTCAGATGTGCCTATTGACCTATATATATTATATAGAATAGCATGTCTTTTATGATTATTAAAATATTTAAAGCGCGCATGCATTTTATGGCGACATCTAAGTAAATATTTTTTATTATCATTTACTGACGGAAATGATGTGGTTTTTCTGTATTTACGTGTTGCTTAGTCGAGTTTTATATGTGTTCATGAGACCCAAGCAAACCCTTGATTCAGGGGCCACAACTTGAGTGCCATCGATTGTATTCATCTCACCATTTCCGATTGTCTCGAGTTTCTCAACCACCCACTCTCTCAATACCAGACAGCCAGTCGCCACACGATTGCCAAACAAGTACAAATACTGTCCCATCGTTCGGTTACTTCAATGCTTCAGTCGTATTATATAGTATTTATATCATGTTAGACTGCGAAAGTGGCAAGGATTTTGTTTGCAGCTCTCCATTATATCATGTTATATAATATATCTGGAGCAGACTATGCAATCGGTCTCTGAAGGGGCCTCGTTTTGGTTGCCGGTTAGTAGCGGCCGGAGGAGAAGCTGATCTTCCCCAAAGTGCGGTTGTAATTGTAAATTTCGCCGGGATGCATCATTTATTTGACTCATGGTGCTCGTTCCTCAGTGGGAATGCCTGCTTTAAAGTCTTCTTCCTCGATCTCCATTTCTGGGATATATTTATGCTAACTGCCGTATGGGCGGCGTTGCTCGTAAACCGCATGCCTTACGTCTTCGATACCGCAGATCGAGAAATATGCACCCGCGAAGCTTTACGATCTGCTGAATGAGACCCGAATCGAATCAAAAAATGTACAAGCCGATGTATATTTATTGAAATGGTTGCCATTTTACAATGGTTGTTCTTGGTGTACCGGCAGTTTGATGGGGGGACTAGTCAGATGGCAACGTCCGCAGATTTAATGACAGGAAGCGGGCAATAATGCACTAACACATCATCAGCTGCGGTGAGTGCGTCTACTCCTGAATTTAATCTATTTCGGTTTTCGTTCTTGCATTTTAGACTCAAATTAAAGATGTATCAAAATAAGTTTGGACGTTCAGACAGCCATTAAGTCATAATTTGGGTTTATATAATTTTTAACCCATCAACGCCGAGGGCATTTGCTTGAACGCGCAGCACGTGTGTGCATATGAAAATTGATCTATGAATGATTCTTCAAAGAAGATTATTTATATCAAAGAAGATATTTAAAAAAATCCCAAATATACGCACGAACTTTTGGACTGACCTGATATTATACTTAATTTTTGAACTTTGTCAAATATATTTTTATACATGAGAAGATTTAGTTTTTCCTTCAATATTGAATGGCATAAGATTTTAATTGACTCTCAGTCATAAATTCAGGGCAATTTACAACCACATTTGAAAAAGTTGTATCAAATGTTGCCATTAAGTTATTCCTGATATTTAATTTATGTTTGGTATGCATCAATACCAGATTTAGTGTTTAATATGTGATTATGTCTCATATGAACAAAATATCAAATTTAAATACTATTATAATGTGAGTACAAAATAAAAATACGAATATGTTGATTAAGACCACAAATTCTCCATAGATTCAATATCCTCTAACGTAAAGAATATTTAAACTTTAAGCACATTTGCCTCGGTAGCCCGTAGGTATGCGCCAATAAATAATATACGTATTTAACTGTTTATAATATGCGCAAATATGGGATCGGCCTTAATAACGATTTATGAAGCGCCTCATTTCGGTCATTATTATTGTTATGGAGTAAATTCAACAGCAAGATGTTAATACGTCGTTGAATATTCATGGCGGTTGTTAGTTTTCGTGTATTTTCATCGAAAACCACAGTCGAAATCCCTTAAAAATTACACCAAAATTCGCAAAGTAAGTCGCTCTTCCTTCCTTTTAGCCTTTACCGGGAGCGCTTTCAAGCCCCCACGAAATGGGATTTAATGAAATAGGCTTTCGCGGTGTGCCCTCTTTTTGTCTTCAGGATACCATCTACCTGTATTGATGGAAGAAAGGACCCGAGTAAAAGATAGGACAAAAGTACTTAAACGGCGTAAAACCACTGCTTAGCTGTGTCGCCATTGAAAATTTATAATTCATTGTTTCCCTTTTTATCGCAATGATTTGCCTTCAACGGGGGCTTAATTTATATGCACACCGTAATAAATCGGTCGAGGGGCTAAACAAGGATTAGATGCTATCTACATATCGATCGACCGCTGGAAAATAATTATAAAAATTATATATGATGACTGTTGATTTTGTGCGGATTTTCTCGGAAGCGACTTCTATGAAGGCGGTCGAAGATCGTGTTGAATGGTTTGTCTGGCTTTGCATTTTTCTAGCGCTTCTTCGAATGCTTCGTTTCCGTTGATGATGAGTTGGTAAGTGTCTCGGAGCGTTGGCTGCATTCCTTCGAAGCACTCAGGTTATGGCAGGACATTATTACGTTATGAGTACGTAGACCTTTCGCTGAACTTGTGTTAACGGACTAAACATTGCCAGTTTCGTGCAGGTTGCGTTTCTTCGCGGACCGCTATTCCGTCTTCAATCCACGATCGATCACTGGAAGAACTCTTCTGGGAGAATGAATCTTGTCGAGTTTAAATGATCGTAATATCTGAGCCATAAGGGTGGAGTGTTTCAATTGTGCCAATTAAGTAACCCTCATATGTAAGCATCCCACAAATGATAGTTCTGTTAATTTGTTCAATGCCCCCAGAAACTCGCTAATGCGCTACCATCTATTACTCCAGTTGAAAATTATCACTAAGTATGACTCTCAGACTATTTAAAGCTCAAACTCAATTGTTTTGTTGAGCTTTACATTTGCTTTTATTGCTTGGGGTGAATGAGCATTGTTGCCTCACAAGCGACTTCGCTGTGGTTTTCGATTTCATTCGAAAGCTCCATGTATTCAAATTCCCTCTGAAGTTGTTCTAGAAAGCATCCAATTCAACATTGGGGCTTGAAAAATATACAAAAATAATATAAAAGATAAACTATATCATAAAACTTTTATCCCATGAGAATTCATCATGTAAAGGATCATGGCATTGCGCAATTATTTAATATCAATATTTGACAGATCTTACCTATTCACATTTTTAATGAAAATGGAAGCATTTCCAATAATTTTGATATGGTTTTTATAGCGTTTATACATTTTTTTAAAAAATGTGGTCGTTCACAAACCTTCTCTCAGGTAGATTTTAACCCATGAAATTCAACCGCCAAATCATGGAACTAAATCCATATGGAATTTTAAAATAATACTCATCAGAATCATCTATACGTTCGTATATTTTTTCCCTTATTTAGATTTAAATCCAAATGTTCACAGTATTGCAAAAGAAGCTAAGAATGCAATTTTAACCCTTTGAGTAGCGTGCTAATTTAAAATCTTCATAGTCTTAGATGCTTTATTTGCTTGCCCGCTACTTATCATCCGTACAAATTCACTTATCTGTCAAGATCGCAGCAGCGCGTATGAAGTTTATATTTAACACTCTCGTCGCCCAGCGTGAATCGGTGTTGTGTCTCACGGACTTCAAAAACGTTCATATCCGGTGAACGCAGTGACGAACGAGTTAAATAATTAAACACTGTCGATAGAACAAATACCACAAAAAAGCTATGACTTGCATAGAAAAAGTGATGATGTGTTCCATGTATTTTAAAAACCGCATAACTTTGAAACAGATATATAAAATATATACAAAATCGCATAAAAAAAGTTAATAAAAAACAGGAAAACAATAAGGCAAATTAAAATATAACATTTTTTATAAATTGGTAAAATTTTAAGGATGTCTGACATCTAGCATCTCAAATTCCAGACATCCACTACAAAAATACTAATTATTTTAATTACAAACTATCATTGCTTTGTAATAATTTTCGTAGCGATTCGGAAAAAATATTATGTCCAGTGTCGATGTCATCATTTTTTTCTTTCCAATAATATGGTTCATAATTAGTAAAGATGTCACTATAGTCCCTAAATAAAAATTAAAAAACAAAATGGCGAATGTTTAAAAAAAATCAGTCAAGTAATTTTTTGGCCTTATTTTGTCACAGTTTTAATATTTTTTAAATAGTTAAAAAATAAATTTTGACATAAATCTGGTAGGAATAATAAAGGGTTACATAAAGAAGATTTGTAACCAGTTTAAAGTAAATTAATTAATTAAAACTTGAGATATGATGTCAACCATGTTGAAAAAAGTAGTTTCGAGAAAAACGCGTTAAAAGATTTCATTATAGTAGGATCGGCCAAGTTGCCGCGTTACTAAAATAGCTATAACTCCATAAATAATTGGAATTTTGGAAATTCCTTTAGAGAATGTATTTTCAAAAGTCGTAACATTGGGAAAATGCAAAAATATCGAAATCATTTTTTTTTAAATCTAAACCAAAATAAATCGCACAAAAAGAGGTTTGAGTGTAATACACTCGAAATAGATTAATTATATCATTCACTCGTCATTATTAGTCGATGAATTTGAGTTAATAATCTATACAATTGTGCGATGTACGGAGGAAGCTTTCCGTCTCTCTCCGAGCTCAACGTACAAGAGTGCTCTTTCTGAATCACTGGAATTCGCTCGCAAATACGCGATCATCCTACCATACAGGTTAAATATGGTGATTTAAGCCTGTGACTTTAAATAATGTTAGTATTGCAACTAAATAGTTTATTTATACACGGTATGAGCACATATTACATCACTCAACATGGTCCAAATCATGACCTGAATAAATCCTTGATATATTGATGCTTCATTTTTGAATATAGCAAATGTTAGATTAAAATAACCTCTATTTAAAATATTTTTGTACACTGTGTCATCTCTTTTATCTTTATTCGGTGCACTTCGCGTAGAAGTCTGTTAAAATGCTTCCTTGCATAAATTTATGCAGCTTGTTTTTTGTTGTTGCTGCGAAACTACCGGTGATAAAATTGCATTAAAAACATTTTTTATGTATACATACTTTTTGCAATAATAATTATATCGGGGGTGGTGGCGTGTGTTTGCCAACTGTGACCGCGCGCTTTTTTGCCCGTTTGCATTCATTCCGTTTAGTATGCAACACGCGAACAGCCTGAAAATGAATGCAAAATGGCGCTTGCTGGACGTGCCGGAAGTGATTAAATAAAGAAGTGTTGCCAGTTACGATCTAACTATCGGCACTTTAGACAATCTCCACGGACGCCTCTGGAAATATTACTGATTGATTCTGGACCCCCGATCCAACTCCCCGTGTGCATGCACCGATGGGGGCCTTTGATCGCACCCATTGATATTACATACTTTTTTTTTCGAAACATTTAATTTTTCTTAATTTGCATCGATTGAATTGAGTTCAATTGATACAGTATAATAAGTGCAACGAACTTACAGTCCGTATTTATTTTCCAGTAGTTACTTCCTGTCCGTAATTATGGTGTAAATCATCGCCCCGTTTAATTTGTGCTAATTTATTTTTATGGCATAAAATTTTGAACAACCTTTGTGTATTAGACTTGCCACCCTACGTAGCCGTCGTAATTTTTAACGTTCAACGACGAAAATTAGTTGACTTGCACACTTTTAACAACGTTCAGCTGAACTTCATTTTAACGTTGTATTTTTTTTCTATTTTCAGGTGAGTTCGTCAGGGGTTTCAATTCGTCTGCCTGTTTCTCCACGAAAGGTAACACATTAATAATTGTAATAAAAATATTACATGTTAGTCAATGTTATCAAATAGATTTTTATCCTCTTACACAATATGTATAGAGAGCAAAATAATTGCCATGAAAACCATATTGTTTGATGTTGTGAAAAACATGTAATATCAAATTGCACTTTTACTTTATTTTATGTTGAACTAACCCATTTCGTTTGTACGAGATTATGGACACGAATAGATAATCAAAGATATGAACATCAATTCGATTTTTTAGTCTTATCGATAAAGGCCATTGATGCATCATCCAAATATACAGGGTGTTTTGCACATGGATCGACATTTTTTTTTTTTGGGGATTAGTGGATTTTTTAACTACGTTACATACATAGGCCTTATGTCCTAAGAGTCAGGGTTGTCGAAATTTTTTTTTCAACATTTTGAAAAAATACCCAAAATTTCACCTTTAATACCTAAATACCACGAAATTACAATTTTTGTGTTTTGGTAATATATTTTATTTATCTAAATGCATCATTGTTTTATGCATTCGGTTAAAAATATGAAGACATATGGAGTTCGAAGCTTCCAAAAGTCACAAAAAATGTGCAAAAACTAACGACTATTTTTAACTTAGTTTTATTTTAAAAAGTTCTCTAGTTTATATCCATTTTAACTATATGCTATAAGTCATACAAATTATTAAATAAGTCGTTAAACTTGACAAGCTACCAGTTTGCCAGGGTCAGGGTTAATAATATGCACTACATATTTTTATTATTTCAACTGTAGTTGTCTAAAAAAAAATCTATTTCGATAACCCTGATACTTAAGACATAGGGCTCATGTGTGAAACGTAGCAAAAAAACCCCTTAATCCCCAAATTTTTTTTCCAGTCCATGTGCAAAACTCACTGTATATTGTATATTTTTCCAAAAAATGGTTTAAATCTTATTGTGTTTATTTGGTAACGCCTTTCTGGACTCAAATTTGGGCTCAAATCCAGATTGTGGAAAAAATTTTCAGGGTATTAAATTTACCCCGATTTCCTGTTTCTAAAATTTAAATAATACGGCAATTTATAAAATTATGATTATAAGATCGCTTATGAATGACTGGATTAACAAAATTAGTTAAAATATTTAAAAACAAAGATAATTTCGCTCATCACTCATAGATTACCTCATATTGAAATAATCCAATCCTGACCTAACTATATGTGGAAGGCAATGGGATACCATCCCATTAAATGTTCTTCTTATAGAAAAGTTTCCAAAAGCAAATCGCCGACATCCGATAGCAAATTTGGGGTCTTAAAAAGAAGAATACATGTTTAAAATCAATCATGATTTTTCGCACACATTATTGTGTGACTATTTGAATAAAGCAGTCTCATAAAATCTATTCCATTTATCGGTTATTAGCTATTGAAATAATTTATCGAATTATATGGGTCTACAGCTGTTTTCAAGCTAACCACACATGATAGCATTAATTGAAGCGTAATATAATCTAATGTTAAATAATATCGCGGTATTGTGATTTAGAAGCGGTCTGGTTAGTTAGAGTGTTTTGAGGGGTTTGTTAACCACAAAGTGAAGAGGTTGCGGGTGAATAATATGATTGTTTAATTGAATTTTGTGTTTAACCACCTTTTGATAAGTGACTCCGGCCTCGAATAGAAGTATCCCAATAAATAAACATTAATAGGCTTCGAACAATACACCCTTCTCTGCATTGTACACAGTGCATGGCACAGGGTGTTTCAAAATTATAGCCGAATTATCATTTGGATTGGAATTCGGGCATGTGCTTAAAATCACTTATTTTTATGTATGTAATACGGATGCTCTGCTTTGGAGCAACGTTTCGATGAGCAGAAGATACTTCATATTTTACGAGTCGTCGTAAAAATAAATCGCATAGTGCGCTAGTCGAGACTGTGTTGGGAGCTCATTTTTTAAGGAACTATTTTATTTTAAATAACATATACTGGATTTCTTTCCTCGGCGAGGAGAAGAAGTAACGGTGTCGTAATTTCAGCTTGCACGTAGTTACCAATCTACTTTTGCCGAGGACATAAAAATTACAGCTTTCGTCTACCATTTTTAGCGTGTGAAAGACCAGTATAAAAGTACGGTGCTTTTGCAGAGAAACATCAGAAAATATGAATTGTTTGTTTTGAGAATCATTGAACTTGAAGTTAGTAAAGTGTTCCATGCATTCACAAGTACCGAATGAATACGTATGAAGAAATATTTAATACTTATTAACTCATTCAGGTACGTTTACGCCAAAACGCGTATTTTTGACATGACTTTTTATGCTATGCTTTGAATTCCTTCCTTCATGAAGTTCCTTTTCAATAACGCAACGTACAGTGGGCGCGTATATTTTCTTTAGGACGTATATATACGTCTTGCCCACCTGGCATGAGTTCATATTATATTTTTTTAGCAATGCTTAGAATTTATAAAAAAATCAATGAAATATATTTTTTTTATTTATTTAAATACAAAACATATAGAAAAGTTAACAAATACAAAATATTAAACAAAAGTACCCACCAAATTTGAAACATAAAGTTTAAAATAATAAAATATATCCAAACGTAAATTCAAAACTCAACTTCTGTGTGATATATTTTAAAACAGTTGCTGACATGTAGTGCTACCTCACAATCTGGACACCAGAATGTAGATTCTTTCTTTTGTAATAAATCTTCTTTAAATTTGTTATTTGAAAATGCCTTTCAACTAAGCGTGAAGGTTTGGGTGTAATGCTGTTTTTTATGGCATAGGTTGACTTTTTACTATGTTGTCTAAACTGAAAATTAATACGCCTTTATGGTCCTTCCGTTTTAAAACTATACATTTACCTTATGCTACTAGTCACCGCTTACTAAATACATGTCCACCCCAACACAAAAACAAAGTATAACCAATTTGCTACCTATTCGAGGACGTATATATACGTCCTAACCAATTTCGATGCAGTTTATGTTGGACGTATATATACGTCATGCACACGTTAAATACAAGTTTCATACACACTTCGCGGTCCTGACAGATAAGTGGATTTGTATGCATTATAAGTGTTAAACGTGCGATTAAAGCATTTAAGTATATGATGTGATCAATATTATTTTTTTCGTAATGGAAAGATTATCAATCATTTTTCGTCATACATTAATAAATATTGATAATCGCCAGACCTTTAATATAGGATTTATAGTCATTATTGTATTGTATATGATGCGCTTGTCATTTTGGATCATAAATAGGAGATGCGTATCGATACACGATGTTATTTTGGACGTTCGTATCATAAATTGAATAAAATAATGAATGACGTTTTTGGGTCACCGTGTGGATGGATGGTTATTTAGGTGTTCAATGTACGTATGAACTCCGCGCACGTTTGCCATAGGAATACAATTCAATAATGGAAATCTCATAGATTCCTTCGCGTTTGTATCATTTAGGGGCAATGTTTTATGGGGTATTTTGTGAAGATTTATGGCTGACACGCCTGAGAAATTTTCACTTCGTCTTGTTTTACTTTTTAATGCCGCTGAGTAATCCCACAAGGATAAGGGATCTTCTTCTAGGACTCGCGCTTAAAATATCTATTCATTCAAGGAAATATTTTTGCTCCTGTGCATGTATATAATATATGAAATTTTCGTCTTGGAGAATTTTCGCCAGGACAAAAAGGAGGCCCGGAATAAATAATTTATATATTATAGCACAAGGATTCCCCTCGACAAGATATCGTACCTTTACTATTCTTCTTGATGAATTATGCGCGGACATGTATATCTCACGTGTCCTTTTTGCTCCTTTTTCATATTTTTTCATTTTCATTTCTTGAGTTATTCTTAAGTCCGCACGATATTATATGCATCCGCCGTGTCGGCCAAGTTATTCTTCATTATGTAAGTAATTATAACGAGTTGCCGTAACCGTAATATAAATTCACGGTCGCATTCACACAGACCCACGAAGACTTTGCAATTATCCTAAAAGGTGAATGTTTTCTCACTAATTGTAGACAGATTAATGGAATCAATCACGGGAAGTCCGTCGTAATAATACCGGGTGCATATCGTATCAGAGAGGCTAGATGTTAGATAAGATAAGTGAACAATGTGATCGTCAGCCACATTTCCCAGATAGAGATTCGAACCCGGGATAATTCAGTCAACAATTGACATGTATGAGCGTCATTGAATGTTTTTTTCTCGAACTCTGACATCGAAACGTATGGATTTATTCAATGTGTCCCCTATAAGTATGTAAATAAATTTTGTTGTCAAAGAATTTCAACATCCGAGCTACAAATGGCTTTTTGTGGGCCTCGTGTATGATTTATCATTAAATATTTCAAGGATACCACCAATATATGTATAATATATACCCAATCACAAAAATATGATTTTTGTACTTAGAATATGAACAAGCGTTCTTAAAGATATTATTCTATTAAATCTGATTTGTCAATCTGTATGGTAGGATGATCGCGTATTTGCGAGCGAATTCCAGTAAATCAGAAAGAGCACTTCTTGCGCACATCGCACGAAATTTATCGACTAATAATGATGTGTGAATGATATAATGAATCGATTTCAAGTATATTTTTTATGTTTACATGAAAAAAATAACGAATATGTTGTGCTATCGACAATATTTATTTATTTAACTCATTCATCGCTGCGTCTAGCAGATAAAACATAAAATAATAATATAAAAGATAAAACAACACCTAAGAGAAGATGCGCCACATGTCGTCCGTGTTTATTCCGTGCGTTATAATATCGCATCGCTATTATTTCTATTTATGCTTCACTATCAAAATTGGGCCCCATGAGAAACAACACCAATTCACGTTGGGCGACGAGAGTGTTAAATATAAGTTTTATACACGTTGTTGCGATTCTGATAGACAAGTGGATTTGTACGGATTATGAAGAATATGAAGATTTTAATTTAGTTCACTACTCAAAGGGTTAACATTATGCTACTGCTATAATCATTTGACAGATTTAAATTTCGGTCATTTCCCACTGTACACAGGGGAGGACCATTTTCATTGTCAATTTAGGGCTAAAAACAAATACCCTACCGTAAGGAAATATTATATTATACTCATTTATCTAGAGTCGTAACTAGGATAAGAAGCGCCCGTGGCAAGTATCTAAATCAACGCCCCCCCCCCCCCCCCGATATCCATTTTTTTTTTTAAAATCAATTAATACTATTATAATTTATGTTTTAAAATAATATACAGAGATAGTCCCAAAAGTACCCGACTTAAAGCATAGATAGCGGCTACTGTAGTAAAAAAATAATATAATAGAAAGTGTCTAGACGTTACATTGCTCCCATGATCATAGAAAATGCCACAAAAAAAACCCTAAAAGAGAATGGAGTGGTCATAAGGTTTGTATGCTCAATCGGTCCGCTTTTTGGACCGCTGATATGACGAATAAGCGCCTCGCGATCGGATGCCATACTTGAACATAACGATAACGAAGAAAAGAAGGATTAAACAACCTAGTTTATATTATAAAAAAGGACAGAGTCAATCAGTGTCGGTTCATGTAAAGTAGAATGGTTAAGTAAATAAAAACTTTCGACCGAGTCGGTATTCTGCGTTTTGCGCCCCAAACCCAGTTGCGCCCGTGGCGGGCGCCTGCTTTACCACGCCCTTGTTACGACCCTGCATTTATCATTTTAAAAAACGATTTATACTTTTGTCCAGATTCTCTATCGATGCTCTTGTGCGATTTTTAATGTTCCTATCACTTAAAAATAAAATACCTTCTTAAAATATGGATTTAAATCAATCTTGTTTTTGGTCTTCCTTCATGCTCCATATAATATTTTATTAAAGTTTCAATAAGGACACTATCTAATTTCGTCCAATCGTGTTTTATTCCTGTATTACAGGCTCTTCGATATAATTGCCGATTAAATTAAGATTATCTTTATAGCCTATATCTCGATTAAGTTCGATAAGATCCAGAATTTATGATCTTCCTAATGAATTAATCTCTGGATGTCTTCCTTGAGACGAAGATACTGCTTTTTGATACATTGTAATGCAAGCATTACATGTGTTATATTGAAGACTTGCGTGAGTGCTGCCACTATGAAGGTATAGGTCTCACATTTAAAAAAATATAATTAAAGCAATTATTCCCTATAAACGAGTGGTTGCTCAGTAGATTTCTTAATTGTTATTTTCGTCATGCATTGTGCATCGAGACGCCGCTTTGCTCGATGCACGATGCGCTTTCTAGGCCGCAAATGCATTTCATTATTTGCCCTCCTTTTCATAGCATTCAACTCGGTCTGCTCAAGTTCAATCCCAGACTCGCCCATAACCGACAGGTTGAACAGGTGAACAGTCAGGGGTCCTAAATTTTGTTTTAGGAAAATCTTCGATCGTGTTAAAATGAAACCGCGTAAATCAGATGCTTTAGTCATGCAAAATGGCTTCGAACAATCGTATATGTAAAATTTACATACATACGATTGCCGCCTCTTATAAATTAAGATTTGGATGTGTTTCATAATCAGTTGTGACTTCAGTGCTAAGAAGCGTGGTACTGTCTACTTATTCTTGTAATTTTCAAATAGTTTGTGGTAATACCATTGAATAATATGCGCTGGACGGAATGGATTACCTTAAAGGTGAGATTTATAGTCATACTTCTTCTTTTTGACATTCACTTTAAAATCATCTATAATATTTCCACAATTCTATCTTCTTTTTTAATTCGTAAATAGGGAGTATTTAAACTCTCAGATACACCCATATGTCCTATATATAGTATCTAGATTTGATTTTGCATATGAAATACTAGCCAGTTGAGATGATCGATTTGCTCGTATATTAATTTGCTTCATCGCATAAATAATATATAGAGATTTGTCCTTATTTTGATCAGAATTTATGTCCTCCGTCGTTGCTATTTCTATATGGTCGTCATATTGAATACCAGCCGAAATAATTTATGTACTCGCTAATAACCCAATCATTTATGTGTTTTAATGGCGCTAATTAAATTAAATATGGCAATTATTAATTGAAATATACACTCATGGTATAATGTGTCTGCGGTTGTTGAAATAAATCGTGTAGTTTATTATGGAAAAAAAGAGCCGAATCAATTATGCAACCCCCGTTGCATGACGCATATTTGTTATTTTTCGTATCACATCTGGTGTGGGTCTTCCATCAATTTATCAAAAGCTTCTAATTATTCTTATGCTACGTCTCTGTCAATCACACACCCCTGCGAAGATACGTCTTCTTCATTTCGTCTACTATTGTTTTTATGGCCTGTCTAGATCAGGGGCTACCAATTGGCCTATGGTCGGGGACAAGCCCATAATATGAATGGATGTAAAGTGTTCCATTTGATCTCATTAACTTGTATAAAACTATGTGTGTAAATATATTCATTCTGTATTAGGTAGATTTTTTACTCGAATTGAATGTATAAGATGGTCAAAAGTTGAGAATTTAGATAAGATCGCTAATAAAGAGGACTTATTGGAGCTTCTTATAAGGAAAGCTGCTGATTCCAAAGAAAGTAACGATGGCGAAGAATCGGTTTTATAACTGCTAACTTAATTTTTAAAAGCTTCCAATTTGAAAAAAAGCTTTTTTCTCAAAGGATCATGATCTTTCATAAGATGCATCACGGTATTTGATAGCCATATTTAAAAGTACCAAATTTTCAACTCAATTTAATTGATGTTGTTCATTAAACAATTCAAATAACGCCATTGAATACCAAGAATAAATCCATTTTTTAATTTTTAGAAACACCCTTCTTAAAGCTGTTTTCCAGAACAGATCCAACGTGCAAAAACAGAATTAGATGTACTTAGGGTTTTCCAAACATATTCAAGTGATGATTTTTCCCTATATCTGTATCAATGAGGGATTCGAATAGGAACTGAATCGGAAAACAGTTATTTTGTTAGAAATAAAATCCGAACTGAACAGATTCAAAAATGTAGGTTTGTTTCAGTTCGATTTTGTATTGAACTCAAAAAAAAACAGATTAAAGACTCTGCTTTATTCTATAAGACAATAAAAATAATTTAAACCAATATGCATTGGAAGATATTTTAATAATTAGAAGCATATTTATTGTTATAAAAATATTTTTATAAATAAATATAGCCAAAAGTCCTGTATACTTCAATCGTGATAATATGGATTTGAATTGTTTAATACATAACATGTTTATATTTGTCACCAAAAGATTTTTTAGAAAATTCTGGACAACTTCATAAAAAAATGTAGAAAATTCTGATCCCTACACTTGATATAGAAATTAAAAATAATACAGAGAATAAAGGGAGTAAATTCAACAATATCATTTAATATGCTCATTATAGAAGAAGTTATCAAATTCATAGTTTAAATAATATATAAATTAATTATACTCAGAATTGAACCGAAAACCGTTATTTTTTGAGGTTGTAAACCGAAAACGAACCGATAAATAATTTTTTCATTGATAAATTTAGTCATTGTCAAATTAAAATTGATTTTTAATGCATTTTCAAAGAAAATTGTATTTTATTGGTTCGAATGGATTGGTCTGAATTGATTTTAGCGTGCTATTATTTTGTAAATCCGCAGACTACAGTTTTGAGACTTCTGTGACATTTTACAGTGGTCAATCCGATTAGTGACGAACAAGAGTGCTTCGGTTGGCCTCATGTGTGTATATATGCGTTGCTTGATGGCCTCTTAACCGGTTTGTTCTGAGGGTAAGAGAACCGCAAATACCTTCTCGAATAAAGCACACCAACTTATTTGAACATATCCTTTGCTCAACACTCCATCAACGTAATGAAACAATATTAATCTCAATATTTTATGATGCATCGTTTATGAGAAAATCGTTTGTTGGATGAATCTTTTGAAGCATTTGAAGCACTTCATTTAGATTTTTTGTCGGGTTGTCGGTTTCGAATGCGACTTTCGCGTTGCACATGCCAGCCTCCTCGACTGGAACACTGGAGGTCTGGACCGGGCGTCCTTCCCGCTCTTGCAGCAGTTTCTTTTTGTTTTCTTCCTTCCTTCTCTCGCCGAATGACTTCCAGCCGAGTCGGCATCAACTTGCGCTTTCATTACTTGCAATTGCATCTTGCATTCTGTTCTCACGTGTGTGCAACGCAGCTCGCGTGCACCCGAACTCTTTATTTCTCTCGTACGTTTCGCCTCCACAAAGCTATCCTTCATCGCAACAAGTGCTCTTTGAATCCTCGTGACATGTAGTTCAGTTCTCAGTGTCCAGTGTGTTGTTCTACCTGCTTTCATGCGATTGGTATGCCCACATCTTATATTACGATTATTAATTTCGTCCCATCGCGCCGCGAATTGGCATTCATAATCTCGATTTTAGCGCATCTCGTACCAATTGACCGCAATTGTCGGTTCAATGACGCCACTTAGTATCAATTTAAAGTCGTGACGTAAAAACCCGAACGAATATAAACATTTTTTGTATGGAAAATTTATCGCACATACCGCATTCGAATGCTCCTTCCATTTATAAACTCAATGGTTGCGGGTTCAAAGCTTGTTTGTGTGCATTTAGCCTGCAACGTGGATGCACATTTTGCATTTCGTTTATTTGATCTACTTTACTGACCCGCCTTGGAGGCAACAAGTATAAAACGCTTGTGCTGACTCAGAAAGCTTTAAGCTCATTCCGGGCATTGTTGCCTTTGAACTTTTTATATTTTTATTTTGAAAAACTAATTTCATATCAAATGCGACAAAAGGTCACTTCACGTATTTTTCTGCACGAAAACATTTTTCAGCAAATTTAATTTTGCAATAAAATATTTAACAACATACTTTGTTATATTCTCCAGAACTGCACCGAATAAATACATACAAATGTGAACAGCATAATTTTTGCCCCCTAATGTTACATCTTTGATTCAGTCAATGGACCGAAGCGTTATACAAATCCGACAAACGTTTTGCAACGCGTTGTCGGACTATAGAGTCCCCGATCCCTTGTAGTCTGGATATTTTGGAAAGGAGTACTTGTAATTATTATAGAATTAGCATCATAAACACGGCGAATATAGGCTCAGAAATTGGCGCATGTTTCTTTCCTGAAAAAACCACATATACAAAGCTTCAACTACCTCTGAATGATTAACTTTTTTGAAAGTTTGTCTCTTATTTGCCAACTTATTCATTACGATTTAGGTGGTCCAAAATCACATTTTTACATAGACGAAGCTTTGTCGTACACATATGGACATTATTGGGATGTCGGACTACAAGGGGCGCCGGATTAGACTGGAGCCGGATTACCGCGGGTCTACTATATCTGAATTATGTGGATTATTGGACAATTTAAAATGTTTTTAAAACGTAGATAGAAAAAAGATCAAAGAGTGGCTCAATCATGATTTAAATGATACAGGTTTTAATCATATGGATGATGCAAATATCGTTTATTTTGTTTCTCAGTTATAAAACGGCGTTGATTTATGTTGAAACATTGCTAATTTTTTTCTTAAATTTCCTATAAATATTGAGTATTAAAATTATAAAACAATTTTTTATTGTAAAAATTTTATGATTCGGATTATCCATGTTTTTCAATTATTCGCGCCCTTCTTCCCCAATACTAACCCTGATAATCGAGAGTATATTATATTTGCAATATTTGATAATTTATTGTCGATCTGAATCTTAATGGGAATTGTATATTATCAATAAAGTAATAATCAACTGGGCGTATTGATGATTATTTCCTGTGTTATTAAATCGTATTTTCTATGCAAATTGTGTACCAAGGTCGATTAAATGCACAATCAATTGCATGAATATTGATACAATTCATCGACAATCAGCGTTGAGGTGACATCTATTGGCATCCTTGTTAACATCTTATTGATGGTATGCTATTTTCAAGCAGAGCATGTTAAATATTTGTGTTTAATCTACCGTTTTTCACTTTAAAATATTGATGCGTTTTTTGTATCGTAGCTTTTGAATGGAGCTCTCTTCAAGTACAGATTTAAGTCCCGGAAGTTAAAAAAGTCATAGGAAGTCAAGTTTCGTGAAATAGGGTGGATGAAGTACCACCAGCGCCAAAGCTTCTATCCTAAGATTCCACTGTTTCGAACGTGTCTGCTATAAATTTGTGATGCAAAAACGAATTTCGGCACTGTCCATCAATTATTTAATAATTTCAGGGTGCTGTGTTCTCAAAGCTATCTGCATACGAATGCTTGAATACCGGCGAAGCGAGCTTAATGCACCTCAAACTATATTCATATCACACCATTTCAAATCGCTTTGCAATTTGCATTTATAGGATTAATCCGGTCGCATGCATGCACATCATAAGCAATGCATGCGAAAAACGCTCTCACATTCTTCAGTTGTCCTTAGTGATTTAGAATGTCGCATTGCAATTGCACTCGGAGCTGCCGCAATGTGCTGATGATTAATGAGCGAAATTTTCTCCCGCATATCCTCAGATAAATATGTGTATTATTTATTTATCCGAGACACATACAGACACGTGCACGCAGCATTACACGTGGGTCGCAAAGCAGAGCGACTCCACATACTCATGGAACGAGTTTTTGAATTTTTAAATTGCTCATTGTGCGATGGAATGCTTCCCCCAACCCCACTTACGACACCAACTTCATCGCCACCCTCCTCCCACTCCTTCACGTGCCTCTCGTTCTCTTACTCTTCCTGGCACTTCACTCAGGTGGATATTACCTGACTGAAGCTCTTCACGTTTCTTGCAAACCACGATTCTTAGGGTTTGATTGCAACATCTACGTACGTGCAGCATGTTTGTAAAACATTGTTTCGAAATACCTCCACAATCCCTATTGACAATCAATTACATATTCAGACTGAAGAGCATGAACAAAAATCATACAAAATCCATTTAAATATAATCGAAATTGATACTTTCAATATGAAGCTGTGAATATATCAAGACATCTTATATACATACAAACGGTAATTTATAAGTATCTTCTGTCATAACATAAATACCGGACATACCGGATTCATGCACAGTAATAAATCAAATTAGATTCTACGTTTAAGTCGTGGGTCTAAATATTGTATATCAAAATATACTTCAAATTGTCTATACGCTGATATTTTTTGGTAAATAATTTGCTCATCTGAATTAGTTATAAAATCATGTTAAAATGATTTATACTTATATATAGCAAATATTGAGGATCAAATCACGACCAGAATAGATAGTCGCATTTTACATGGTCGCTCGCCGCTTCAATTTACAGTGGATTTAATCTTATTTTTGAGTTAAATTGATTACGCAGATTTGTATGATAATAGAATTCAAATTTGCTGAGAACGTGCTTGATAAATACATGTCAAGCTGTTAGATCGATGGACAAAATGTTGGTTTATTCATGTTTTTTTGCGAGTCTGGCTCTCAAATTGGGCCACAATTTTTAGCACCACCTAAATGTATTTTCGAGCATTCCAAGATTTAATAATTGCTCCGGTCGCCCATTCAGATTTGCTTAATCCATTTTCGGCAATTAATGACCGTCATTAAAATTTTCGTCTAGAAAGCCTCCCAACCCTCAAGACGACGAAAAAATTCATTCTCTGCGTAAACGGTTAGAGCTCCCAAGGTGCAAATCTCATAATTTCACCAACAAAACTTAGTCAACGTCATTTCTTTTTTATTCCACTCTTAGAATTTGCGTAATTGAATTCATTCTCTACTTCCATTTCGAAAGAGAGTGCCTCTCGCCTCACCCTCGTCTTTCGAGTTACTTCTCCCGCAAAATAATTATGTTTCTACCTTTTTTCCCCGTAAGCTATTCCTGCCATTTGTGTCTAAAATTTTCGACTGTGGCATGAATTAAAAAATATATATTTAAAAATATGAACTAGCTCTAATCCAGCTAAGAGCGTAGTTGCTCGAACGTATGACTGCTTATCTCCTTTGACTTATGTGCTAGAAGTTTGTTGATCCCAAGTTTGGATCTCAAGTCTTGCAATATTCCTTCCTGAACATCGCAGATCGTGTGGTAGCACTTCTTTATTAATTCAATGTCAGTTCGTCGAAACATCGCTACCTAGTCTGAATTTCGGGTCTTTTCCTTCGAACCGCCGAACACTCCTCTTAATACTCTTGCAATTCCAAAGCCTTTCATGTTCGCTGAAAGCATGCATTGGCTTTTAAATAAAATATCCATATTCATCATCTATGTTGCTTTATAATGACACAATGAAAAATAATAAAGACGCGTATTGAATCTCCCCCTGACGTTTTTGCAGGATGCATCAATTATCATTAATGACACCTATCATAGTAGACCGGTCCCCACGGTACTTCGTACTATGCCACTGAAAAAATAATACAACGCTACACCATATAATTATTTTTTTGCACTCCATAGTTCTTTTTGTTACACAACCTTAAATGAATATAAGCATTTGTATTTTCTCACGTTCATAACAATTTCTTGGAATTTTTTGCACTGCCATTATGCACTAAAAACTCATCGATGAATAAGAAACGGTATATTTTCAACCAAGTGCATTTGTAAAATTAATTTAAAAAAGTACATTAGTAAAAGTACACAGACAGAATTTAGAAATGTCTCTTAAATCTCAATAATTTGCATCTATTTATAATATCTTGAAATAGTGCTCAATGGTTTATTTGGTTCCATTTGAATATCCAACAATGGAAAACGAATAATAGGCTTGGTATTAATATTTCATTATATTTAGTGGTATGTGTGTCAAAATTTGAATCTCAACAATCGACAGTTTGATCGCTTTTTAAATTGCTTTTTAAGCTTTTTTTCAATACGGCTATTTGCATCCATCTATCAGGTTATATGCAATATTTACAGCTTCCACTAGATCAAATATAAAACGGTTTAAATTGGTAAATTTCTATATGATAATTTAAAAAATTCAAACAAAAATCGCCTTCTTTTTAGCGCATATCATGCGCATCAAAACACTCCAAATCGGATTCAATTTAGTCTGACATTAAGCAAGAATCATTATTTTTACGACTTTGGATAGGTACTCATTTTCTTAAAGCCACTCGCTGTTTAAAATGCTTGATTCAATCATTATCAACGATACGTGGTCGTTTTATTTAGCAACTATTAAACTCATGCTCGAGGAGACTCCAGCTTTTGATCTTAAGCTTTTGGGATTTTTCTAAAGAAATTGATATTAATTTTAAACTGGAACTTGTTAACCTAAGTAAGAAGTAATTACATTATTACACTTAAATGTCATATCTCTAAATATCTCATCTCATCATTTGTAAAAACATACAGATAGCTCACGCTTAATAATAGACACTTTTCATAATATTGATGCACTTCAAAGACTATAAATTATTGTGATTAATATTCAAAGGATTAAATTTACATCTTGATCTTTAATCAAAGTACGCGTATGTAAATTAAAACGTTTATTTTGTGTCCCCAACACATTTCCAGGACCGTATCTCCTAATAACTAGAGCGTATGTTTATTTGGCAACACGTGATCTTTTCCCGGATATCCGCACCACACTTTTCAGTTGCACCCTCTTCAACTGTCCCGATGTGTCCAAAGCCTCTCTATCCTCTGTTTTTATATTGATATTCCATTAACTAGATATGTGGCGTGCGACCACCACCCGAACAACATTTTACACCCATAAAATTGATTGATACCCCCATTCGCCCAGAGCTCCCCCCCGGCCCGCCGTGGTGTTTTTATCCCTTTGGGGGAAATTCGACATCTATTTTATGGATGCTACGTACATTTAACCTTAACACTATAAGGCCGCATATTGAAAATTACATATTGAAATCATAACAGATTGAACTCAACTCGCTGGCGGAAATAAACGTTTGGATAAACTCATGAAAATTTATATATTCCACAGGCGAAATCTCATTTATGGCTCTATAAATATAAAATAGCCCGGCCAAAAAAAGACCAGATACGGGTCGTAGGATATAAAACGATAACCTTATCCTTGATTGAAAACCATTGCTAGGGACATTCCCCATACCATGTGATTTCTACATGGGCCCTTCCACTTCCATGCGGATGACATTATTACTAGATTTATTTCGCAATTATGAAGAGCTTTTCACTCTGAATGCGCAATAAACTTTTTTAAGGTTCGAATAACAATTTTTTGCTATTTTGATGAAAAATATTCAAATATAAAGAGTATCAATCCTCTTAAGAAAATAATAAGATTTACTTATGTTACTTTTACTTATTATTTGATAATAGTTTTAAATTTTTCTTAGGGTGCTTGAAAGGCGATGTATGATAGACAAAATTCAGGATTGATGTCAATTTTGAGCGATAGACAATCGAATATTCAAGCAAATTTAAAATTTTTATAAACATAAAATCACATACGAAAAAATAAATATATGGAAATCCGTCTTCTTTGGTATTTGTCCGTTTGCCAAGAAATTGCAAAACTATTGGCAGTATTTATGCAAACAAACACGTCCAAAATTATCGTCATTGAATTGAAATTTTGATCGTTTCTCATGTGTTCGTATACTCTTCGAATATCATTATATTGAGCAATAAAAGAGAATTAAGTGACATGACATGCGTATAGAAAATTATATTTATTGAATTTGGCATCGTCGGATGTGTCCTTCCACTTTCTACAATTCACATTATTTCGATTTCAATGATCATTACAATGCAATAAATTCCAAATAACTGCGAAAATTAGTAAAATTGTGCAATTAAAAAGTGCGCGGGTATTTTTCCAATTCGACCGCTCACGAGGGGGCGTTTGACTTTTTAAAAATTGTACCAACGAGTGCTATTATATATTTTATTCGGCGCTTTTCAGTATCGGAAATATCGATCCACTTTGCGGGCATTACCTGTGTAATGCCAGATTACACCCAAAAGACTCGTTCGTCATAAAATAATCCATGGCTGCTGTATGGCCACAGTCTGGAAGGTCCACCCTAACCTAAACTCCTACCCACCCATCTGTTACCCTAACAGATTGTTCAACCCTTTAACCCCATTACAAACAAAGGATTGCTAAGTTATCTTAATATAAAACCGTAGATCTATGCTCACATACTTACGGAGGCTTAATTCGGAATATTCGCAGTATAATGAGTAGTGCGACTCACTCCGATGTAAGTGAATTTAGCGTTGATCGATACGGAAGTCGTTTTCCGCTTAGAGTGAGTCAAAACAATGCAACTTATTTACGTTTCCCTAACGAGTTTTGTTCAGAGGGAATAAATAATTAACCCTTGCGCTTCAACCCTTATTCGCCTTAAGGTGAAATATTATATGGTAAGACGACGCGCCCGAGCTGTAACCCTATACTCGGCAATTAATCTTACATAAAAACACACTTTGCGCTCAGTTTTAGCATTTGATTTTTTAATACGCAACTTAAGCTACCATCACATGGCTGAAGGCGATGCGAAATAGTTAATTTGCAAAATTTGTAATGTAATTTGTTAAAAATATTTAAATTACCTACTTGAATTAAAAATATATAAGCATAATGAATGCTCGTTATAATGATTCGAATTCAAAGCTAAACAAAGAAAATAAAAACAATTTTGAATTTGCTGATTTATAATTGCTGAGAATGTTATGCATTTTCATAGATTGATAATTGGATTTGTAAATCATGCATGAACCGAATATTCAATTAAGTATAATCTTATAGACTTTTATCAAAAACTTTCAATTTTAAACCGTTAATACTGTCAAACCACTAGTAGCAACTAGGGAATCAGGTATTTAAATGCTAGTTCGAGTTGATGACCGCGTTAGCCCCCATTTTCATATAACACCATCAATTTGACTGATAAAATTCCTTTTTGCTGAGACTACGGATTAAAACTCGCAAAATTCTCGATTTCGCGGCAAATTATTTATTTCCGTCGCTGCAGATGAATACTTGTACTACTATAATTGACTTTAATGTGATTCGTAATTATATTACGGAAGAATACAAAAATTCTGAACCGCGTATCTATTATATTTCATATCGATACTACCATTATTAGAGTCGAGGTGTAGTAAATACATCACCGGGAGGGAAAGGTTACTATAACAATTTGAAAAACATACTGTATATATGTATACATAGATTAGACAGTCACTGCCCCTAGGCGTCGCCTAAGCTCGCCAATTAATATTTACGCCACTGTTTCCAAGCGTCCAGATTTCGGCGAGATTTAGTAGCCTTCGTCGTGCTGGTGAGATGTACGATTTCTGTTAGATAAAAATTTCAATCTAGATTTTTTCGAGATTACGTTTACTAATCCCAGGGTTCATGGGCACCTAAAACTATCCGGGATCCCGGGATTTGATTCCCTAGTAGCAACGCACTCATAATTAATCGATGCAATTGTATTTTTCGTAATACGCATTTAAAGATTTTTATGTGAAATTTTTCATTGCTCTTCACAAAAAACGTCACAAAATTAGGATAAGATTTCTTGAATCGGAGTTTTAAATGGATCTATAATTACATAGCAAAATTATTATTGCAAACCTAATCATTAAGAAGTGAGCGATTGTTAAATTTGATATTTATTTAATAGTTAAATTAAATTACGAACACTTGATATGGCGAGGCCTGAATAATAATTATTTACTGTTTAAAATAAAAATAATTTATAAAAAAAATCTTAAGTCAAATAGTTATTTATATGCCTATAAAATCTTGATCTAAGTGCGTTTTCAAGATTTTTTTCAATTGTCAATAAATTCTCTTATTTGCGCCGAGTAAATTCGGAAAACTCTCGATGATTTCTCTCTGTTTCAGAGTATTTTACAAGCAGTTATACTCATTGACTTGTGTATAACGAATACTGACGATATATTGTTGAAATATGATTGAGGACAAAATTATTGTATTTTAGAAAATGACCCCCAGGCCATGGCGCTTAAAAACGCATCAAGCCCCCAAATCGAATATGACCCGGCGCCATGGTAATATATACAAATGGCTGTTGTCAAAAATATGTAAAATAATAATGGTTGTGCAAAAATCGTCACGGTACGTGATATACTCGTCAAATTTTAATCTAGTCTCTGAGGCGTCGCGACGCTCTTGGGCCCCAACTCCAAACAAATGACGCTCATTACGGGCCGCGAATGTCACCTGTGTGTGTTGCTAAGCCCCCATCGCACAACGCCGCAAATCCACCCTCTACACGCCCCCGAAACTACCCCTAAGCCCTTTGTTGGAAGTGCCATTTTCGTTCAACCCTTCGAATGCGCCAACTGACATTACGGGTCGCCCGCCAATTATCAAATGACAATCGTTTATGAAATAATAATGACGTTATCTTGGGCGTAGCAGACGCGACTAGTTACGTGTTCATATTGAAGTAATTTTGTGTGTATTAGCGTTGCCTCGTACACGCTTTTCGTCGTTTATAAAATGCATAATAATTTAACGACGTCTGCTGCATATGGTTTATTCTATTGTTGGGGCTATTTAATGGCCGATTTGGGTAGTCACAAATGACCACTTGGTCCTCTGGGACGTGAACCCATAACCTTCGTAGTGCCAGTCAGATATATTTGCATCCATCATTATGTATTCTAAACAGACTTACTAACTAACTGTATCGATGCAAGCTATACTCAGGTATATTTATTAATTTCATAACTCTTAAATATTAAAAAAAAATTAATTGATTTGTTATAATTTCCTTTTTAATACGATCAATACCTACAGATATGACTTGAATTTCATTTCCAATACATTTGGTATAAATGTAGTTGTTAATCATACCTTCTTTTATTGTGTCCCAATGGCGATTATTTTATGAATCCAACCGTTACACCAACCAACACATAATAAATTTTACAATGTTTTACACATTATTTGTATATTATTAAATACACCAGGTCCTTAATTGTATGTGAAATTTGATCTTATAATATCCATATTTTTCGAATTTCGAAAAAAAATTAAATATAGAGTGAATTTATTGAACTTTGCCTTAAAAGTTTTCACTGTAAAGTCGACAGCTCCTATAACTTTTGGACATTGCTTTCTGAATTATTTATTCTTCAATTATGATGTTTAAGTATTTTCGGTGGAAAAATATTAAATAAAAGTTATAATTCCCAAAGGGTCGTATACACGGGTAAAGTTTTCGGGGAGTTGTTTTATAATAAGGATGTGTCGTATACACTTTAAAGATATGATCATCGTAAATCGGTCCATATTTTAAAGAAAGATGCTAATATTAAAATATAAATTAGGTCGATATTTCATTGAATTTATCTAAAATTTGTGTTTTTGGCATCATTAATATTAAATTATATTTATAAATACTTCTAAATTTTGATTGTTCATATTTATTTTCGCTGTATGTCCAACTCCAATTATAATTTCATACGAAGTTATTTTCCTCGAATTTGTATTATTCACCCTGAAAAAAGTATTTTCTTCCTAAAGAAATTTCATTAGACGTATGGACTTCATATTTGACATACAAACAAAAAAATCTCATGTAGAAATGGCAAAGTTTGACAATTTAATTAGCGTAGGGAAAAAATAAACGAAATAAATATTAAATGTAAAGCCGATTTTTCCCGTTATATTTTCCGGAGAGACGGAGCAATTTCGCATTTTGAATATTAAAAGGGACTTTTCGGTTCACGACTTCTCTAAATACTGATATTAGAATGTACGTGCGTCTTAACCATGCTCCGTATTGTAAACCTTAATAATATATTAGTACCTCGAGGCTTTGCAAATTTGTTTCAAATTCGCTAAAGGGAATAATAATATGGTTTTGCTTTCATCGCTCAAACTTAACTGAAAATTAATTTCCGCGTTCATAATACCTCAATTGCGATAACGTGCATCCTAGATTTTCCGAGTACACCCTAAGCTCTACATGTACGCATTATCTTCGCCGCAGCCATATGGTGGTTTCCCAGAATAAAAATATTAAAGGATGCAATTTTGCGCCGGGAATAAAAATTGTTTTATAAAAATATCGGGCTAAGTGCTTGTTGCTATTAAAACTACCAGCGCTTAGATTTTAATGACAACCCGTAAGCTTTATGTGTTATTCGTGGAGCTTAAAGCTCCATTAGCATCTAGTAATAAACTTTGATTGCTCAATATATCAATCGTTCCCAGCCATACAAATAATTATTCCCACACTATAAATAGCCTAAATAATTGATTATTATAAATAATAATTAGATTCGATATTTGAACAATTTTGCATTGATAATCTATTTATATCTAAAATATATCTAATAGCTTGTCGACAGTGCAATTACTTGTGCAGGAATGGCAATCCTTATTTCTGCAAAAGGGTAAATCGAAAAAAAAAATGGTAGGCCATGTAACAAAATCGAAATATTTACATGGGTAATTCTACTTACATAACAAAAAAAACTAGGTTTAAAATTTATAATGATGCGATATTTTTAACGATTAATAATGATCTGTATTGCAATTTTGCAAGTACATCTTTCTAAATACAGATTCTTGTACATATGATTTTCCGAATGTTCAAAGCATCATTTGGCAGATTAATAATTTCCAATTGAAGGTCTGACGGAAACTCCTCAATTCTATAATCAAATGGAATCCGATACATAGAAATGCTATTTATACTTGCATCAATATTCGAAAAACTGCAGCAAATGCTAATTTTCATATCCATTAATTGTTCATCATTAGTAATAGTGGGCAGTTTTTTTCTCATTTAGAAAAAAAATCTATTACTCCGAGCTATCTCAATAAAACTACGAAACTGACGATGATTAAATCCAGAAGAACAAATAAAATTAACAACTGACTCAATGACACATAGAGCCTTCTGGTAAATAATATTACAATGAACTACCTGAGCTTTTGAATATTTAACTTCTTCACAAAGACTACAAGTATTTGTATCACCGTCAGTATTGACACATTTTAGCATGATCGTAATGCAAGTTGTACTTTGTCAGCATTTTCTCGACTTTTTCGAATATAATTTTGCATCCAATTGTTTTGTGTAGAATATTCACAGAAGCTATTTCTTAACTTACTACTTACTAACTCTATGTTGATTTCTCGAATAAACAACAATCTTATGCTCTGAACAGTCTAAGACTTTTTTTATTGCGCGATATTAAAATGCGAGCCGTAGCTTACTGATTTAGCGATCGGATTTAAACTTATGTCTTCAGAAGGGTAGTAAAAACTACCATATATTATTAAAAAAAATATATCCACTATGAAAGATCTGCAATAAAATTGAAATTATTAGCAATGCACACATTCTGTTAAATGAATGTCATTTTTAAATAGATTTATTTACATTTGGGATTTGTAACTACTTAATGTAAAAGTCGATGTTCATATTGACCAAGGTATATAATGGCGTCGTCGAAAAAATCTTGCGGATGAGGTTTTTTCGCATGCTTTTTCCGGTGGCATTTTTGCAATGTGTGCGGCTTTCATCGTCCCGCGGCCACCCCCTTATTACATTGCATATTTGGGTACCTAGGCATAATGTGGTTCGCGTGTCCGTACCTTTTGTCCTTCCCCTATTTCGTCCTTTCATGTGGGTCCAAATATTCGTCACTATTTGTTTACCTTTAGCAGCGGCCGCCCATTTCGTCAACCGTGAATTTAAACAATTCTGCTGGGCGGGTGCGGCGCCCACAGCCCCGTGTCGGCTTTCAGCCCAGATATGAAAGCGGAAAATGATCCGCAGATTTTCCCCGATATGAACAATTGTTGCCGGAATGAATTGAAATGTGCCATTGGCTCGATCGGTTTTCAATATCTTTTGTGTCGGTTAAATTTTACCTTTTTGGGTTAATTGTAGCAAAGCTTCCAATGTTTGTAGAGCGATAGCCAAATTGAATGTTCTCGCTTATTATTCCGCTTTTAATTTTTAATACGTTCGTACGCATTCATCGCACAGTATTGTTAGGCTGTAAAGCGTATTATTTGCTAATGATGTGCAGAAATGTGCTTTTAGATTGATCAGCAAAATATTTATGCCGGTGAATTGAATGATTGCAAAAATTACTTCAATCTGTAATTATTTGCTATGCAAAATCATGAGTTGATTTGAACAAATGATTTATCGAAAAGGGATGATAATCATTAAATTACTTTTGAATTTTTTCTGAAAATTATCATTGGAACAAATTTACAACAAAACACTTGATATCATTGGAATAAATTTATAAAAACCAATACCAACAATGTATAAAAAACGTTTATAATCTCTTAAATCTATTGCCATACTGATCTTTTATAATTTGAGCGTTAAATATTATATATAAGAACTAACCATCTACATTAAGCTCATAGAAAGTATAAAAGAGTACAAGTGATTTTAGAACCTTCAACCTCAGAAATACATATGAATTGAAGCACTGTTTGCTTGTGGCCAGAAATGATGTACAATATAAGCAGCTTATTGGTGGTATAGAATTACAAGTTGGTTAAACTCAGCTAATCTTTAGCTGTTTACCACCTTGGTAATAAAAAGTCTTCAATATTTTTCTATTCAATGGATGTGGCACCTTAAGATGGATAATCAATGAAAATTATATTGTGTTTTCTCTTATCTACTATTATTCATATTTACTAGGTACAAATATTATAGTATTAAAAGACATTTTTTCATGTTTCATAAAGGATCCAAAAATAAAGGATTTCTTCTCCAAGCGTCTTCTGGAAAAAATTGTCACTTGGGACGGGTAGTGTTTTTTCCCATGATCGGCAGGCAGTTTGGCAAAGTCCCATCACATCCATCGAGCACGTATCAATTCCGAAGAAAAACCGGTCACGTATCGCGTTTCGTGAGACAATCCGGTCACGTAATGCGGTCCGCCGGAGGCTGGATCCGGTAAAATCACATCACCACCTCCGGATGGTGGAAAACTCCTAGGAGAAAACGGCGCGTCGCGGAAATGACGCCGTCTGGCCCGGGAAAACAACGACGCCATTGTCTCACCATAGCCGGCAATTTTCCCATCGCAACAGGTCCCATCCGCACATCCTATTAAAATTAATGGTTTTTCATCAATGGCGGAAGGCCTATAGCCCTCTTGCGAATCCATACCCTCCTTTGCATATTCATCGGGTGCATTTTGATCGGGCAACCGTATCGAATGACTTTTACGATGACTTTATTTACTGTTCATTCACATGCATGCTTTCAACGCAGCTAAATTAGAAATTCCAATGCAAATATATGCTTAGTATGCTGTTGTCTCCCATGACAAAAAAATATGTAATGATGTAACTGTACGCTGAGTTAGACCTCAAACCCAATCGAGGCTCTCAATTATAAATAAATACACATTTTATAAATTTTATTAACGGAATAAAATACTCATGGATCAATGCAATTGTAGGTTGTAATTCCGATTTATCATGGTAAAATGACAGCTATATTTTTAAACTATTGAAAACTGTAGTCATATGTGATTGGTATTAATATATTTTTAATTGAAAAATAATAGTAGGATTCATAAATATTATCTCGGTTATTATAGTGCAAAATATCATGAGAAAACTTTTCGTCAATTATAATCAAGATCGTGTATTGGTAAAGTGGTTTATATTATAAACTCATGTTATAAAGGCTTGGGTTTAAATCCTGATTGTAGAAAAAAAATCCCAATATCAAAAAAAAAATATCTGGAATATTACCGATTAATCGTTGTGATCTAAGTTTATAAATAATGATAATTGAATAAGTAAGATAAGTGAAGGTCTTTCAATCACCTGGAACAGTGAGTGGAAATAATTAAGCGAGGACCTGTGTGGGTCATGATTTGGATTTGAATCTTTCACAATAGTAGTCTCCAAATTAGAAGTTGTAATCGAAGCAGCTATAGATAATTGAAGTTATTATCGTTTTAAATTAATATTTTAACACTTGGTCTGGTTTAGCATTTAACTGTGCAACGATTAAATTTATTTCGATCAAAGCGCGTTCAAATACAAAATTAAATTTTGTAACACCGTTTTTTGTTCATTAAATCAATGCTTTGTGTACATAGCCTTTATTTTTAAGACGTACAAAATTCGTCCCGCCCTCTGCGTACGATATACCCAAACAAAAATGAAAACAAATCGCGTTTGTATCAATTTATGTACGAAATTACCTTTGATTCCTCGAATAAGAAATTGGCGAAATGTTTTTGTTGATCTTTTGTAGGTTGTTTATGCGTATACATTGCGGCATAATTTCGTTCCGTGCCCTCGGGCATGCGAAAACATTTTTTTAATAATGAACATTCGATATGTCCGTATCAGTGATACATTTTTGGAGGGATGTGTTTATTTTGGACGTCGACCCCATCCTCCTGCGCGTCCTTAAATCCACTTTGTCTCAATTCGTTTTTCATCTCACGGGGTGTAAAGTGAAAATGACCGTTACGAGGCGAAACGTGCAACAATTCGACCGTAAACCGTCTGCACTTAACACAGCCTTCCAAACTTCTTCGTCCGCGGCGGTGTCCCCCAAGAATTTATATACTCTGCCTTCTTTCGCCTTGTTTAATTCTTAAGGCGGAATTTTGCGTACATTTCAACCGAGCGTCCCTTAAATATATCCAGAAAAAATGGCATTATATTTATGTGAACAACGCCTTGCATACTTCTCCTGATTACATCTATTGGCAATTATGTTTATGTAGAAACAAGTTTAATAGTTTTTAATTCCGGCAATACTATTTTCGACGTTAGGGTCAAATTTCATATTAAATTTCTGAAAACTCAGTTTAATCATTTTTAAGCGTTCTTTCCCCGTTGCAGTCATTTCGACTTTTGTGGCATTATTTTTCTTTCATCTTTCTTTGTAAAAAAGCTGCTCATTTAAAATATTGAGATTAATAATTAAAAATAAAATTCAGGACATTAACACAAAAGATTCTGAAAACTAATTGAATTAGTTTTCAATACTGCTTCGTATGGTAAAGTTAGAATAAAATTATTTTAAACTAGTCGATACCCAGCGCGTTACCGCCACAGAAGTAATTATTATAAAAATATCGTTTGTTGGTTTTATTACAAAAAATATGAACAAACATACTAAAATTGATTTTTATATATAAGATCTACTGTAATTTAATTGTACTATACCTATATTATTTGAAAAAGTGCAAACAATAAGTTGGAAAAGTTTTATCGCAATCGAATAAACGATATGGCAGCGCATTAAATACGGACAAACAAACATTGCGTTTTATATATTAGACTATGCTAATGTTTCTCATGAAATCTTTATCAATAAGTGAACGAAGTTTTATTGCAATCCGATGAACGGTATGGCAGCGCATTTCAAACGAACAAACCCCAATTCATTTTTATATATTAGATAAGAAGAAGATCAGATAAGATTTTTTTTTAATTTAGAAAAAAATTAAGTAGTAGTTAAATTACCATTATTTTAAAGTGATATTTAATTATTATTACAAATTAAATCACTCATATTCATGCAATTCATGCACGACTTTCATCGCCCATCGCATATTTTCGAATCCAAGTCTTTATTTATCTAGATCGATATATATTGAAGATCGATATAAGAAAGATGACACTCAATTTATGCTGCCAGCTCTTGGTATAATATGATAAATCGGATATTTTATTCCACAGTCTGAATTTGAACCTTTATAATAAAAGTCTAAGATCTAAACCACTTTACCTACACTTAGCCCTATGTATATTAGCATTGTAAGCAACGTTTCTGATTGTCACGCGTTTTTTCCATTTAAAAAAACTGAGAATCTGTAGAATCTTTAATCTTGGATTAAGACTTGGCTTTGTTGTTTAATCCCTACGGCGTGCATCAAAGGATCAATATTTTCTTACAAATTTAATCGAATATGATTTTTAGCAATATTTTAAATGCTCCAATATACAATATTAAATAAATTGAAGCCTGTTTTGAAGTACGTTTTGAGAGCCTTCGATGGAATTCTCCGAAGGTATTTTGCCTCATGGTGCGCACTTAACACTGTACGTGAACTGCATTTAACCGGAAGGAAGTCACTGATCGAAGAGATGAACAAACAGTTCGGAAATAGGAAGGATGTCTCATTGATGAACAGTCAATACCTTCGGAAAGGTTGCTCGTACTTTTTAACTGTAGCAAATTATCGGCTATTCCAAGTCGAAAATGTTTATGATCCTAGAGCGTTTAGTGTGCAGTGTTGCAAAAAAAGATGGCTGCTCTTTCTGTGCCATTAAGCAGCAGTTAGAGATTACAATCCTGGAACACCACCTGCTGTGTGACCAATTAAAAGCTAAAAGATTGGCTCAATTTGCCGTATCCATCGGAATCGCAACTTTCCTGGTCCATTACGGTAACAACGCGCTCCTGTTACACGCCATCTCAATTTAAGCTGCACATAGGCGGCCGTAATCGATGAATATTTTGCCAATTGTTACGTCCAATTAAAGATTCGTTGCGGTTTTGCTCACTTTAATGATTTGGTGATTTATTCGTGTCCATAAATGATCTGTGTATTAACCATATGTGTTTTTATGTTTTGTTTTAATCGACGTATCCACCATTAATGTGTTATTTACTTTTGTGCTATGTTTATATGTATTAATATATCAAATTGCCCAAAAGCTTTTTTGAAATGCTTTAATTTATTATAGATATGTATTTAATATGTTGAAATTCTTCTTTTAAGTCATATGCAGTGAAATAATTTCAATACAAACCGTATTTGAAATGAAATGTATCATAAGGTAATTTTAGTCTGGCATACGTACAAATCCATGACTGCATACGGCTTAATCGATATGTCATAATTTTTCATTAACTGTTTGAAGCACGGAGTTGTTGCACAGAAAACTGTATTTTTATTGAATCCAATAATTTTAAGTTAATTACATTTACGCGGGACAAAAATGGTCCCTCCGTGCTACATGCGTTTATGAATAATACTGGTTTTAAGCACACTTTCCAAGGTAAAGCACTTGGTATACAACACAAAGCAATACAGCTCAAACTTTATATTTTTTGGTTTTGGTTTTGAGTATATTTCCCTTTTATTTCAAGTGAAATCGTATGTTAGAATTTGCTTATTTTCACTGCTAGTCTAAGTAAAAGTTAAAAGGCAAAATATAAATGTTTTCTCCAACTATCCCGCAGCTTGCATGGTCATACAATCCTATAGTCTTTTGACGTTTACATAAATTAAAAATATTAAAACTTTTGTTTTAACATATAAAATCATCAAATGAAACAATATAACTTAAAACAGACCCTTACAATTGTACGCTTACAGCGAGAGCAATTACATATCTGCCCTTAAAAATTGATGATGATTGTGCTGGTAATTCTCAAGTCTTTTTACACAGTTAAATAAGTATGTTGAATGTTCTCTCATGCGTATTTTTGTTGTGATTTCGATGTAAATTCAATTAAAATTCTATATCGATGTGTCAAAGACGGTTTCCCTAATATATTTTTGTCCGATGTAATCCGAGGATCAGATAATGATAATCCTTTCTTATCAAATTTACTTACTGCTCCTTATCGAATAAGCAGCACTTTGGAGGCACTTCCCGTTGCCCCACAATCTTGAGAGATTTGAGAGGATCGTGTGACACTTCAATGACCCTTGTCCAATTTCACCTTCTGAGCGATCTTGACAAAGCCTTTTATGTGACAATAATAGCTTTAAACCATCATCGTCCTCCCGCCCATACATGCTCCCCTAAATATTTTGCACGATTAACCCAAATCGTTCGACGCTAAGTAATTTATTTAATTTTCTTTTTCGACTCGGAAGAAATTTAAAACGAGGAGGAATGTTTAAATACTCGAAAAAACGCGATGAACGGTATGGGTAATTCCCGAGTCGTAAGCCTCTTATATGTGGCCTTTTAAGAAATGCTCAGAAATGTAAAAGTCACGATGAGGAATGAGTTGGGTTTTATTTTTGACAAATGTAAATTAAAATTTTGTTTTTTTTCCCATAGAGTAAATATAATAAACGTGACTTGGGTGGGATACAGCCGGCACATCTTAGCACAACTCTTGGCTGATGTCGGTCAAATTCTTTAGTAGATTTCACTGCTGAAGAAATTACATTTCTTTTATATAATACGTTCCTTTTTGTTGTTGTCTGACTTTTTGCTACAGACATATTCTTAATATCCGAAAAATAAAATGAATATTAATTTGAAGTATTTACACTAACATTTACATCGCTCAGATTGAGAACAACGACAAATTTATGCTATGGATGCCAATTTTTTTTTTTTAAATGGTTAGTCCTGATTTCATAAGTTCGTCAATGCGAAGCATTCCTTTTACATAACAAGTACCCTGTACTCTTTAGATGCACGTCAGATACACTCAACTTTTGTATAACACGGTTATATCTACATAAATGTCGTGTGATGTAAATCCGTGTTATACGAAGTTCGAAGCCAATTTCGATAACATCAATTATTAATCATTATTTGTAGACTTTCATAATTGGTAGAATTACTTCAAAATGTTGAGATTCTCTAGTATTTAAAAAAAATCCATAATGAGCGTTTGTAGTGTAATCCATAATAAGCAATGTTGCAATTCAGAAAAAATATTATTTTCGGCGAATCATCTCGATCCAGATTCATGTCGATTACTTTTATAAAGAAGGGCAGAGTCAAGTTGGTTATTTTAAAATTTTGTAACTCAATCATATATCATACCTAAAAACCCCATCCAAATGGTCTCGTCCTAATTTAATCATACTTGGAAGACAATGATATCCTACCGTCCTACATCCAATAACGAATATAACCCCTGAAGGTAATAGATATAAATATATTCCTATTTTTATCAGCATACATGTAATTTTTAGTACGTTTTCTTACCCAATTAATTATTGATCTATTTATATGAGGCAACTCAGCCTCGAGCTGATCAAAAACAATGTGATTTATTTTCTCATATTCGTTATCTATAATTTGCTCGGCAAACATATGAAGTCTCGTTAGAACCGTTATTGGAATTGTTTATGGAATATCAGTAAAACGCGTTGTTTATAAATATACGACCTCTTTATATGACGTATCCACTGTCCTATAATATATACGGGGGGTTCTCAACCACGTGCCCGCGGGCGCGTAGCCATTTTGATGTTTAGTTCTATAAGAGCCTTCAGAGCTAAAATACAGTTTCGGATAAATAATTTTTCGAAAAAATTCTCGCACATTTTCCAAAGTTAAGAAAAACTTAGTGAAAATATTTTTGACGTAACATTATTTATTAATCATCTTAATAAGATACTTTTAGATCAATTTGAAAATAGATTTTTATAGATAGCCTACATTTTTTTAAATCCTTTCATTACAGACATAGAAATTCTTCAAGAAGACATACCAAAAATCGAAGAAGAAATTTTAGATATGCAAAATGACATCATCTTAATTAAGCTAACCATAAGAAAGCATACATAAATATATACTATTTTTTAATACTATGAATGCAATTTTTTTTAAATCTGGGCTGCGACCGTTCCTCTTCTCCCAAATCCCAAGTGCACCCGTCATCGCAATAAGGTTAAGAACCCCTGATATACACCAACATTCAGTAAGTTTACTTAAAATTTGTACGTGTGTTATTCAGTCTTTGTATAACACGGTTTTGATTTAACCCCCAGCCGATAAATTGAATAATACATCTTAAAAAGCATCCGACAAAAATACTAAATATAGGATTTGTTCGTTGAAAATTCGCATTATATCATTAGTCCTACGTACTAATGGGGATGTCTCCAATTTAAGCTCGGAATAAAATTGTCTCTACTTCGGAAAACAAAAACTTGAGTGACATGCGTCGAATTTGCCTAGCGAGGGGGATGGAAGCAAAGTTCGAATAGATCCATTGTATAATTAATTACCCTTATATATCTTGCATTGAAATTGATCATTACGGAAAGCTTCAAGCTGGGATGTTATCCCCGCAGCCTGGTAGACAAACAACTCGGTTTCGGCTCAGGAATGTATAGCGGCCATATAAACTGTTGTAATCATTAATGTTTTAATGCTAGGTGGCTCAATTTGTGAGTTTTGGCCAAAGAAACTCTACCCAGCGTGCAGGTGAAGGTTGAACTTTGGACCGTCTTACCTTACTAATTGCTCCGTCGTGTAATTATATCACGCGGGCGGGTATGAGATTCCCCGGGGTCTAATGGTTGTTTTCTCAAAATAATTAATTCATCCTGAATGCTGATCGTATACCTATCGATCTGGGACTTGGACGTTTTTATCGCAGGAGTTATATTTCCCTCGCACTTTTACATTCCAACCCTTAACTCCGCTAAAAGGGATGTTTACTCTAACCTTTTTCCGTTTCGAATTGTGCACATGAATTTCATCCGTAGAAAACACTCTACATATTGAATTTTATAACGCAGGAATCCTTAATGGAATCTTCCGTATGGACCCCATATTTTATGCAATTTATATATTTTCCAATGTTTGCAGTCTACGAAACCATATAATGCGATCTTTATAACGCTTCCGTTCTATCTGTTATTATTATGGCATACTTAAATCAAAGTACTATGAATTTAACATTTAATATGTTATTTACCTATTTCAGATTTTATATTAAACATATTTTTCTCTGAGTACGTTGAGATTTTGTTAAATCAAGTTACATATTAATACGTTGTTAAATATACATAATAATAAAAATATTTTGTATTGTTTGATAAATGTACAATTCAATTTCAAGCTTCAGTTGTGATAGAATCTACACTCAAAATACATTTTAATTATAATTGCAAATTCAAACACTTATTGATTACCTTAGTATTTACTTATTCCTATCCAGGAAATCACAGTAAATCTGAATCGATCAGATATATCAATATATACGATCTCCAAAGTTTGATGATACTGTTTTCGACTATGTATTATGGAATTGATCCATTATAGGCAGCCCTTGTTCATCTAATCTACGTCATAGAACTGTTGTAAATGTATACATATTTAATTTATGTGCGTATAGATGGCATAGAATGATGATATCCTGATCTCCCATTGTTATGATACAGATTCGAACTTAGACTCGAATATTCCTAAATATTACCATTATCGATCAATCATATCAAATCTTGTCAGTACTAATTATTTGTTTCTGTAAATATTGGGCCTGGCGAAGTTCAATATATGATTTAGACGACAAAATTTACTATATAATTTACATCATTGCATAAGGTTTGATCAAAGATTTTATAAGAGAATATTCAAAATTTTGAGATTATTTACTTTATATAACGTTATGTTCTTATAAACGATCCTGCGCGAATTTTATCTATAAATTCAGTTTTTGCAGTTTTAAATCAAGGAAATCATAATAAACCTGAACCAAAACAATTCTCAAATCTGTAAGTAGGATGAATTTTTTTCCACCATGTGAATTTGAACTTGAAATGTTTATAATGAGAATCCAGAAATGATATCACTATACGAGCATTTAAATCGATTATGTTACATATTGCATATGCTGCGCAAAAACGTAACTGCTCTAAGATTCATTAAAATCATCTTTTTCGTTGAGCTTCATAAATTTTCGTTATAATTGAATAAAATCAGCTTAATTGTTTGAAAAATGCTTCCGAATGTATTTAAGAGCTAATTGATGATGATTTTATTTGAATAATTTATCATGGTGCTTATTAATAAAGCTATGAAAGCTACGGTCCGTGATGTCGAGCATCTGAAGTTCATAAAAATGTATTAAAAACAGGCATTTCTAGCATATTTTTGAAATGAATAAATTCATAATGTTCAATGTTTACATCGAATCTTGGCATTAGTTCGTTGTACATTGTTGATAAACATGTTTATATTGATGAAACCTAAGCTGATTCGCCGTGTATTCAATCCGGCCAAAATAGATCAAGTTTCTATCCGACGGTTATTTAGCTATTATAGTTTTGGCCATGTTGAGGATATATTAGACGAATCGGTTTAGATAATGGTTTTGGCTGAAATTTCCGACAGTTAGTGCTAAATACATCTCCGACGTCTTCTTCACGAGCTTCTGACAACAATAGTTGAATGTCCAAATTTTGCACGTAGCCGTACAACGCCATCTCCCTTATCAATTTCCCATCGGTTTAATTAATCTATCCGCCCAATAAGGGATTTTCTCCACCCCTCCCCAAAACGGGTGAAATCCAGTTATATATTACATATTCATCGGTTTCATGTGTATACATTGAGAATATTAAAAGTTTCCTTTTGCGCCATGTCGAGTATTCAAGTCATGCACTGACGCGCGATTATATTCGCTCTCTGAATTTTCGACTGTTTTTTTTTACTTGACCGAATCCATGAGTGTTGAGACATGCCGACTCTATCTTTTTAGGCATACGATATTAAGTCAGAGATTTTCAAAATATACTGCTTTTCGCAGATATTTTAGCACTCAATTGTGGCTAATTTGTCTGAAAATCCCGACAAGTTTCCTCTTCTGCTTTGTATCATAATTGCAAATATCTAACAGCAAATAATTGAGTGATGAAATCTTATTCTAACGAATTAGCGTAATTTATTGATAAGGATACTAAACGAGAACATTCCACAATCGACTGAGAATCTTCTTGATACCAAAAATGAATGTGTGCAATTAATATAAAAACAGGGAGTTTAAACTTATTTACATGGACACTATACCCAAAAACTATTTAATATTTGATTGCATAAATGAGAGGCTCCTTATGTTTTAAATAACTGACTTAAATACCGGTTTCAATTAGTGTTGCTTCATTGGATTTTGCTTATTTATATTTTGGGTATTTTCATATGAAATGTCCGATTTTATATCAAAAAATTTAATTGTATAGTATTTTTTCTGCTAATGGATAAACAACACAAACGAATATATTTATTCTGTCAATTTGTACGTATCCTATATATTGGACTTGATTTTATAATGTCATCTGATCTTTTTAATCTTAAATTTACTCAATATCGTACATAAGCCCCTTAACTTCTTTAATTGGTGAACTATCACATTGTTAAAACCAATTATGTCTTATAAAAAATAGCTTTATTCGAACAAAATAATTATAGTTTCAAAATCTTGCATTCTGGTGGTGAAAAATAAAATATGCAAATTATTTCCATTTAAAGTTATTTTTAATCATTTAGATTGACAACCTTGTAACTCTATTTGCTTGAGTTACTAAAGTTTAAGGAAGTTTTCCGAATTATAAAAGATTAAATAATATATGTGTAATTAGGATGATATTTGGAGTAAATTCAAAATGAAATTAAGCCGCAGATTCGATTGAAAAATTTGTTGAATTGTGGTCTGAAGCTGAGTAGAAAAATACATTTTGCTTTTGCAACCCCCGCATGTTAGAGTAATTTTTCACGTTCTCCATTATTGTATCACATCCATGTCTCTCCCCAATTATTTTAGTAGCCAAAGGCTACAAATTATACACAACTCCAAATTAAATCATACATTCAATTGCGATTTAATTGAAAACTAATAGAACAACGATTTCGGCAAATAAATTTTCCCAATAATGCAATCCATCCATGAATTATATATGAGCAATGCAAAATTGCCAAAGTAAAAATTATTTTTCACATTATTTGGGCAATCTAATGAAAACCTCTGCGCAAAAAAAAATCATGCTCGAATGCTTCAGCTTCTTCTAGTGTAATGTTGTGCGCTTGCAACATATTCGGCCATTCTTTCCTCCACCCTCCATCCTTTGTTTGCTCCGAGGGGGTGGAAGTCGTGTTCTTCGAATTTGAAAGAAGATCCCATGACACAAACACATCATCCAGGGGAAACATCACACAATTTCTTGTGTACATCTCTGGAGCATCCGTGACCTGCGTCGTTATCTTAAGCGCGGAAATAATTTCGAGTCATTACTTTTTTACATTCCCCGACACGTTTTCTGTCTTCTTGTACTGCTTTGTTTTTTGTGTGTTATTTTTAATGCATTCGAAATAACCCATTGTCGACAGATTAACCTCATTATCTGCGTGGGGGGATTTTTTTACACAGTGGTGTAGCTAATTCTGTGATTATGGCCGATTAAAATGCGAATTGCGATCGTAAAGCGTTTCGATAATTAGCTTCAATCGCAGAATGGTATTGCAGCGGCTATTATGGGATATCAATAAATCTGCAATTTGCTATGAATAACATTTTTCATTTAAAAACGCCATATGTAAAAATGGTAATGATTATTTTATAAAAGGGAACGGTACGATTTTTATCTCACTAATAACATTGTAATTTTTTATTGTGGACATTTTAGAGAATTAGGCCTAATTATCTCATTGAAGTGTATTTTTAATACGTACAATAGTATACTACTACTGTGATTTTCTAATTAAGTTCAATCAACTCAAAATGAATTACATCAGTAATATTTCACTGTATACCGACAAGATTTTGCCTAATATTATGCAAAAACAGATCGATTGTTCTTATTGCTTATGATCGTGTATTAAAATGCGTTTCTTGTACCATGTTTCGATACAAACTGACTGTAAAATAATAAAATCATTTACAATATTTGATGAGAAAAAATTCTATTATATGATAGTATTCTTTCCATGAAACCCATTGCGTTAACATCTATTTTTAAATTGATTTATTATTGGTCATAAAAAAAAGAGCTGCTTTTGCCATCATCTGATTATTATATTTCCCAGTCTTCAAAATTACATTAGTGGTCAACAATTTATTGCAGAAATTGATGTGCAAAACGAATGTAATTTCTTCTTTACCACAAATCGAAAGAAGTCTATCACTAGGGACAAGAATAAATAGGCTCTTCGGGACACTAAAAAGAATCCCGATAGGCCAACGTATCCCAAATATATTACGTTACTGATGCTAAGCATCTTTATGACCAGTCCTGATTAATCCTTACGTGTGTGTACATGGATTTTAAATATGATATAATAGAAGTTCGTAATCCTTAATTGAAAGCAACGCTCTGATCATTATATGATTAATAATGTTAAACTGTAATAATATTTTTTTTATATTTATAATAATTTCACTTTATAAAATTTTCTGAGTTTGTCTCCCAAATTTTCATTTTAATCGTTTAGTATTTGTAATTTTTATAAAAATCCTGGATTTTAATCAATTAGTTTGATCCATATGAGTCTGTGCATATGTGACTTCACGTCGTTTTATAATTCGATAGCATTTAGTAAATTTACGTTGGAACAGGGGCCATTATCCTTACTGTGAAACTTTACACAAGTAGTTAAGTTGAAAACGTAACATATACTTCACTGTTTAAAATTGGGTTTATTTTTTCAGTTCTATCCAAAATGAACACAGTAAGATTTATTTCGTTCTATGCATGGCTGACTTTTACCAATCCCGCATGTAAAGTGTTATCAATCTACGTATCATGAATATCCGCACAAATTATTTGTTCATATTCATCAGCACAGGTCATGCGAAACACATATATTGCTGCTAGTTTTGCTTAATCTTCTCCAAATGGTTTGTGCTTGCTTTCGTTTAGCAATACGCCAGAATATAGAATTAAAAACCTTACTTATAGTATTAAGATAATGTCGCTTTAATAAAACACCTTTTTTCCAACCTCATTCTATTCCTTCTTCACACAAAGCTATAATTCAAATAACTCATCAAATAGCAGTCATCATCATAATAAAATGGACGCAACCTATAAGTGCCCTAAATCGATATATCGTAAGCATTTTGTATTAGGTTGTCCCATGAGTCTCTTTCGCAAATGAATATAAATCTAATCATAGCCATGGTTGAATAATACCCGCGATATACTGTTCGGGAAATAGCTAATAAGTTAGAAATTCCACGAACGTCCGTCCATAATCATCTGACAAAATCTATATCAATCGTTCAGATGTGTGGCTTCCTCATGAACTGACTGACTCAAATAAACTTCAGCGTGTTTCAACATTTGATCTTCTCCAACGACATAATAGCCAACCTTTTTCGAAGAGACTCGTCACTTGGGATGAAAGTTAGATACTCTATGATAATATCCATCGTAAATGGTCTCGAACTATGGGTATAGAAGCTTTAATTGTAGCTAAACCTAGCCTACATCCATAAAAAGTTTTACTATGCATTTGGTGGGATTGAAACGGGGGTAGTTTATTATGAGCTACTTCAGCAAGCTGAAACGATAATTTCAACAAAATATTGTTTCCAACTAGACAATCTAAAGGATGCAATTGCCATAAAACGGCCAGAATTAGCGAACAGACGAGGCGTTGTTTTTCAACACGATAACGCCAGGCCTCATGTGTCTTTGCTCGTCAGAAATAAATCATTATCATTTGACTGGGATGTTTTACCTCATCTTCCATACTCTCCGTACATTGCCCCTTCAGAATATTATTTATTTCTTTCATTGAAAAATTATTTACGCGGTAAAAATTTTAATTCAAAAAATGATATAAAAATGTACCTTGATCAATATTTTGCCAATAAACCTGGAAAATTTTGACAAGAAGGTATTATAAAGCTTCCGAAGAGATGGAGAAAGGTAATAAAACAGAATGGATCATATATTATTCAATAAATTTTGATGCAATACAAGTTATTGTTTATTTTTTTCTTAATATGAAAACGAAAGAAACTTATGGGACACCCCAATAGGATATGATTCTAGTCTTGTTATTTAATAGCCATTTTTCTTGGTGCACATACGAATTTATGTACTATTAATGGTATTACATATTTTAGAAATAATTGCAAGAAAAGCGGGATTGAGTTGTTTCCCTTTGAGTGAGGTTTCCCGGCATACTTTGTGTGTCGGGATACTTTTCCATTAATAAACTCTTCAGCACAAAGTTGAAAGTGGCGCATCGGAAGATTTAGCGGAATAGCTGCTGTTAAATGTTAAACAAGACGTCGTTGCGGAAAGCGTTTAAAGTTACAAGGGTATTTAAAAAGCGCGCACCTGTTGCTCCCGAACGGGATGTGTTTCTTTAGCGGCTCGTACAAATGTGGCCTGAAACTGCTTTGTTGGACTTGGGGAGGCTTTGTCTGCACGGCGTTCTCCAGGGCCTTTGTGGTAGTGACGTTAACCGACTGTTGGAATAATTATTCTGCAAGTTAGTAGATACAGGCGTCGAAATCGGCTCGTTACCCGCTCTAAACGTTTGTCTTTCGGCCCCAAACTTGTAGCCGGTGTTTACTCGACGGGTTATTTTTTGCGTTTTGTTCTACGCTGAACGGGACCCGCGTCTACGGCCGCGAGCTTTTGTGCAATTTAATTAAACCCTTGCCCTCCGATATTTGCTTTGCGAAATTAAATCTCGCAAATTAAATATTTTTCCTATAATTGAGCGTATGTATGTTTGCTCACTATGGACGCGTGTATGTAAATGACCGCAATTGGCCCGAAACGCCGTACACCGCGTTGTACGTATTCGGATCGAATGAATAAAATTGTGTATACAATCAAGCATTCATTTAATGACGTGAATATAATCAAAATTCATAATTGATCGACGAAACTTGCTGACCCGTTTTTTTTTCGGCTATCGCTTCAATTTGCATAATTATCCGCGTCATTAAATATCTGCAATGGATATTAAAATATTCCATTTTTATACCTGTTCAATATGCGAATCAAATTGACATAATTTATTATATTTTGATACAAAATGAACTCAACGAGCAACACCATTGTATATGCATATGATTGTCCTATACCCGCAATATGGAAATAGGCGATTTCCAAAGGGGATTTTCTTGGGAGGATTGAAGAATTTTCCTATGTGGTATTTTCGTTATATTAATATCTATATACTTTTAAACGAAGACAGGATTATATAAACTATTCATATCTCATCCTATCTGATTTAACCACTTCAATTATTACTACATTTTAAATTTAGTAATAATTTAATTAATAAAAAAGCAGAATGAACACATCATCAATTCTAACCCAATATTTTTTATTTGGTGTAAATTTGCATCGATTGCATCGTACAAGCTATTTTGATTTAAATTCTTGATTAATTTTAATGCTTGCATTGCACTTGCATTTTTTTTTAACATCATACGAAAGATAATTGACATGTATTCACTTCACTACATTATTTCGGACGTGTTTAATGTAGTTAATTCATATAATTATTTTAATTGCAAGATAATTTCTAACTTAAGCGCACCACAGCTTAAAAACTACTGCTGTATTTACATTATATCCCAAGAACTTTTTTCAATTTTTCTAGAAAATATCTACTATTTAAAAATATAATGCAATTTTTCTTAAGCTTAAGTATATCAGGTCAGTCCATAAGTTCGTGCGCATTTTTGGGATTTTTTAACAAATGTAAATAAAACACAAGTTAACATTAGATTTCGAACCTGTCGAAATTTGTCGTAGCTTGACTAATGAATTAGTCAGTCTGTCACCAATTTTCGTAAACATCAGGAGCATATTAGTACCCATACAAAATGAATATCGATAATCAATACAAACGTAATCTATCCAACTATTCCCATTGTATTATTTATTAAATATATTTTTACGTTGTATTTTAAAGACTATAATTTTGCGATAACATCGGGTCTTGATTGACCCATGCTCGGTGGTTTTGGTTTGATCATCATTTTGGTCATCATTGATGCATTATTGATTTATGCGATATTTTATAAATCTCAAAGTGTATATCGCAATTAATTGGTCTGATGAAAATTACGATGTATTTAGTTGTGGTTTTATCACTCAATATAACGTCTTGCTTTAAAAAAATCTCTTTGCATTGCGTAATGTAAAGCTATTAAAGCCCGATTGTTTATTCCAGTGTCTATCCAGATGCCAGAATTTAGGTTTGCTTTATGTTAAGAATAACGCTCCACGATCCGGACGAAAGCTAGTTTATTTCAAACGAATTAATTCACAGACTTCCCAGAAACTATCAGCTCGAAGTACTATTTTTGCTTTTATTTTTTGGGATAGCATTATATATGGAAGAATTCCATTCTTTTGCGAAATCTGTGTAATGGGAGCATAATATGGCAAAAAATCTCATCCGTTGGGCACGGATATAACTACCTGTTCACACCTGGATATAATAAACGTACCTACACAGAAAGAACGGATGGTCAGCCCATATTGTGACCATAACGGCGTTCACACGTAAACGCTGGAATAAAAATTCCCTATTCAGTCGAACGCTTTCGTTCCACCGTCAACTTTCAGTGCCCATTCTGTTTTTATGTGGCTACATCACACCTTCATCTAGAATCTATTCCATTTCTCCACGTTTGCATCCCCATTTTGCTACGGCGTTGAAGTGGAATACTGTAGCGCACGCTCATACAAACAGTAATGTTATTCCCGAGTCAATTCCATGAAAATACACTTTATTAAAGTCGAATTCAATTTTTTCGCAAATACGTAATTCCATCCATAAAACATGACCTGAACGAATATCGCCCCCAAATTGAATACTCGTAGGGGCGCAAATGAGACCATAATTAGTTTGCAAAATCTGTGGGGATTGCTGCAGAAAGACCCTCTTTAGATTAAACTGGATAATGAAAATTACAAAAGCGCTAAGGACAAATGATGTTTTACAGACTACAAAGATCTCATTAACGCCCGGCATAATTTGTATATATCCCGATTAATGATTGCATACATCCGAATGCATGATTTTATCTATTTGCTCGATCAATCTAAATGACAACAAACCAGTCATATTTGGTATTTTAACAATCGATCGTATTTATCCAGGTTTAACACGAGTCGGGGATGATATGAACTCAAAGACATGCTAAATTATACAATGTCAGTATAAATTATTGATCTATTAGCGGGACGTCGAATAATGCGAATTTGACTGTTCATAATTAAGGAAGAGGATTTCATCAAGAATATATATTTTTACAGAGGATCAACTATGATAAAATTGATGCGTTTGTATTAAAGGGTGCAGAATTAAAAATTGCGCATATTTTTTACCCACAATTTGAATTTACGTTTATATTAACGTGATCCTTCGTCCAGATTTTTTTGCAACATTTATTCTTAAAAATATATACGTTTAGGGTTCAAAATCAAAATTATTAAAAAATTATGTGGTATTTCCATAGCATAAATATTTATCAAGTTTTGATAGAAAAAAGTATATTTTGACATTATGAATACTATTTTTAACTTACAAATAAACCAATGAATAAAATTATATTAAATTTCCTATGTTTATAGAAAAGGATTATGATATATCTTGCTAATGTATAGTATCTTGTAGATTAGTTTGTTTATACATTTCAATATGATTTAGTTGGAATTTTTACGTTTGAATGGTCCAAATTTGCTTTTAAATAGGTGTTTTATCCAATGGGAGTTGAGAGTGGGCCAAGCACTTTGAATTATGGATTATCCACTTTGTTGAATATAAACCGAATGCTACTCAATCTTTTGCTTGATTGATTCAATCCCTGTAAATATAGCCGTGACTCAACGGAAACGCGCTGCTCAAATTAGTTTCATTTACTCAAATTAGAGTAGTATCCTTAGTTTCCGATACGTAACACTAATCTTTTGAGTCCACATTCCATAGCCCCACATGCAGCTTCATAATGTAGGTCCAATAAAGCTGCTGAATATACAATCGCTCATAATTGTGGCGGGCTCCGTGTGCGCCATCGTGTATGTGTTCGGGCGCCGTTGGGTTATGTGCGAGTCTAAATTAAGTCCGGCCATATGGAAAAACAAATTCCACGCTGCTGGGCAGAATTAATTTGCTATGAAAAAAGTATTCCCGTGGCCCGTAAACATCGATATTTCAGGCGTTCGACTGGCCGGCGGGAGCTTTGGGCTTGCGAGCTTTTTGTGAGCTTTTGTAGTGAACGGGCAGTCAATGTCAGGGCGTCGCGTGTGAACATGTGCACTCACGAAACACATATTCTTGCACTCTGTTCCACTGCATTTGTTTCTTCGCTTTCGAGGCCGAATTCCTCTGGTAAGCATGCAAACGATGACCTCATTCTTCGGCAGGTCGAAACTTCATTGTTTACATGAATGAAGTCGTTCTGGGGGCTACCTTTTCTGAACGGTCGCCATCCCGAAATAAGCCCGATACGAAAATAAGCTTCGAAAAGCTCGTTAAAATGCGTGATCTCACAATGTGTCAAAGTGACCGAATTTCGCCCAAGTGGACTAGTATTTCGACAGTGCCAAATGTGTTAAAATCCAGATTTTAAAAAATATTTAATAAATCTATACAAAATTTAGAATATTACCACATCATCAATGAACTCTACTTAATATTCAATAAAAACATTTTAATCCAAGTGCAATAAATTCCACCCCCCTCTTTATATTGATTTTTTTTTGTTGATACAATAGAATAATTCGATATCTGATTTCCCACCATAAATAACTTGATTCACACAAAGCTTATGATTTCTGCTTCATCGCATGATTCTATCATTGGACTTAAACCATCTCAATCACTAAGATCTATAATAACACTCCCGTCAGAAAATTATAATTCATTCAATCTCTCCCACCTCGCCATTTCGTTCCCATCGTTATTTTAAACCTCACAGCATCCACCCGCTCTGATTTCATTGTATATTGTGTTTAATAAGTATAATACGCAATAAAATCTTGGAAAATATTTCTTTTCAGGATATGTGGATCTTATTCTTATTGGTAACGTATTTAGATTTATTTCATATTTATACATTTTTAAGCGCCAATGCCGATGCATTGAACTCCCCCCCGTTATTTTTTAAATTATTTTTTTCCAATTTAATTCGTGTTTAAATGTTATGTTAATGCACAAGCGTATTGCGTTTATTGTATGTTTTAAATCAGAGCTGTCAAACTCAAATGCTAACTTGGGTTGCAAAAAAAAAATCATAGAAATGTAGGTTTATTTTCATATATAAATTTGAGTTTTTACATACCTGTTATTACTTTAAAAACTGACTCAAGGTTTTTTGCTGGATCTGGCTGGAGATTTATTTCCTATCATAAGTGAAAATAACTGCTTGCACCGATAAGTGCTTCCAGTGTGTGAATTTTGCTTTCGAATTTGAATCGCACTGAATTTCAATTATCTCTATTTGTATATGGTTAGGTACTGCTTTCTTCTTTCAAATTCCACAATTGTTTGGAATCTTGTAGTAAGATAGACCAGAATATTTGCATTCTACATAGATCCTGATAGATTTACATAACACCTTGTGTATTATTCTAGAGTTACATCTTTAATATGGTTTTCCTATTGATCAACCGTCATCTAAAAAACAAACATGATTCCACAAATTGTATACTAAAAAAGCATAGCTTGAAATTTTTATGAAGCAATTTTCGCCATATAATATAATATAAAGTCCGAATAGAAATGTTTCAGCCGACATAAAGTCTGCCAACGTAGATGAAAGCTTGAAGAATTGGCTGATAAACAAGAACATTTTTATTGTGTAAATGATCTTCTGATGGAAAGAAACTTAAAATATAAATAGGAATTAGAAGAGTGCTTAGCCCCTTATCATGAAATATAATTTTTCCCAAAAAATTCAAGCAGTATTGTAAAAATCTAAAAACGATCTTGAGAAAAAGTCAAAATATGATTGCAAATATTGATGATGATTGATAATTTAACTTCTATATTTTTTGGATCGCATGCCATAATTTTGTATGAACCTCTTGTAAAATGGATCATCATTACATAATGTGTTCATGTAACCATAAATCCTATGTTTTATGAGAGCCAAGGGTATTCAATAAAAATTAAATAAGACAGGGGCTAATTTTCGAAGAATATTTGACATTTGTCAATTGTTTCAGCCAGCCAAACAATTAAATGTACTTGCAAAGCCAAGCACATGTAATGTCACTGAACCACACCACCGATCTAATTGTTGGTGAATTGGTTAGATAATCGACGGATATTGGAGATTTGCTACACACATGCAGATACATTACAGACAATACGGTATTCAAGATTGACAATACCTCAAACTTCGCCAAATTCATCACAAGATCGTCAGGCTATTTGCTTGGTATTCATAGATAATTTACATGCAAAACAACGATGATGTAATATTAAACTCCCGTTAACGAATCCATCTTCTGATCTTGCGGAGCTTTTATATAGTTTACATGAGAGATATAAACAGACGTTCATATATTTAGCGGAAATAAACTGGCTCGAATTTGTTTTAACTTCCTCCCTATTTTGGCACTTTAATGCGAACTCAACAAGTGTACCTTAATCAATTGTCAAGCTTGAGTTAGAAGTTCGGCTCGGGTCCTTTTTAAGCCCCCGAACATAAACGTATCGGGATGAAATCGAACCGAAAAGAAAAAATTGTCTCGTAGTTCATCGACCGAGTTTCGATCTCTTATTATAATATGCGCGATTTTAGATTTCTGTTATATAAATAGGCGATTGTTTAGAATGTGGGATTTTTTTTATGATTTCGACGAGTCTTGGAACAATTTTTGGAACGCGGCCATGCCGTGACGTCGGTTTGACAGTGCTGGCATAATTGTGATCCTCAGTATAGATTCTATGAAATCTTATCGAGAGCGTTCGATAATCTTCAACGATCGATAGATCGAAATATCGCGAACGGAATTAGTCTCAATTTGAAAATTAAACAAACATCAATTGACACCCTTCCTTGAACGCTGCCCTCGATCGATCCAAACGGTGATTTTAATATCAGCGACTATATTAACGTTCGCTATTTATTTACACAGTGTATCGATTCGATGCTCTGATCCAGATTCGACTCGTAAAATTGTGATGTTTATTTTATCCAGCTCTATTCAGAGAGTCTTCTATGTTCTTCTGGAGCGGAATACCTCACCGGCGAATATCGAATTTTCTACTCTGTAAAACAGGTGAATTTAAGGTTTGCCGGGAGTGTTGCAGGGGGCACTTCATACATATACCCTTACGTCTTTGTACGAGGGTCGATTCGTTTTTTGTTTATTATTTTGTATCGTCTTGGGACCAAATGGCTTTTCCATTAGGCGACTGACCACAGAAAATAAATTTATAGCCGGTGTACGAAGGCGTTCAAAGAAGGAAAAATAAAACGATCGTTTTTAACGCCACCTCGCCCTGGAAATATCTATGAAGCTCGACACATGTACATTTTTCATATGAGCTACGGATACGTATTGTGCTTTAATTCAGAATTAGGGAATTGCTGAAATTATCAAAAAAGTATTTTTATTAATTACTGAACAAGTATTGGTATATTTGGCTAGATCCTGAACTTGAAGATGTGATAAATTAAGAAAAATAATAATAAACGAAACTGGGATCTAAATAACAACCCCTAAATTGCATATCAGAATTATTTTTACATATTCTGGATGATATCATAATTGAGACATACTTTTCTAATCTTCGATAAACCATTTTACTAAATTTTTATCCCTGAATTCCCGGCAAATTTATTTCTCTGTGTTTCCATATATTATAAATTTCATCAGAATTAATTATTGCTATAACGTCACCATCAAAAATTGTTTAGTTTATATTCTTAGAAATCATTAAGAACTATTTTCCCATTTATTGTCAATGCTATGTAAAGAAGTAGATTTATCTTATTTTATGATATAATATTCGAAATTAAATTATATTAAAATGCTTGTAAACAATTTGAACGAACATAATGATTGTTGAGACTAATGAAGTATTGAGGCTGATATTATTAATTTCAATAAGGAAATACATTCATCAACTTCTTTCCTATTTCGCCTTTTATCCTTCGCTATCCAACAATAGATGTTTAACCTTTTATCCAAAAAAAACGTTTATTTTCATCCTGAATACCATTATGTCATTTTTTATAAAATATTTGTAACAAGTAGGAAATAATTTTGGACTTTGAACACGACGATTGTCCATACTTAATATATCATAATGGCATTGTATAATAATTCATACATCGTGATGTTTAAAGATACAGAAAATATAATCTAAATATTGGCTCAATCTGCAGAATAGTTTTAGTTGTATTCGTTTTGATGATGAATCGTTGTTCACTTTCTGGCGATTTGACTTTTATTTCCGCGTTGTTGAAAATCTTTTCAAAAAAATCCTAATAGATTATCGTTCTTTCATATCCGGGAAATAACCACTCATTTCCACACCGGAAATAAACCCTCCGATATTTTTTTAGTCCCCGCCATTCAATTCATCGACAAAGGAAAGGTGGCCCCACCCGCTTTTCGGGGATCATATTTTAGTGGTAGATTTACGTAAAACTCGATGCATTTCTGTATTTTTTTTTTCAACGTGTTCCTTCATAAGATAGAGGGGTGGTGTGGTAATTGCTTTTATCTCATTACGGCTCGATCTGTGGGAACATAACGGGGTGAAAGTTGGCCTGCTCGCTTATGCATGCCTTTCAGTGCATTCGTCAAATTTTCATGATGGAATTTTATTATCGTGTTTCGCTCTCTGGATTTTCCCCCTGCAGGAGATTTTTCGCAAATGGTCGGCAAATTTCCGCGCAACGGTTATTTAAAACTCGATCATACAAAAACCCCCGTAAGAGGATTTGCTATTGACCAATAATAATGCTTTGCCGGCAGAAAAGTAGGTGCGCGTGTGGATTTATACGTAAAAGCGACGTTTCTCTTCATTTCGCATATTGGGATATACCCACGACAACTTTTCCGGCTGCAAATAATATGAAAGCTATTTTATTTTTATATTATAATAAAAGTATAATTTCCTATCATTTCATGCTAAATTTTTGTATATTACGCATGAAAAGCGAGGTGAATGTTGCTTAAATCACTTACAATCATTTGAAGTCTATTATACGCTTTTCTCACATAAGTGGATTTATTGAATGGGGAAAATTTATGTCACATTAGATAACATCTTGAAATCACTGATGCTGTATTGAATCACAGTCGCTGATGCTCTCATTTGATTTTTTTATCTTTTTTTTCTATTTTAAATATAGTAGATCTTCCGTTTTTTTCGTATTTTTGCAGAAACAAATTCGATAAATATTAACAATTCAATATAAAATATTAATATAATATTGAAATATGTTTAAGCATACCTTTCCATCTTATAATTCGATCGATCATATTATTAAGGTTCATTTGATATCCAGATTAGTTGATGCATGGAAAATATGTAAATTTTCAATCATATTTTGAAGGGGGCTCATCCCATTTTCTGTTTAAAAAAAGCAAATACTGAGGCGATTTATAAAGCTTTTTGAGTAAAATATCTATATGTATATTATATGATTAAATCAGATTATATCAGTTAAATAACTATTAATATCTAAAAGCGTTAATTATACAAATAATTCTTAAAATGTTTTGATAGCAAAAATAACTTTAATACTGAAGATTAAATGTTACAAAGACTAATCTTATTGTACATACAATTTGCTGAATGCATCATTGTGGAAGTTGACAACAAAGATGTCATTTACTTTTGTTAAACGTTGTTGAAGAATTCAACAATGAAGGCTCAAATATGTTCGAAGAACAATGAGTTGAAAAGAAAATAAAAGAGCTCCTTTAAATCCTAAAAATATTGTGCCAAAATAAATTACTGCAGCTTTTAGCCACTTTGTGATTCAATTTAAAAGAATGAAAATATGGGATGATATAAATGAATTTATATTGTATAAAAGCAACATTCTATCAAAAAAAAACTTTAAAAAGTACTTCGATCTTGAAAGGTGATGGAATTTGCTATGTGACTTTCTCCTTGAGAAATTAATAAAACCAGACTAATCCCGAATATTCTAATTGAAATATTCCAAATTGGTTGATAGCCCAAATTTCCAATAATTTATAACAAGAGTCTAAGAAATTGCCCACTATGTCAACATTTGGCCAATTAATTTGCCCATAAATCATCTAGAATCTCTTCTTTTATAAATAATTTTGCTTTACATCTGGCTTGCCTGATGCATTTATTACCAATCTTATCCATCAAAACCCCACATGTTTTTTTGAATCCATTCGTTTCAATCATCGACCCGTTTTATCAGATCGCCATTTCAAATGATTAACATTTATGGTGAAGAATGCGCGAAAATTCTGCGACGTGTTTTTTGAAACGGAAAGCTTTCGGGTTGCCCCAAAGTATTAGGCATGATTAATAAAATGAGTATATAATTTCGCCGAAATGTAAATTATTTTTACTTCTCGAGTCCTAAATATTACATACCTTTCCGGACTCGTGCATTAAGAATTTACATTGTTACAATTCGGAATACGTTAAGCTTTTAATGGATAATTTAATGGACGAGCGTTGCATATCGAAAATGCTTCATACGTATTTTTTCACTAATGGATTTAAGCAAAATCACGCAGATTTTCGCTTTTAAATCACATTTTTATTCGGAATCGGATTCCACGTGGAGTTGCTGCGTCCTTGCTGCGTAGTATGCATGGGAATAAATAATACAATTTTCGAAATAGGGGACTTTGTGTTTTTGTGGCGTTGGTAAGTGATGCATATTTGATAGGTTTTTCCGCACAAAAAAAATGTTTGTTTTTCCGGTAGGAAATCTGATTTTTTGCGGATGAAAATTTGCGATATATTTTCCTAGCAGCATCCTTTTAATATTGCTTCTTGCCAATCCATCAATGCCTCTACCTTTCGGTCATTCATCTTTTGTTAAATATTCCACCCACTGCTGCTTTAAATGATATTGCACACTTTCATAATTTTCCAAAGCTACGTTTTCTCTTAAAGCATTATTAGCAAAATGTTTATATTTATTATCTAAAATCAGAACCAATTTAAAATCTAAATATAAAACAGTAATATTAATAAAATAAACAGAGCCATCTATGGGCAAAATATTGCAATTACGTTAATATTTTTATGTCGATTTTAAATAGATTTTTCGATGCAAAATAATAGGTGTTCACATAAATAGTGTCGTTTTTACAAACGTTGATTATCATAAAAATGATTTAAAAAGCACAAATAAATTATCAGCTTCTAAGCATTATTTGAATATATAGCATCAGCATTGCCTTCGCCTTTGCCCAATATCCACGCATACCTGTAGTCATTTTTCGCAGTTCCCTCATAACGCGCAACAATTTTGACTAATGGCCTGTAGGCCTTATATGTGTAATATTTGTGCGTGTTCGCCAAAAAGAGTGTAAAAATTCTCCGATATGGCCGTTGTAAGCATTCAATGTTCGCTGAAAGCCCAAATGTATCCCGGCTTTTTTTCGGGCCCCGCCGTTCGGCTGCTGAATCTCTTATGAAAATTTGCATGAAAAGTAAATTTATTCATTTCAATATGTTCCTTTTATTCTGCTTTCCAGGACCGTGTGCACGTCTGTCGGCTTTCACCCCGAAAATGTATCGGTGCGATTTTTTCCTATGGCACTTTTCCACTGCTCTGCGCGACGCATTAACATGTTTACAAATAGATTTACCGATAAATCGGATCATGCTTTTTGTGTATGGGAAGCGCTCCACCTTAGCTAAAATTTCATCAAAGCCTTCAGATCCTAATTCTATTCTGCATATCTTGTATTTTACCGGTGCGCGGAATGAGCTTTCATGCTCTTCCGTAAAATGTAACGTGTCTGAATTATATATGTGAATATCTAAGTAATCTAATTTTCTTATTTTTGCAAGAAAACATACATTTTCACAGCTATTTGAATGTAAAAATGTACGTTTTATGCTCAATTGAAATGTCTGTTCAGCAAGTTTACCACATAAACGTGATCAAATTAATCACCCCAATATATGATCAGACTAAAAGACGTTCGATCAATTAATTTTATTTCTAAATATTTATTCAATCTATATATTAGTCAAATTGGGAGATTTATTCAAATTCTCTTTTTCTTTCCTTGAAGTCCTTATGAAATCGGACATGTGGGATCTCTATAAGAAATATTGCTAGGAAAATTATTTAATGTGGTGGTTTCCCATTGCCTTTCGCGCGTTGTAAAATAAGGATAGGATTATTTGGAAAAGTAGAAGAGAAGAGAATCTATGAATGAGTAGCAAAGTTATCATTATATATAAACGATAATTTAATTATTGTTGCAAATTCAATCACTCACTCATTAGAGTCCCTGTACGACTTTGTTAATTGCTTCAACATTTACTTTTTCAAGTCCAGGAAATCAGGGTAAAACTGGATCGAGATGATCGACCAGAAATATTAATATTTCATTAAAAACTCTGAAATAAGCATTTGCTTACTTTTATAAATATGTTATAATTTATCAGCCAATTACAAATATTGGCTGATGCAATTTCTCCTCGAATGTTTATATTATGTATTAAGTATTGCTTCTTAAAACTTCAAGTCATCCTTTGTGAGCAACAAATCTTGTAATGATTGTTGTTTTATGGATTATACTTTTTAGATGCGCAAATATTTTTAATGATATTTCCATTCAAAGGTACGTTTTTTTCATCTAATTTTCTATCCAGATCATAATAGCTGTATATATATATTTTCTATTGTACTGGGTGTGTACAAGTAATATATTCTACACTAATATAATAGAAGATTGGAGCAAAATTGTAGATCATTAAAAGCTGCCTTAAAAATTATATTATTGACCTAAAAAAATTTTTAATGATGCTATAGAATTTTATTAGAATTATTTGATTAAATGTATCGCGTTGCTATAATCGAGATTATTAAATCAACATTGAAACATTTTTGATGTACTTTAGTTTTTAAATGTAAATATTTTCATATTAACATAAGCGGGATTTTTTTGTTGAAGGGTTTAAATACTAATTTCCATCTTCAAAGCATTGTAGAAATTCTCAGGTTTTATATTTAGTAGGAAGTAATCGATTTATGTATTCAAATATATATCCTCATAATCATGAGCTCCAGAAAGGGACGTCCGTGTCACCTTTCGTTATTCCCGTTATATTTTTCCCCAGAATAATAATTAATTAAAAAACACTCAGGTAGTCAATGAATAAAAGAAGAGTGCCAGGAAGGAGATGATTGATTAAGCTTTTATGTATTCCCTTTATTTTAAAAAGCAAATGACTACAGGCAACTGGGGCTTTTTAATTTTCTTCTGAATATTTAATGTCCAGAGGTGTGAATTCGCGCCTTCAGATTGCAAAAAAGCCGTAAAGTTGGGATATCTCGCATATTTTTGCCTTTTATGTGAAATCGTGGAAAATTCGTCCGTTGCGGGACATTAGCTAATTGCGTCCGGAGCGAACTTCTCTTTATTAGCATTGCCGGAAAACTGAAAAACTGATTTTATGGGTGCGCTTTCAAAGGTTAAATTAGAGGATTACTTTATTTTTATTCCAATTTGGGTTTTCAATTACCGCACCCCATCTATCCACACATCCGCCCTTCGTATGTATGTTATGGAATTTTTCGTGTTTATTAATCTGTGTCTTTTTTCATTGTTGCAGGTATGTTTGGAGCATCGTTACATTGAAAACAGCGCCTGATGAATATGTTGTATGGTTTGCTTAGCTGCATGTAGTAATATTGTCATGGAGACGATCGTAATTTAGTAAACAAGTCTTTAATCCTTGCAGTCCTCTGCAAATCTTGTTTTGTAGAAGTTTTAAAACTAAATTCCACTTTATATCCTTGCGCAAAATTATTAGCACTTTCTCGGCTTGCGAGGTATTCCAGGCGACCCCGTACGATTTATTAATTATTTAAAGGGTTCAAACTAAATTTGAATTAAGAGGAGCCGGTCGTAACAGCTTAACTAAATCTATATGGGATTGGAAACTCAATAATCTCACCTTTTGGGATAACCTTTTTGAAAAAGAGAGATGGTGTGGGTTTCATTAATATTTTTTGATATCGGCATAACACTGGAAAAAAAATTGTATTCAATGGGGGAATATTTCCAACATTCATGATATCAAATTGCTTCAATGTAATACAATAACAAATTTATGTTTTCATAATTTTGTAATTTTTAGTTTATAACTCAATATATCTATACTTATAAAAATCCATATTCAAATATAGAGACGTTTCTCGTTATAAAATCGTCATTTTGATGTGCAAAATTCGCCATATGAATATTTAAGTTCTTTCGGTATTAGCTACGGTATTTGATAAAGGGATCAAGTTTTTAACGCAGGATTGCAATGCATAGATTTTCTTTATATCACTTTGTTATATAAAATATCCGCGACAATAATCCAATGTAACGCTCTGAGGGTAGAGCAGGAACAGACAGCACCCTCCTTGGACAGAAACATCGAAGCATTCAGAAATAATTCAGGATAATCTCGAAACTAATACCACTTTCAATCTACCACAATACATTCGACATCGTGGACCACCATTTGCCTCTTCGCATCGCCCCGGGGGTATACAAATCATACTTGGAAATAAATTGTATTCATAAATTAAATATGAGCGTTGTCCTTCAAGGATCTGGACACACTACATGTAACTATGTGAAAATGGTCATCTGCCGCAAACCCTAGCCGTGATTTACCTCCATTTGCTTCTTCGTATCATCAGCTTTTGTGTGGCATTGGATTTATTCGATTTCGATGACAAAAGAAAAAATACGTCGAATGGACGACAAAATATCAACATATTTCTTTATTTTGATCTAAATCCTTTTAGGGCTTTGATGTCTTCAATTCGTGCAAAATTTCTTTGAGCACCCTCCGCGTACAAAACAGACCTATACCTTTATCCGTCGAATGAATAGTTTTAGGTATCAAAGGTAGCAAAGTTAGAATTAGTAGTCATCTCAGCGCTGAATGCAGTTTTGCCAACGAATATAATATTTCGCATACAATGTTTAACAAAGCAACCACGCTGAAAGCTTTTGCATCCTCGGCTGTTACATTTCGTTGCTGGCAGTCGTATAAAATACTCGTTATTATTGAAACCTTACATTATAAAGCATGAACATCAAATTGCGGTATTTAGATTCAGGACTCGGTTAATAGTTATAATTTGCCTCGAACTTCTATAATACATTATACGAGTATATAGCATTTGTATTAAACGTCTGCAGCATTATACCCATTGGTTTTGGTTACGAATACTTGCTGATTACAAATTATTGATCACATCAATCATCAAATATCGTTCTTATTATGATAACGTCAATTTGTTCGGCACTTATTCGTTTGAATTGCACGTCATTCAATCGCAATCTTGTTTCATCATTTTATCACAGAAAAGCTATATCTGATCACTTTCAATATATTGATGATATTATATAAATATATGTATCGAATTTATGCAGTATCCATTTGCAGCTTTATTATCACAGGGCTAATTTTATAAATTCTGCATTATTTGTGATGACTTCCCATGATGGTACGATTGTAGTTTTTCATTATTTTCATTGTAAGTGTTTGGTTTTCCTCCATCCCTGGCCTTTGAATAGGATCATTAAATGATCATCTAAGTATCATTATGCTTGTGGCTTTACAGTGCGGAGCTTTTATGAGTCTACAAGCAAAAGCTTTCTAATTGTCGGAACAATACGTTCGCCCGGGGCGCCGGTACGTTCGCCAGGTTCAGATGCCCGTAACCATTCTAGATCGGTAATTAATATGTAATTAAATTCTAATCTCTAAGTAGTCCATTAATACCTCCATGTAGCAAACTGGGGGGCTTTATTAGATTCAGCTCGGATGCAAATTTTAATCCCAAAATTAATATAAGCCGCACAATCGCGCAAAGAGATCGAAAGACTGACCACTATTTAAATTGCGCTATTTTCGCTCGTGAATAGATCGTTTTTAATGTTATTCAAGTGTTGCCATCAGCCGACAATGGTTTAAATTCCTTAAAAGAATTTCATAACAGTGTAGATGTTTCCTTAAGAGCGCACTGTCTGAAAGAAGGCTCCATTTATTTCCAGAGTTGTAAGTCTTTTTCAGGCCGCAGCATAAATGTTACATTGTGTGTCTTCTTTAGAAATATAAAAGCAGCTCGATCTGTGATTCTCGACTGCTCCCTGCGATACAATCCTTTCAGCCATGGCCGGGATTGCGCACCCCTGGCCTTATTGTGATATTGTCTGCCCGCGGCCCATTGTGGTGGCCCGGCCGTGTGTTTGCTCAGCGAACACGTTGGATATTGTGTTCAGGGGTTTGGGTTACCAAAACTCACTCCTCCACTTCCCTTGTTTGATTTGTATAGATTGCATTAATGTAAATTAATTTCCCAGTTCTGTGGTTTTTGGCTAAAATGTAAATGGCGCGAGAAGTTCACTCGGCGTCGTACTTTTATGGCGCTTTTTATTATGGGCTCTAATAACTGGGCCACTAGAGCAAAAAAATATTTTTTTAATGAACTCGCTGTATTTTCCTATTTTTTCCAACATCATCAACAATATCCTTAATAAATATGATGCATCATTAATATTTGGTAAAGACTAACACTCCATTGTATATATTGTATATGATTTTATTAACCAGCCAATCCATTGCTTTTTTACCCCTAAATTATCTAAATTATTCACTTTTCGTCATTGATCTTATCGTTAAAAATTGCACACAATCAACTAATATTCTTTGATATCCGAAGACAATAAGGTATCAAAATTGTGAACTACCAAAAAAAAAAAAAAAACATGTTTTGAACCATGAATTTATGTCTCTATATTAAAAACTTTCGCTGCAATTTTCTTATTGTCATCCTTTGAATCCCTGTAGCAAAATTATCTTGTAAGCTATCATTAACACCTTTTAATTTATAATACTTCACTGTATATTTTGTAATGGTCTATTTGTCATGCTTGCATGCAAAGTCTGATGTATTCTTTAACACTAATATTTTACCCTTAACTTAAATTTATTTTTGACCCCCAATCGTATATATTTATAGGCTATTAATTAATTTGAATCATTCTATTAAACGGCATTATTCATACGGTTGTACTTGTTGCTGTTGAATTAGTTATAGTTTAAAACAATAATTCGGTATAACGGTCTGCAGACGTATTGTAGTAATTATCTTTGTGTTTTATTAGACCATTCGTAATACTCTGTTGATTTAATGTGTTGAATGTGAATTAACTTCGTCGTTAACTTGGAGATACAATCAAAACTATTTTTTAAATCATCTCCACGTTTCGAGATCACGTTATTCCATAACAATGCAATGAAACGCCTCCAGGACGACGGAAAGATACGTAAAGATTAATATTTTATTATTTATTTTAATTGTGGTTACTTGCGGAATCCAGTGTAATCACTTTTATACCTGTTTCCTTCCTATCTCATCCCATCGTTCGTTTTCAATTATCCTTTAAACCACTATCCTTGTTTTCTATTCCGCATTGCTGAGCCCATTTTACATGTCAGTTCTGCATGACTGTTTGCCGTGTCGTTTTAGCAAAAGATAGGTCAAATTAATTATTTTTGTTGCGGAGACTTAAATTCTTCATCTGCTTAACAGAATTCTAATTCGACGCTTCAGACTCGTTTTGATGTCTAAATTCGATGCCTTAATTAAAAAAATATATATGCATACATATGTGATGACGATTCGTTACTTCGTCAAATATGTACGAGGACAATGTTTTTCCATATAATAATCCGGACCGGAACGGCCGTCATATTGCCGGTGCGAGGCTCAGAGGCACTTCCGGTGCTGTAGTGTAGCTTTCTCTTTTACTTCCAGGCTCAAAGCCTACAGCCGGAAGTTTCATAGTCCCCAAGACACCCTTAATAATGGTATATTCTACAACAGTCATTTTTACTATACATATGATACCCTTTTTGTGGTCCAGGCCAACATTTTACTACTCCATATTACATCCAAAATACGTGCAATAAAATTTAAAGCAATCGTAATTTAATTTCATAAATTAGGACATTAAATTAAAAAGTTTTGATATGGGATAATTTACCGAGCTGATAGGAGTACATATATGATTCCGGGCTACCTGAAAACAAGCTAAATAAATTCATAATTGTGCAAAAAAACTTTTTTATCATATAAATACATCAAGCTAAATAAACTTAAAGGGGGCTATTTATATTTAGGAAAATAAAATATTACAAGGTAAAATGATGTATCAATATACACAATCACATAAAAATGGTTTAACAATTCAAGTCTTAGATTACTATCCTCATCTTAATTACAAATATAAATTTTAGTTATTAATAAATTATACATAATAATAGTTAATTTAATTCTATAGATATGGGGTAAAATAGGAAACTTAAAACCCCTTTACGACATTCCTTAAAAACTATATTAAAAATTAAAAAATAAATAATTTAATCAATCAATCATATGTTGCTGCAGACGCTCCCGTCTGCAGGCGTATGTGAGTGTAGATCGAATCAGCGTCTTGTATAATAAAAATTGGTTAGAGCCAAAAGAGCACTGCACCGACGAAAAATGGAATGCAGCGCCCGCATAGCTGCTAATCCGCGGGCTCGAGCCACCAACACTTGATCTCCGCACCTCGGTCTTCTGTCCAAAATTACGCCCAAGTATTTAATTTGGGGTTTCCATTCGATGGAGCTGAATCCGACAACTATTGGATCAATTTGAAGATCTTTACGTTTCATGGAGAACAAGATAGCTTCGGTTTTATCTTTGTTTAGTTTGAGTTTCCAACGATCGAAATATTTGAATGCAGCTTTTAGCGATCGTTGGAGATTTCCGACTATTTGCTTGTTACTCCGAGAGCTGGTATGATATGCCGTGTCGTCGGCGTAAAGTGCTACGTTTGATAGGGATGGTGTCGGTAGATCATGTAAGTAAATGTTGAACAGGTGAGGCCCTTAAATACTGCCTTGGGGTCAATTCCCGCTGAAATAGACTGATAAATTGACGTTGCTCTGTTTAAGATTACCGAAAATGATATTTTGCACAAATAGGATTGGATAATATTAATAAGGTAAATAGGAAAATTAAGGAATATCATTTTATGGATCAGACCGCGGTGCCAAACGGTGTCGAATGCCTTTTAGATGTCGAGTAATACCATACCGGCACTTCTTTTCATGTTCAAGTTTTAGTAATGTGTTCAGTCAGTTTGATCAACTGATGAGCCGTAGAGTGATTCTATTTAGAATAAGTTTTTCAAATATTTTACTTAGTACAGATAGTGCATTATATTCAATCAGCTAGCTTAAATATAATGAATTCCTATAGTATAATTTTCGTAGGTTTTTTAAATTATATTTGGTAATTTTCCATTGCCTCCTACATATTACTCCTACATACATCTAAAAGGCCGTATTATATATTACTAAAGGCTGTAATATTTCCTTTTTCAGTTCCAAGGAATCAGGCAAATCCTGGATAGAAACGATTTATCCACCCATTTTTTTCTTCCAAATTTATTGATGACCTAAAAGTTAATATTTTGCACTAATAACGACGCTCAATGTAATATTTTTGATAACAACTACCCCTGTGAAGAGCTACCTTCTATACAACTTTTAATCAATATAAGGCAAAAATATGTATCATGCATTATAGAACTAACCGGGAAAATGTGATAATATGAAAGCTGCTGTTGCTGTAAATTTTCTCTTGGTAAAATTAGCTTGTTTAATAATATTTAAACATACATAGTACATGAAGATTATTTGGGGTGTGACAATATATTTTTGACCTGAATTGCAGATGACCAGCTGTCAGTTTGCTTGATCTTGTTTGTGTTCAAACACAAAAACAATCGTTGGTATTTGCGTGTTTATCGTTAACAGCAAACCGCGATTAATGGTGCTTTTGTCTGGGAGCTTCCTCTGTAATCGGTCACGTAGCGGACTGATCCGCCGGTTGAATTTTAACCGGGAAAATCCAACAGGGTTACTTCTAGCGCAGGGGTGCTCAACCCCATCCCGCTGAATGGTACCGTGGATCACTTTTTAATAGTGTAGCCACATTAACACGTTTCGGATCGCCCGTGTGTGTATGCTCAAAGTTTGCGCTCACCTTCTGGCAATTAAATCGCTTTTATGCGATGAAATTTACGATCGGGTTTGCATAGAGGGCTTATCTGAAAATTGATCATATTTTCTCAGCGTTTAGCACACTGAAGTAATCCAATGATGTATCTTTCATGAAAAGAAATCGCAAAAAACATATCTGAATAAATAAAAAGCAGGTTCGTTTTTATTCGTCTTTCAATATGTCTACCCTTATGCCAGGACTCGGCCTGGGCTTCCAATATTTCTCCGATACAGTGTCGGCCGAGTCGGGTCGGGTTAGGGTTCAAATCCCGGGGGAGTCCTGCGGCTTTTCACCCGCTGCCTCCACATTTCCTCCTCTTTTGCTCTTGAGTACTGTCAGCTACCGAAGAGCTAGCTCACGTCGAAATGGCCAGGTAAACTGCTACTACACTAAGGGCAGTCAATTATACACATACATAAAATAATACACATATTAAACACAAAACAGTTTCAAATCTAACAAACATAATATATTAACCAAGACAAATTTGTTCCAAATATGAAATTGGATAACGCAGAATTGCTACAACACAGTGAACAGATCGATTTTCGATTGGGTATCCCTGCGTAAGAAGCGTCTTTTCAATTCAATTTATCAAAAAATCAACTAAGGTACTTAAATGTAAGTGGGAGATAATACTCTTATCTGGAATCGTATTACATGGCTGGATATCCTAGTCACAGCGTTGCGAATCCATAATAATTAATATCGATTCCGGCTATTTGCCTTCGCTTTTCTCGGCCTTATATCGAGTATTACGATAAGGCAGAGTCGTATTCTGAGGGCTACATGAATTTTTATGGGCCACTTATCAATTTTGATCGATAAAGCAAACGGATAGGATTCAATTTCTGCCTAGCGCATCAAAAAATGTCCTCATCGACGACCATTTCGTCCGGAAATAATCGCCAAAACATCAAATAGATCTTCGAAAGTCGCCATACGCGTTGTCTTCGCCGTGCTCTCGGTCGTATTTATATTTCGCCTGCACGCGTTGACAGATCATCTCTTCATACATCTTCAATTGCTCCGCCGACTTCTTTGATGTGTGGCTTTTAATTTCGAAAGGACTTTGCAATAAATCATCTTAGCTACGATGTTTATGCTACGATTAAAAATAGGATGATAATTCGGGATGATGAGGTCAAAACGGTATCCATCGGTTTGATAAAGCTAAAATTATTAAGATTCGTTGTTCAAATATTCTTTTTTTAAAACTTATTCCCAAATTTTACATTCATACTTGTCTTTATAACGAACTAATGCCATTGAAGTAAACATGCCAAAATTTTACATTTAATTTCTCTAATCTATTGGAATTTTCTAGGGACTGCAATCAGATTATTTCTATGATCTTAAATACCTACTGTGCACTGTAATTTAAAAAATATTAGCGAAGAACGATCTTCGAAAGTCATTTTAGTCTAAATCATGACCTAAACAGATGCTTGCTTTTCATTGTCACTTACTGATCCAAATGGATTCTAAAGTATATTGAATTTCTTAGATATATTATACGAAATATTTTATTGCATTTATTTATTTAAAATATACTATTTCGTGCTTATCTATAAGATCGTGCATAATTTAGATACATTAGGGCAGGGGTCAGCAAACTTTTTACGAGACGGGCCAAATCGGCCAGCCGAAAAATTTTACTATTGAAATCCTACTAGATTGTATATATTTTAGTTCAGTTATGCTATAAGTTTGCAGATAAAAAAATCCTCTAATTTCTTGTTAAATGAATTTTAACGAACGAAATTTAAATTGTATGATGTGATCTTTAAATAATCATAGTGCAAAAAAATCTGCAAATTCATCTTCAATAATTTCAAGAAAACTTTGAAATGAGCACAAAACACGACTTGAAAGTGCAACAGCTTAAGTGCAACTAGTCCCCAAAAACCGTCAAGCAATAAAACGTAAACCATTTTGGGTTCTACTAATATAATACATTGGTACTGTTATTATTAAATTGATTAGGCTTATGATGTTATATATTTATATTCAGCGAAAAATAAATTTTCAACAAGATTTAATGGCTTCAATCACAAATATTTTATAAAATTGTCAATGATGCTCTTGTTATTTATATGTGATGTTGATGGCAGTAGATGAAGTCCATTAACTGACTTGAATGCTGATGTTGATGTATCATAATTTGGGTGAATGATTGATGAACGAATAATTGTAAATCTCAAATATTTCATTCGATCTTTCGATTTTAACGAAGAGTATCTGAGAGCCTGTATGCATGATTTAACTTTCTCTTGCTGGTATTTTATAGTTTCCGGTTCAAATTCTCCTAAAGAATCTCTTGCTTCAATTAAGTGATCTCATGTATAGTCATTTAAATAATGCATCAAGTTGCATTCTATGTTTGGAATTCATGGTTGGATTTTTAGATTTTTGTTTTTAAATAATTAAATTAGTTTCGCATGTTTCAATCTAATCAATTAAGGTTCGATTATGTTATAATTTGCTAGCGATTAACCCAGACGAGATGGTATTGTCCTTAACAAAGCCTTAGGATATGTTACTCTGTTGCTAATCAACGTTTACATCAAGGCAAAGCATTTGACCCAAGGTTCTATTACCATCTGTCTTTGATACATTGACACTGTCCTACAGGTTCAATTTCCCCGCATTGATATTGCTGACTGTTGAACCACTTACTTATGTTAATCTCAAAACCGTCAGCGCCATTCACTCGTCACGGCGTTCCCTATTCGTAGGCTCAGCAGTGATTATGTTTCAATGGCTATTGAACGATTGTAGCCTTCCCCCGTGGCATCAGATACCCTAACATACCATCATCCAGGATACCCTCATCCTTTATTCTCCCATAATACTAAAATCTTATTGAATCGTTCTGGGAAGCTTATAGACTAATCACCGAATCAATGTACGGTATCGTGTGCTTAACTGCTTTCGATCCCCATTGAAAAATCTCAACGATTTAGTAAGACGCAATTTTACTACATCCAAATCGACTCGAATATATTTCATCCCTTATCGTTGGATTTCAATATCTTTTTATACACACGAAAAACAATGATATAGAGAGACACGCCACCGAGAAAACCACACGATCCGAAGGGAACTGAGAAAAACAAACATAATCTTTGCCAAATATTGGAAATTTGATAGTCTTGTGTTTCTTATTGCAAAATGTGAGTTATAATACGCCTGAACTCCATGCGAAAAAAATACTACACAAGATAAATGCGAAAGAGCGGTCTAAGTCAAATGTTTTCGAAATATATAATCGGGAAAACACTCCTTTCGCCGGCGATATTGAATCCATTATCAACACTGTGAATTTCATGGAAATTTTCCAAATCAATATTGATTGCCTGTAAAGCCTCTCTAATAAGCTTTTCTATCTATTGTGCAGCCAATTTTGCTCTGAATAAACAAGCCCAAATCCCATGCTTATAAAATTGGGCAAAAAATCTTTTTTATTTTTAAAAATACATAATACTAGAATTTTGAGATTTTCAATATCAATTTTAAAACTCTGTTAAAATATTAAATACGATCAAAAAACTAGAAAAATGATATTACATTTTAAAAATCATGCAAAACGTGATTTATATTTTCGACTATGCATCTAATAGAATCTGTCGATTGTGAATCGATTATTAAATAAGCAGCAGTTTGACAATAATCATTGACTGATATTGGTAGTATAGCATCTATATAGTAGAAGTAGGTCATATGCGTTGTATATTTTTTTGCATGAAAATTGATAAATCCTCCAAGTTTGTCTCGTTTGTTGTCACATTAATTGCTGTTTTTCATACATCTTTCACTTTTCATTAAAGGTAGTGAGGCCCATTCATCCGCAGGCTCGTCTCGAGCTGATAATGTTGGCAATAAATATCCAGGTATTTCATTTAAAGTTGGGCAGTATCATTTGTTGCGTTCGTCCCGGGTAGCCATTGGGCGGAAACAATAGTGGTTATTTAATACGTTTATCCCTTGGGCGTTTCTTTGAAGTTGTCCCCCGCGGGCGGACACAATCGCCGGGGCCCAATTTGAGGAAGTTTTTCGCTTGGGAAAAGTTAGCGGAACTAATGTTTGCTCTTGTCACCTCTCGCAGTCACTTTCGCTACAACACCATTAATCTCACAAGAGCTTTTGTCAGGGCTGGTTCGCCATTGAATTAGCGCCCGTCTTTATTTTTCCAGTTCGACCGTAAATAAGGGTGGATTCTTGAGATGCGCCACTGCTGAATGTTGCAAGAGCAAACCCTCGCTTGAATGCTTCAGGACGGTGGGCCTCAATTCAATCATGTGCTTCATTGTATTGAAAGCTAACTTAAGCCAAATTATAAAGTGTAGAATACGTCTTGAAACTTGGAATCATACATTAATAAAATACTTTTAATAACTAACATCTACATCTAATGAAAGATTTATATTACTTTCTTATAAAAACAAGATAGTTTTGATTGAAGATACAAATCCAAATGATTTTTGACATTGTCCACGTTTTTTTAAAATTTAAATAAATGATCTAAAATTAGTATGAATATTCGATAGAAGATGCTAAATATGATGAATATGGAGAATGCAATAGAACTTTAGAAGTTTAGTTGTTTTATTTTTTCATAAGTTAGTTAGGCTTTATGAGGCGTGCATCTGAAAATTTAATACTGAAAAATCCCCACTTCGATTGATTGCAGTTTTTATTTAAGTATAAAAGAACCTCGATTATCCGGACGTAATTGGGGATGAAAGTAGTTCCTGATTTTTTCATAACTTTCTGCTCTGAGCTTCCATCTTCTGATATAAAACAATTAGTACTTTGTAATATGCAATCCATCACGTACGCAAGTAAAAGTGGACACACTTCTCCACGTACAAATTGTATATTTTTTTTATTTTGGAAAATCCTGATATTTGAAAATTCGAATAATCGAGGTTCTACTGTATTTCTAATTTTTGACAATAGACTTCCGCAGTTATCTTTTCGCCCAATAAGTTTGTCAATGTGTCCGAAGTGTCTATCCTAGCTTAGGTGTTGAAATAGGAGCTTGTTTCTTAGAAAGCTATTGACTAGACGCTTATTCTGAAAGCTTCTGTTTTTTACATATTTTCGTATATGATCCATTTTTCGTCTCAAATGAAAATTTGCTGGAAAATAAAGTCTTGACATCAATGATGCACATGTGTTCTTTCGTTCTGCTTTCGGGGACAGTTCGCGCAGCATCCAATACCTATCCTCAAAATTTTAAGGGTTGCCTTGATTTAAGGACATTCTGTAAATTTCTTTCGGGAGAATTATAAAAAAATAGATTCTAATCTAAATTGTAGAAAATATTTTCATTGTCCCAATAATTTTTAGAAATCAGCGAATATTAATATTACCGATTGATCGTCTCGATCCTAGTTTATCCTGATTGTGTAGCTATGAAAAATAAAATACTGAAATTATTAACGAAGTCATGCAGTATCACCTATGAGTGAATGATTTGTAATAATTGTTAAAATACAATAATATATGAATGTCGTCAAATTTTACAGCACTTATTTATGGTTTATATCATATATAAGACTTGAAACTTAATGCAAATAGCATCAATACGATATTTCTACTGCTTCATTGATCTCAAAATTCATATTTGCATAATATATATTAACCATATGTGGATCGAGCATATTAAAGATCAATTACGTTTTCAATTGAATGAATTTTGGCTATTTCTTATGGCAAAGCTTTATATAATATTTTATACGGAATGAAGCGTTTTTATTCTGTTTGCTTTTCCTTTTCTGCGCATTATGTTCGTGTTTGGCTCCAGTAAATTTAATGCAGCCACAATTCCTTTAAATTTACTGTTGTGAAAGACGTCGCGCCCGTGTCGCCCATTCGCCTTTTGAACGTAACAAGTTCGAGAACTATAGTCGGATTCCAGGCAAATGCACCCAAGGACGAATGCGGTGCATTTATCTCTCGAAATAACGAGTTTGTTCTTAGGACTGCAGTTCCTACCCGCAAATATAAACGCCAGTTTGCCAGACGAGCTCCTGTGAAAACTGCACCCACTTTTGTTTCTCACTTTTGTTGCAGAAGCGAAGATGCGCCGAATATTTCGAAGGTAAATTCGTTTGGGCGGAACTTTGCCACTCGTCATGATGAATTTCTTCCAGGATCCGCGGGGTGAATCCTCCACGTGGCATTATTAATTTCAACGTCTTGCTGATGAGCAAGCGCTCGCAGAAATGCTCTTAAATGCATTCCCAATTATGCAAATTCATTTTCATCTAGATATCTGGAATGCTCGCAAACATCACTGCAGCCGACTCATACAATCATCATGTTTATTTACCCGCCAAGACAACGGTTATTAAAACTATTATTTAAAATACTGACAGGCAGTCTTCCACTTCCAGAGCAATTCTGTAAATGAAAATTTCTGGAACTAAATTTTGACATTTGGCAATACTTAAAATATCGCCCAGTACATCGCATATATTTTTAGTAGCGCGACTTACAGTCTCTTTTTTAAGAAAATCATAAAGCATTAAATTTCGAACAAATTCTTCACTAGGTGAAAATCTATCCATTGTCAATTGGGTTGTTAAATTTGAATTTTAAAAATTACAATTCAATTTTGATGAGTATAGTCAACGAAAGAGCACAAAAGACGAATTGAAAGTGCAACTTATTTCCAAAAATGGCCAAGTAATAAAACGAAAATCATTTTGGGTTCTACCATATATTAGATTAAATTTCGGTCCACAAAATGGTCTTCTAAATGAATGGATACGATCGAGATGAAAAAAGTTGCTATTTTATAATAGATGTATGCTACTAAGCTTATGATAATGAAAATAAAAATGTTTTGCAAAATCGACTGGCAAATATTGTATTTAGCATCAGACATTTTAGTATTGATAATGTTTGCGCTAGTCTGTTTTTGCACGAGAAGCTTTTTGTGCATAGTGAATGCTTCGTGTCATTTACTGCAAAAGCGTTGCTGTTTTGCTGAAGATAAAGACAAGAATTACTTCGTTGCACGAAAAAACAATTAGAATTAATTCATTACGTAAATTAAATGTTTTATTTTCTCTCACATTTTGCACGAAACGAACTCTTTAAAAGTCGTTTTATAGTCTGATAAAATTCCCCGAAGAACGTTTGGCCTAAGTAGGTGTATTCAAAAAGCTCTTTATGCGAACTTAGATAAACGCATTCGCGCTAGCAATAAGTTCTGTCCAATTTGCTATTATATTCACGATTCCATAGCGCCGAAGAACTTTTTCCACAAACAATATTTGTTTATCTGGGATTCGCCTTCTTCGGCAACAACAGGGTGGCTGTCAGGCCGCTTGAATAGAGCATACGCCGTTTCATTTCGGTATCTGCAAAAAGTTAATCCCGAGGCTTTGCTGTTTTATATGCGGAATGAATGAAAAAATACTCGCTATATTTGCATTGAATGGCAACTTTTGGAGCGGAGCACAATGGGGTAACAATGATGTAAAATGAACCCGGCGCACTGGTTTTAGTCTGGCGATTTTGTCTACCATCCTCAGATTTTACAACAGACCTTCGAGGGCTTTTACATATATTCAGAGTCCTCGAATACAACCTGATGTAATAATTTGGAGAGTTCCGCAAAAAAAAGAAAAAAAACGTGTTCCTAGCAAATATCAGCGTCGTTCATGCGCTTACTCTTTTTTTGGAACGTCGTTAAATTTTCATATACATCCATCGTTCGACCGACGTAATATCATATTTGCAAAAAATGTTTCTTTTGTGTCGGAAAAATATTTCAGACGAAAATGTTTTTATTCCATTACATCGACTGCTCTTCACGTGATATTTTTGAGGTACTTTTTTCAGCATATTAAAATTGAAATTTGATATTTATTTGAGCGCGCATCTAGGCAAAGCCTCTTTACATCTAATCAAATTCCCTTCTTTGGAGGTTTTTCAACCTAGCGCATTATCCAGAATATATACAATGAATCCAATTATTCCGACGATTCAAGCTCAGCATTTCATAGGAATAGATGTAATAAACATCGTCTATCGGAGGCATTTGACGAGGGTAGTTTCCAACGCCCGATTCTTTTATTTTCACATGCAAACGTCATTTAATATGCGTGACGAAATAATAATTTAAAAAAATCAGCATCATTTATCAAATCTGCTTGTATACTTTCAACATTTTATTTATTCGATATGAAAATCTGTTATTTTTAAGAGTAAATTCAAATAAAGTTATGGCGAACAAACATTCAGTGGTTATTTGCTTAGTACAAGTTTTATATATATAATATTGAATAATTTTCATAAAATACATTTAAAATCAATTATCATAAAACCCCCTTTAAATTTAACATTATTTTTATTTATCTATTTATAATATTTACAATTAGTTTTTTAGCGAAATTTAATTTAATGAACATTTGGCCAATACATGGATGTTGACATTATCTTTGACAATTTTTCGTTTGCGTCATTACTATTATATGGAAATTTAACCAGCTTGTTATTGATTCTGCCATTGGTTTATGCATAATATCGTTTATCAAAAATTAAGATTTAGATTTTATTTAAAGCTCCAAATAATGCTGGAGGAATTAAACCACTAGTAGAGTCGTAGCTTTGTCAAAAGTGATATTTATTGCAATCTCTTTACGATTATGTATGCCAATTGTAGAGACGATGGATTTATTCTGATGTTATATGTTTGTTTCCGAAATGAGATTTGTAAAAAAAAATATGTGATTGAATAAGCCCAAATGCCATACTTTGCCTGTTTAAAATAAAAAAAGAGTAGAGTAGTATTCTTTGTTTGACAAGTTTTTATAACTGTTGAAAATAATTTGTATCGAACTTGTTATCCAGAATTACTGCCTTCGATCTTTACAAAATAAGATTCTAAAAGTTTTTCTGAACATATATAAAGTAAGCTGATGAGTCTGCATGATTGGATATCTTGGTCTTTTACAATGGAATCAATATGATTTTGGTTACTTTTCGTTTTGTATTTGTACTCTGAACATGAACCCTTTGTCAAGGAGTGCCTTTTATATTTCGCCTGTGATTAAAACGTAATGACTTTCAAAATTTTGTGGTGCATCCAGAACCCGTATATTTCAACATGAGCTGATTGAATGACAAATTGATGTTGAAGAAGTGCTTGATGACTTAATACCATACTCAACTGATCTGATCAAAAATACATATTTTAAATAATTTGTATATAAACAATTCACAAAAATAAAATAATATGAGAAAGCATGCCAAATATTTTGTTTGTCAATATAAGAATTCACTTGTATCTCGATTCGCTTGAAACCCTAGTCATCAATGGTTTCGTGAAGTGTTTCAAGACAATGGGACTTGAAATGCCAAACAATGAGATCGCAAATCGAGCTTTTTGACTGGCAGTCTTGAGACTTGGCGCTGAATTTTGCATTTGATTTTATCGCATAAAAACCCGTACGCACATTTGCACCCCCCCCAAAACTTTCATCATTGGGTCGATACTCCCACATCACGGTCGTTTGAATTAATCGGCTTTAATTGCTTCGCCGACTCCGCGACTTTTGCTTCAGTTTCCAGTGCGATCCGGCAATAAAAGGAAATGCCTAGAAACAATAATGAGTGGTGGAATGATTTCACACCCCTTTGTCGGCCCCGGAGAAGATGAAAAAAGTCCACGAAATAAGACAGAATATTTTTGGAAAACTTTTCCTTTTCATCATTCTTTTGTCTCCTTTTCCACTTTCGTTTCCCTCCATCGGAAAACACCTACCCCTCCCCTGTAGTGCCCCTTGTCGAAGAGCTTCTTCCTTTTACTCCCGCATTTCCTACACGCCGATGCCTCCACAAGTCCCACCTCTGCGGGCAAAGTTGCGAAGACAATGTGCTCGATAACGAAGTGAATAAAATCTACCGCGTATTTTGAAGTGGTCGTGTTTTATCTGCCTTTATTCCCGTTGATGTTTGTTCGAACGCCAGAAGTTTTGCCCCGAGAAGAAGAAATGATGATGTTGAATTTGCTTTAACATATTAAGATTTATACAGGAGCTATAAAAGCCATTCGCAAACTTGTCAAATGTGGGCTCAAATATTTAACGTATTCCTCCCTTCGATAGAAGCTTTTTTCTGAATGCCACTCTTAGGCAACTGCACCGGTTATGGGGAGTCGTGTATTTATGGAAATTTCCTTTATTTTTACAACGCATGGAAGCTCTTAAATGCGCCTGAATAATTCATGCCGAATTAGACGTATGTATAAAGACGTCAAATGTGATGATACTTTGATACTTGAGAATGGAGGAGACGAAATTAATTTTGCGACATTTACATAATTTCGGCTTTAAAATCGTACACGTTGAATCTGATTTTTGCTCGCGTATAATAATTTGTATGTATCATTACCGCATAATACTTGAAACAAGCTGACTATAAGAATTAGATCTCACAAATCCGTTTAATTTATATTGTTGCATTAAAAAAATTTTTTTTTTTTACAAACATCAAGTTGACTTATCATAATTATAATATTTGATGGAGATATATTATTTGGCAAAAAAAATATTTTTAACTCATTCTGCTCCGCTTACGCGAAAACACTTGTTTTGTAATCTGCGCTTTCGATGAAAGTTGATGCTATAAATATTCGAAATTTTCAACATGTGCATCATTCGATGTGAGTCTGGAGTATTAAATTATTCCTATGCTTATTTTTAACTGACCTTAAAACATTTATTTTATGATCCACATATAGTCGAATGTTCATATTATTTCTGTTTTTATAAATATTGGGTGCATCACTATATGTATTTTATCATGCTGATACAAGCACCACAGGTGGAAAATCTCAATTATATTTATCTATGCGGTAAGTCTTTGTGAAGGCACTCAGAAAATGTTGTTTCAATCTGTCTGCTGGCTTAAGAATTATGCCGATTAATACAATGGAAATATTATTTCGCAAATTCTATAAAACTCGCGGTGACTCCGAGCGATGCGAACTTTATACGCAACATATCGTTTCGGAATGTGTTAAAATATCTACTGCTATCAAGTAGCTCATAGCTAAAAAAATTTCAGGGGATTTAGATTATTTTTTATTAGATATAAGAGGATCTATGAGTTGATTTTTAAATGACTCTTTTACTGTAATTTCGAGATTAAGCTAAACTTGGATCAAGACAACCGTTTGGGTTTTTTAAAATAATTTTGAGTTCTTATTTATGTGAAAGTCTCATAGATTATCTCGTGGATTCACGAATTTTCAAATGCTTAATTTGTTAAAGAGTATTTTTTTAAACTTTGTTATTAAAGATTATTAATATATCAATAGATGAATGGCTACAAATTCAAATCAAATTATCAAATATGTATTTTATCATTGTTTTTAAGTTTGAATCGTTATCGCTTCAATTAAAGTGTAGCTAATGTTCCTCAATCTTGTTTTTAATCGCTCTTTTGATGGATTTTCGAAGCCTTTTAGACTAATATTAAAGCTTGTGTGTCTCGATAAGAAGAAATGGCGAAAAATAGACACAATTCTAGTCGACGGTTTTACATAACAGTGTAGCCGAGTTGAAGTTGGCTCCTTCAGAATCTCTAGATCGCAACTCGACCGGCTGAAAGCAAAGTTTTGTATCAATTTGGTATTGTAATTTCCATTTGCGTGTCCCCATTGGCGCATCGTTATGGGAAATGGGAGTTAAGTTTTAGCAGTCAAGTGTTTGAATGCCTTCGACACCTTTTTCCTAGGCTTTTCTCTTCGTAAATTTGCTCCTCCACGTATTCGAGGGCGGATAGAAATCATGACGAAAATGTGTTCATTTTTAAATGAAAGCAATAGCCGTCCTTGATGAAAGTCTATATAAATAGCAGAGATAAAAGGCGAAAAGAAAACTGTTGGAAAGTAAAGTAATAACGAAGAGGTTCCACGTATCAAGGTATATGGAGGGACAATTATGAAACTTGTACCGAAATATATTGTTACGGCTCCACTCCCAATGGATTTATGTAAGAACTAGTGAAAAAGTATATTTTCCGCGCAAAAAACTTTTTGCTTTATCGCCATGTATAAACGCTGTAAAAATACGACCCTGTCCAAAATAGTTGTGAGTAACTATCTGATAATGTAAGGTTATACTTGCGAAATATTCCTTAAAAAAATATCGCTGTTCCATTTCATTACACTTTAACGACTGAACAAGAATGTTAAAGGTAAAAATATTTTTACCGATACTTCTTATTTGTAATATCGAAACTTTTATTGTAGAGATAAATTATGATATTTTCTGTTGATAAATGTAAAAAAAAATACACAAAAAGTCGATTAAATCGTATTGATTTTTAATCGTATAATGCAATCCAACTAATTGAATACATTTTGAACTTCAGAGCCTGAATATGAACTCCGATGAACGTAAAATAAAAATCATAAACGATTGGTAATAATTATTTAACAAAGCCCAAAGCTAAATTCAAACAAAATGTTCATACAATGGCTCAAACGGGATTTTAAACAAAAATATTTTATATCAACTGTGTGAGTAGACTACGATCTCGATAGAAGGCCTTTCTAGAGAAAAGATAGATTATTTGAATAAGTATTTCATTATTTTAAATGATATTTTAATTCTTATAGCCATTCAAAGCTCTGCACAACTTTATTAATTACCTCAGTAGTCACTGTTTAAGATCCAGGATATCTAGTTAAAACTGGATCGAGAAGATCATTCGGTTTTGAACATGATCCTGAAATTCAAATGTACAATTAATCTTTTGATTCTTGATTCAAATTATCATAATAATTTAAATATCACTCATAGTACATTGTAATTCTCTGCTGAATATTGATGATGTATTTCGTATTTGAAAAAGTTATGGATATAATTATTGATCTTTGAAGGAATATTTTGGGTTTGTTAATAATATATTAATAATACAATATCAATTTTCTTCCTAACTAAAAAAAAATCATGTCTCAATTAACCGATTTCCTGATTAAGCGAAGTTCTGGTTTATTGAACGATTCGATATAATCAACGATAGAAAGGCTTTCTGATGTTTTCGATGTTTTTTATCAGTTAATCGCATATAAACACTGAATTAATGAAATCATCGTCTGCTCCTACGAACAAAAACTATGACGCAGAAAAATAGCCGTGACGAGGAGAAAATAAGCACAGACTCGGCCACGAAGAATAAAGCTCGCAACAGAAAAATAAGACCGAGTCGAACAATCAGTCATTGTTAAAGAAAATACAGAGCTTTGGGCTTTGTACGCTGACAAATGATTTTTCACCTGGTGTACCTGTGACGCTGCTCCCTCAGCTGGATTATATTGTCAACCTGAAGACCTCTGCAGCGGTCCACCAGATCTTATTTGAAACCTTCCCCCGTCATTTTTCTTACTTTAACGCTATATTCGTACTCAAAATTGTGCGATGAGACAGCTCATAAATTAAATGAGCCTCAAATTAATTATACTTAGGCGGATCCGAATTCTGCGAGATTATCTTTGCGAGGCCCAAACAGAAGTCTTTCTGCAGATTCTTGCACGTTTTTGTAATCAAAGAATCGTTGGAGCATCCAAAGGGGTGTATTTTATATGAAAAATTACACGATTTTAAAATGAGATCAAGATGAAATTTGCGTTATGTTCATTTGAACATGAACAATAAAGCACCGCTTTTTATGAACGCATTGCGTTGAAATTGCTTTATAATTATATCTGCTTGAAATAACGCATGAAAATATTGCATGCATGTTAAATGATAATTTAATTCTATTTGATGATCATAGACATATTTTTTTTTAAATAGTGCTGAAATTGACTTTAATCATTGGATCTAATTAGTGAATCATGCAAGGATTGCAACTACACTGAATCATGCAATATTTTCAAATTGAAATTATTAGATATTTCTCGAAGAACTTAATCTCCCAAATCTGCTAGAATTTACTACTGTCTGAGATTCATCATCACAAAATTGTAAGCAAATAATGAAATGACTATTGTGCCATAATCTCCGATTAACGAATATCTTAACAAAAATATTTAGATTTTGTGTTTTTCATTTTACGAAAGACTCTTGAGTGTTGTGTGTGCATAAATCCCATATAACAAGATTCTTTCCAAAGCGATGTAATTGAATCTATAGACGATTTTCAACCTACTTTAAAAAATAAGTCTTTCAATATCGCCCCATTCCCAAAAATATATCGCACCACTTTGGCACATCAATATCCGAGTCTCTAAGCATCGCAAAGGGTTTAAAAATAAACCCCCTTTCGGCGAGAATCAGCACACGGCGCACTGTCAACATCCCAATTTAGCTCATTTGTATAATAATTTTATATATCATACGCCCATGGCTCGACAGGGGCGAAGCGGTTAATATTTATTTCTTCCCGGGTGTCATTTTTAGAGGTGCGCTGTTTACGCTCATCCCTCATCCCCGGGAGTCTATAAAATAATCGGGGGCGAAAAAACCCAGCCATGGCACGATATTAAATCTTTTAGTGTGCACATATTTTTTATCCCACCTCTGTTTTTTATGCACCATAAAAGTTGACTCTTTACAAGAAGATATCTCTCGTTATGACCCCATGTAGCTCAGCGTTTTGACAATATTCGGCGGTCCATATAAATTTGCGAAAATCCATTGAATTTTTCATCAATCCATGGCCATAGTGCCTTTTACGGCTCTATGATTTTCGATTTTTTTATAACGTGGTTAAAGTCAAATACGAGCGTTACGGAGCATATTAATTTTGAATTGGCTTCCGCGTTTACTGCGGCTTTATCAGTTCTATATTCCCTCGTGTCTATATAGAAAAGTTTGCTCTATTATAAAGTTTGGATGTAATTCATATCGCGGGAATTCTAATGGTAAAATGTTGTTTTTTTTTTTTTTTTGCTCGGGCTTCATGCGAAAATATTCGAGGAATATTCATAAATACATGTGATGAATTCTTTACGTCGTTTCTAGCCTGAATTTGGAGAAAATCCATTTAAATTCGATAAAAATCGATTTTGAACGGGACAATCTGATAATCCTCGTTGAAGGGAAGACCCTTCCGTGGGTTAACCAGGATTAGGGAAGCAGCTTAATGGACCATCTTATGCCTTTTATGCCCAATCAAACCTTGTATGAGCTTAGACCACAGCTTTAAGGCCCGGCTCAGTTACCATCTTCGTCTTTCGGAAAACTTTCAAATGAGAGCTTTTTCAATTCCAGAACACTAGTAATAAAAACGTATTTAAGTTGTAGCATATATCACTAAATAATATCCAATCGATTGATCTAAGCTCTCAATTAATTGTCGATAATAAACATTTCCAAGCAAAAAAATAGATAAAATCTATTAAAACATTAATTTCGAATTCAGCTGAGTTAATATTATTAAATTACCCCTTGATTGCTTATTTGATTAGCTTAAGTTGTATTGTAATGTAATTTATATCAGAGTTTTTTTTATTCAACATTTAAAATTAGTTTACTAATAATTCTAGTTATTATTTTATTTGAAAAAGCTCTTGCTATTTTAATCCAATGCACCATCATCTGATAATCTTATTTCATCATATGCTTAATAGTGTCCCAAATATAAATTTGACAGTCATATCATTAACTTTCCATGTCAGTGCAAATACAGTTTGCATTGCAATCAATACCTATACTTTTCAACTTTAAATTTATTTTGTTCGCCTTATTTTGCTGCTCAAATGCTTGTTTTAGTTCAACGTCGTTAATGCCGAATCGTGATATTATTTTAATAAATGCCTAAACGTATCATCAAGTGACTAACATATTTATTGTCTTAGTGTCTAGTGACGATATATCGATGTTGGCACTTTTTGCAAGTGTTATAACAACTATGATAATCAACGTCCGGTACTAAGAGGGTTACATAATCCTATTTATTTATTTATGATATTTTTTGAAAAATAATCAGAATCATATCAATAAAACACGAAGCTCTTAGTTTTCAATATCACAACTACAGATATCTATAATATTAGGAGGATCGAAAAGTATTCCATATTTTATTTTGCTAGTGGAAAATATTTATTTATTAAACATCTTAAATATTTATCAACAAAAAAACTTCTATAATTTTCTGTCATCTTTTGCCATCATAAAATTTTTCAATTGCCTTTTTTAAAAAAAGTCCTTTTGATCCTTCACTGAAAAACTTATCTAAATGCGTTTTTGCTTCTCCAACATTGTTAATTTATTTACGTCTTAATATAAGTTCTAACGATCTAAAATGGTAGTAATCCAGCACGAGATCTGCTGAATAGGCTGGATGGGATAGAATTTCCAATCCAAGCTCCCTTATTTTTTTCCTGAGCTATTTCTGCAGTGGTCAGTTAGGTCTTGTGTTTTCGCGAAGAAGACTCATTTTTAAGTTATTGAACAAAACTTGTTTGTGCAACGAAAATGAACCCCAAATATAGATCATGGACAGTCAATCTTCAACGATAGTTTCTCAATTGTTTCTCAATTCCATCATCGATTTCAGGATATCGTCATCTAATTATTGGGGTCTTCCTTTTCGAGCGAACTTCTTGAGATCTTAAACTGTTTAAACCACCAATGACACTTGTTTAGTATCAGAATATCCTTATAAATATCAGTGATTTTGTTGTTGTATTATTGTTAAATGTTAAAGAATGTATTCAATTTTGATTTAAATAAATCTTTTAGAATTACGGTTATTACTGTAGTTCTCCATCTGTCTTCACTTACGAATGACCCACTCTCGTACCGCTCGTTAATCATACGTCCACACCTGTCCAAATGTACCTTAGTTTACCTTTAAAGACGCTCATACTCTTCGCATCCCGTTTAGCATATTTCTTCCAAAAATATAAAAAAGGAATTCCCTCCTCTTCTAAATAATAAAAGGGATACCATCCGGCGTAAGCGATTGGCCGTTTCGCAAGACAAGAGAAACAATCGATTCGCCGCCGTAAACATAACTCAACGATAAAGGTTCATATTTCCAAATGATCGTACATAAGACAATTTCATAAAGTCGACATTTTTTACATCTTCACTTTCTTTTCTCTCTCGCCGTATAGATTTTTATGATATCGCCCGGCGAGATCTCGCAATATTTTTATGCTGCAATAAAAAGCTCGTTTTGGTTTTTTGGGTTGCGGGGTGGGCCTCCCGAGCTCTTTCAAAGACGATCTCCTCCCAATCTTCTAGTTCACTTTCTTCGTATTTACTTGGGCTCCCCTAACTTGCTCCCTCGCAGCGGCATATTGTCGTCGACGGCCGCCTTAATGGCCGCGGGGAGAAGACACCTGTTCGCTTCGCCCAGAGGACCACACACCTGTATTTTCCTACCCTTTACACAAAAAACTTCAAAACAACTGTCCATAAATTCTTAGTCGTTATAAATTATCTTTAAGACCCAAAGAGGTGTTTTAAACCGAAAAACTTTTACTCTTAAATATTCATTTTATAGGCGAAGATCCTCCACCGTGATAGATTGCCTCTCTTTGAGGAAGACCCATAAAGGGCCTAAATTAACACTTGATATCCACTAAAATATCCTATTCATCATTTTGTTCTTAGACCCCGCAATCTTTTAATTACGAGCTTTAATCTAATTAGTAATTTTATGAAAACTGATTTTCATTAATGCAATAAAAGCTGATGGCTCAACGTATGTACCATGCTTCTGTAAACACTGTACCGCATTTTATCAATCATTATGGGACACAGTACATGTATAATTTTATTTTTCGACCAGAATGCAGGTGTTTTCAACCTTTTCCGTATAGGGACACATTAAAGTTTTCAATATTAATCCACAATAATATCATTTGAATTTAATCTACAAAATGTTCTTTATGTTGCATTTGAAAAAAAATCTACTTTCCAGGTTTTTCCTCCTTTAGCTTAAAAATGTGGTTGTATATAAGTAAAAATTTTGATTTCTCGCGAAATTAGAATTCTCGTTTTTGCATATTAGTCGAGAAATTCACGAGAAATAATTCTTGAGAAGAAACATTATATAAATAAGATGATGTAGCAATTAAATCATCGAGTATCTTATTTAAATACTATTAGCGCTATTTAAAGTCTAAATCAAAATATTTCTTTTGCAACTATTTATATATAAAAATACTTATTATGAAGTAGCATACAACAAATTTTCTATACAAAATGATATCAAATTAGATGTTTATTCAGCAATCGCTTTAATCAAATTGGAAACATCAATGACATATTTGGTTGCTGGCTATAAACAGGAAGATTTGAGTGTTGCGTTTCGCTTTTGATTTTAATTGGATTTAAACGTGTTTTATTTTCATTCCCGGCACGCTCCCGTTCAGGATACGCCAGGATGTCGTGGTCCCTTTGTTGTCATCACGTATGAAGGAATACGTATTATAATCTGGGTGTCCGATAACGACGGCTCGCATTAACGGGCTACATTAGACCCCCGCAAGATGGATGTGTCCGCACCAGGTGTTACCTAAGCCACTATTTATTATTTTCTTACCACAATAGGACGCCTCCTTGTTTCCACGCGATTCCAGGATATTACCTAAATGTCCTCCACGAGCGACATGACATCCAGGATTTCTCCATTACGGTCTGCATACGATTATCAATCATCGAGCCTATTACGCTCGCTGTTGAGATGTGATCTTCGCGTATTTTTTTGAACACGGTTTATCACTCGAATATTTAACCTAAGGCATTTTTTTGTTGGAAATAGACTCCTCATTTATTTTTCATTTTGTTTCAGAGAGGTTCTGACGAGCTCCTGTCACAGAGTGGCGTGACTGTGATGGCGCCGGCAGCTCCTCACCATCCTGATAATAATAATCAGGATTCGGCTACCAAAAAGGTAAATATTTATGTTGATATTTATATATATTTTTACAAACAATGAGTGTTTATTCCATTACAAACTCAATTAACAATCTTAAAATATTAATTCAAATAAACGATGAAATAATAGATTTGAAAGACTTAAATCCATTAGACTTAAACCTTCATTGTTTTAATATCAATTTTTCTAACAAAATTATAGTATACAATATACATATTTTATATATAGAGATGTTCAAATCATGATCCGAGCATATTCATACTTTTTTATCCACACTCATTGCTTCAAATTATTGATTATTTGTCGAAAATCTAAATATTGCATATTTTTACTTCCAAAAAATTATAATATCACGTACAAGTATTTAAATTCGTATACTCTGTTATCTTTAACATATTGGATCAAGAAATTTCCTATCCGATATTTTTTTTTTCTAATATCACTAATAAATTTATACAGCAAAATTCCGGGTTATATTTGAATCGCACTCGTATATTATGATATAATATAATGAAATTGGTAACACTTAGTCTGGTGTATCTTGCTATTCAAATTGACAAATTAAACAATTTTGAACATGTTGCTTCCAAATAAATTGATTTTCATCTATGATCGTTTCTGCCAAATCCAAATAATAATTTTTATTTAAATTAATTTGCCAATGTCTTCATACACGGATGCCATTATATTATTGCAAGACCTCGATATCCAATCTAGTTACTATTGATGTACTCATTGAGCTCCGATTAGGGCCTCTTCAATATCCATTCGAGGATCATAGCCATGTTACCTGATTCCAATATACTCGTTGATACTATTTCGATATTGGAATAAATTCTAACAGCTCGAGTGGCTTTAAAATCTTATCTAATCCATTTGAATCTTTATATTACACAGGATATTATAATGAGAGTTACGCTCTCTTGTAATAACCAGTAATTCATAGCACATTCGATTAGAATGATTGTAATTTTTCTAGTCAAATATGTGATACGAAATATTTGTAGATATTAATAGAAATTTGTATCCAAATAACATATCCGATTTCGCATGTTGGAAAATCTACGGATTTTCATTTTGGTAAATAAAAACAACCCTTGTTGTTTTGGATATAAATAATTCGGTTTGTTCTATTTCATACGAATTTGACATAGAAAACTATATCGCATATATATATATATTTATTATATAATTGAGCGTTCCCATGGAAATATTACTATAAGACGTATTAAAAATGTATGCTCCATTAAATATATAAGTTTTTTTTCCATTAAATAAAATTATATTTTATTAATTTAAGATTTAAATTATCAAGTTTTGGTATAGATATTTGGTATTCTTGGATTATAGAGGTTTGAGTTAAAAACCATATTATAGAAGAAAAAAATCAACATATCCTCTACCGTAAATGGTATCTTAAATGAACTTGTAATAATATTACAAAATGTAGTTAAATACAAAATTATTAATCAAGATATGTAAAAGCAACCCATGTCATAACCATAGCACATCGTTGTTTCATCATGATCACTCACTGTTTCAAATTGTTAATATCCCATCGAAACAATATGAGAGTATACTCAAACCTCTTTATGTGCGATTTCGAAGTTATGCGGTTTTTTTTAAAGCAATTTTTTCAAGTATCAATTTACTTCAAACTGGGTACGAATCTTATCTATATAATCATCAATATTCCTACCGGATTTATGTCATAATTTATTTTTTAACTATTTAAAAAAAAATAGAAGTGACACAATAAGATTAAAAAAACGTCTTGACTGAACTTTTTTTTAAACAGTCGCCATTTTGTGATTTTTTTGTGTTAGGAACTATAGTGACATCTTTGCTAATTTTGAATCATATTATTGGAAAGAGAAAATCTACACAGAACAATGATGACATTGACACTGAGTATACTATTTCTTCCGAAGAAGAGAGCGATTTTGAGTCATATCGAAAATCGCAACGAAACTTATCATACAGCGATAACAGTTTGTAATTAAAATAATTAGTATTTTTCTAGTGGATGTATGTCATTTGTTACCAAAATTGTTATTTTTTTAATTGCTCTTATTGTTTTCCTTTTCTTTTATTAATTTTGGATATATTTTACATAGCTGTTTCAAAGTTATACGGGTTTTAAAATCCATGGAATGCATCTTTACTTTTTCTATGTAAGTCATAGCTTTTTTTGTGCGATTTTCCGCAGAACGCATCTACCGCACAAAAAAAGTTTAACTGTATATTCACCATCCTGGTACTAATTTAACACAAAATATATACAATATATAAAAATAAACTTATCCAAGACTTTTTCTATACGTGGTCATATCGATTCGCATTAAATTAAGACATATAGAGTTTCATTTACTGTCGTGGTACATTCGGGACACTATAGCTGCCTTAAAAATTTGAAGGATATTCTATATCCCACTAAAAGTCGGGTATGGCATACGTGCGTGGCATATCCACCTTCCTGAACACCCGATGCGTAATAAAAGCGTGCGGAGAAATCAAAAATCGCATTTCAATGTTGGCGCTCGGTCGGCGTAGTCGTGTGAGAAACTATTTCCACGTAGTTTTTGGAGTGGAGTTTGTAAGATGCCATGTTTTACCGCCATAATAAAGCATCCCACTAACTTATTCATTCCGATTTATGGCCCCAGGTAGCGCAGCCTCCCCGGTTCCGGCCCTGCACGAGCGACAACACGCGGTTCATCTAAACTATTTTAAACAAGAGCCTAGGACTTACGTGCTGGAAATAATATTCTTTTTCCGGTTTCACATCCTGCCCAACTACCGCCATCTTATTTATTCAGATTCACGTGGCGGCGAGAGACCGGCTTAGTCACCCCGCGGAAAACCTCTCCTTCTACACTTCTACACAAACGTCCATTAATAAAACCATAACGTATCATTTTCACAAGGATGCTCCTTTTGATAAGAAAATTATTTAAATCTGCATACAATAAAATATGAATCCCTGTCTCTGAAATTATATTGTATATCAGACAATTTTAACGAATATCCAGGGGCAGGGCTACAATTTCTACTCGCAATATTTAAACAACAATTTCTTCAACCTACATTTTTAAAATAGACTTCATTGTGATGCTAATTACACTAGCTTATAATTTTGCATTTAAATGAACAGAATATATTAGCGGCCACATTTTTAAAAATAAATACAAATGTTAGAATTATCCCTTTGCACCCGAAATCCTTTTTCGCACAGCGAACCAAGCAAATCGAAACATTTCGCAGCACTTTTGGCGAATTTCTTACTCCTAACTTAAAATCATTACACACACATATTAATGTATAAAACTTTTATATTTTAACATTTTATATATGTTTATACTTTCATGAATATAATTTCTTAAATATTAATCTCTGTAATTTTGCTGTGTGTAATGTTTCATAAAACGATTTCCAAGATGCATGACTCCCGGCTTTTCGGTGCAAATATTACAATTATATGTTTTTTGCCGGCATCACAAACTAAGGCAAGTTCGAACTAGGGCCGAACATGCAGTCCGGTTTGTGATTGCGGACTAATTTCAGATAAGCAAATCTTATATCTATTTGAAGGGGTGTCATGTTACACTTCATAAGATTATTCAGAAGAGCATAGAGACCCATTTCAAAGGAATTAAACCTAAACAGTTATTGCCATACATTGAGTTTTTGCATCAAACCGAGCGGTGAGTGAGAGTCACCTCTCGAATACAAAGGGTTAACTCTTCACAATCTTTTTAATGTATCTATACATTATCAGACCAAGTGTTAAGGTTCAGTTTCAAATCCAGATTGTGGATAAATATTTCATCGTGCCAACAAATTTGAAAGATCAAAAGTATTAATATTTCACCAAAAACATTGTTTCGTTAAAAGTCGGGGGACTGGTAAGTTATCATGAGATTCAATGGCTTTATCAAAAATGATTAGTTGAAATCCATCTTCAAAGCAATTTTCGTGATATATTGATCAACGAATATTATTACCATTAATTTGATATTATCAAACTTAAAAACCAAATTTTCATCGGAGTGAGTGAAAGCTTTTTATTTTATTTTTGGACAGTCTAATTTGTTTTTTGAAGTATCACAAAATGAGATTTATTTAATTTTTTCACAAGCCACTACAAAATGTCGTTTGCAAACGTAATGTCTACATTTTATGGAAGTAAAAGACGTTTTCATATCATTCATACAAAATGTATACGTTACTCTTTTGTTACTACAATAGTTGTTGAAGCTATTAAGTCAGATGTATTCCTGTACTTGTGGAAGAATGAGGCATATTTGCTTTATATATGTTTAAGACAGTTCTTTCTTAACTTTTGATAAGAATATCTTATGCAATTTGTTGGATCATCATGTTGATTCAATGTGACAAAACATACATATCTGCTATGCTTGGGATATACATAAAGCTTTCGCAGTTATATTCTTTGTATATGCATTCGATTTTTAAATTCACAGTGTGTTTTTATGACATTTTTTGTATTTGATCCAGTGATTTATGAATTGAACGGGTAAAAAATATGATAAGATCGTAGGTTCATTTTGAATCCAATTATTCAAAGTTTAATGGATTATTCTTCACCATACACAGGGAAGGATATTTTTCTTTAATTTATTTGACCTGAATAAAAAAATCTTAAGATTATTCATATCATATCTTTGTTCATGCCTCTAGTTTCGCTGCTCTAATGCAATTAGCGACAATTAAAAGGGAGTCAAATTTTTTTGTTCATCTATTCTACCTATACCACGTTAAAATATTAAATTAATTTTTAATCGGGTGCTTTTCTATAGGACTATTTCATTCGTTGGAAATTTGCAAGGCGAGCCATATCATCTCAATAAAATCGAGAAATTTGCCAATATTACTGCGGGGATATTTATTTTATCCTTTTAACTCAAGTACCCTCGATTGAATGAAGTCGTTCGCGTTATCGAACCCCATAACTAAAATTTCCTGGTCGCCATTCATAAAAAGGAAATTCCCTTTATCGGAATTCATTCAACTATCTTTCATCTCTCGGCGGCCGTAAAAGTATTTACGAAAAAAAATCAATGAAAGCTTATTATTCGGAGTCGCCCCCTTTTTTTAATTTACTTGAATATATCGGTTTATGTTTCTTTGTGTCCACCCTTCAAAGGGAACGGCAGGAAAAAATTAGATCGTAAAGCCGCTTTTAAAATTTTTTTTTCTCTTTATCCACTCACTCCCCTTGTATTGCTCCAATTAAATAAAACCTTCGTATTGGTTAGGGCCATATCCCGTAAGGAAAATGAACGTTTTGTCAAAGCACATTTCGTCCGGAAAATGCCATAAAATTATTTGTTGTCTGACTTTTTAAGGAATTCCGCCGAATGAGATTTGCTTACTGTTGTCAAAGTATCGTGACTGCAATTGTACCTTTTTTTATTGTTGTGGTTTTTTATTGGAGCATAATTTATCATTTTTACCGTCGATGAGAGATTGAACATGAATCGTAAAGATGATCATTTATTTTATTGCGAATACAATACAGTGGAGTTCTCGTATTTTTCCGGTCGTTTTGGGCGATTTAGCTTTATGTTTTTTAATTAATTTGAGCCTTTATGGACTTATCTCTCACGGATGGCATCCGTTTGAATCTTTAGAAATTCTTTGAGGAACGTTTTCAATTGTGTTCTTATGATAGGTCAAACATTTCTCAAAGATTTTTTTTATTATCATTATTCATATACGGATATCGTCTCGTATTGGAGACTACTTGAAAAGGCATCCGCTGAAGATTTCCGAAGAAAGAACTTTAGGGAGTTTTCCTTTTAGGTATATTTCCTTCATACCTTATATAAACATACGGTCGAAGTTAAATGTTTTTTTCGAGTCTCTTCTTGTATTATGACCCAACAAAAGAAGAATGCTTTATTTATACATTTGTATACAGCTTTGATATTTTATGTAGGAGTTTGTTTGAATGTCATTAGTTTTGTCATTTCGTAAAAAACACATAATTCAAACACAATAAATTATAACCTCTATAAAAATATAATTCGTCATAATTCTCTTCTTCCTTGGATTCCTGTTATCAGATGTAAACGATCTTCATAGGAGAATTTTTCAGCGAAAAAATATTCATATGGTGATATCCCATTGTCTTTCACATATGGTTATTTAAATGAGTGACAAAATTATCATTATGCTTAAGTGACATTTTAATTATTTTTACTAATCCAGAAAATCTTCACAAAACGATCAATAGGAAATATGAATATCCCAAAAAAAATTATATGGTCAAATATTAGTTTTGTTTGGATTTGAACCAGAATCTTCAAAATGAAAATGAAAATGGTAGACTCCTTATAATCCTTGAATGCATATTTCGAATCCATAGTCATCCATATATAACTCATTACTGTCATTTTCTTCTTGCTACATGCCAACACATTTAAAAACATTGATTCTTAAAGTTATATCAGCATTCGATAGTATTTCTTTCAATTTTACAATATACATCAATATCAAACCCATCATAATACATGTTTAATACGTAATGCACTTATATAGCATATGAGATATGTTCCCCATTAGATTTATATTTTCATAGACAATAAAGGGGCGACGATACGTAATATTGGTCCTGTAACCTGTCATTTGAGCTCATGATACTTTAGTACCATTATCGTTTTCGTTATGTTTCAATTGAACAGGCGGAAGGCAATTTGTACCATGACTTATATATTGTCAGTTCACACAGAAACAATCATTATTGAGTCGTCAGTTTGATGTCTTGAAAACATTTATTGCTGTATTTTCAAACATTTAAATACGCATTACGGTGACCGAACTCATCTCAAATTATGCTATTTATTACCTTTGCATGTAACATATGTTTCGCATTCATTAGCATATCGAGTATAATAATATCCATACCATGGTTATTGGTACTTGTAAGACGTATTAAATTAGATTCGTCAATCTATCAATTGAACCCTATTATGTGAGTCAGAATCCAATTTCGATGATTAAATTAATTTGACGATATGATGCATTTTCCTCTGTTGTAATGTTGTTGTGTACATAACATATTAATTTATTCCTTATATTTAATTTGGGGAAATTCTCCCGAATTATGTTAACAGAGTCTGCAAAGAAATTTCCTTTAATTATTTATTCATATAACCCTTAAATGCGAATACCCCCAAGGCAATGCATTTAGTATTCGTCTGTAAATTAATTGAATTTGAATTTCTCTTACTTTGGGGGAGGGGTGTTTTATATAAAATTTTGGATGCTTGTTTATTAAATATCCATTACTTATTCATTATATATGCAAATTCTAATTCAATATTTTATAATAAAATAAGGCAACCACAAACAGTTCACTGCAGGACTAGGGACTCTTCAATATCCATTCATAGGAAGGGGTTACATCCAATTCGTCTGTGTCATACATTTACCTTCTCGTGCGTTCATTATTGAAGGTAGAATGACTTCTGATTTTCATTTAGAACGATCACTCAGCAGGCCACCCTGAATAAACGTATCGAAGGGCGCTTTCGCGATCGTGATAGGGAGTGTGAGAAGTTTGCAAAAACTGAGTAGTTTTCCTCAGGAAATAGTGAAAAACTACTCCAGACGACCTTGTTGATTTTATTGGAAAAGGGTTTCTGGAGTACAAAGAGTCCAGTTTCCCCTTTCCTCGCGAGAACGCTGAACAAAAATGCATCTCGAATTGAACCAACTGAGTCCACGAGCAACTAAACCCTATGAATTCGAGACTGGGTGGATTCACATTTCAGGTTGACCCTCCCAGTTCGCCAAATAAAAAGCGATATAGATGGCAATGGAAGATAATTTCATCGTTGCCAAACAGAATTCTTCCTTTGTCACTCTTTTGGGCCGTCTGCTGGTTGTTCATCTCGTGCTTTTTCCGTTCCTTTAATTTTTCAGCCACTGGGCCTGGGTGGGGCCTATACTGGGCTAAGTATAATTAACATTTAGTTAGGATAGTTCATAGAAAACGGTCAAAATGGGCACGACTTCGAACCGAAACGAAACCAAAAACCGACAACCGGCAAAACTGTCATTCTTCCCGGAACGAAAACTGCACCGAACCGAAATAAATGTTTAGAGCGCCAATGAAACCGTAACAAAAATGAAAAGATAACGGTTCGAAGCCCTGAATTTTTTTGCTAAAATCTGTATGACAAACATGGTCAAATTTAACAAAATAACTTTGACGTTTTATTTGGAATATATTTTTAAAGTGCTGATGATAATTTTGGAGTGGTCTCATACATACAAAGCTGTAAGTATATCAGCTTTCATCTTGTCTAGCTTCTATTCCTGGAAATAAGACATCATCAAATTTGGGCGGAAATTCAATTATATTCAGTCAAAAATAAATACCCAATATGCTAAAATACACAGTACTGTTTGCTATATTACATTATACTTTGATATAGGAGTTATTAGATTTTGTCTAATTTCGACGGTCCTCTTTGTAATTTAGCTCATGAAATATTTGGTACGGTGGCTGTAATTAATTTTTAATCTAAAAGTACGGCAAACGTGCAGCAAACATTAGTCGATGTTTCGCAGGTCCCCTCGAAGTTTAATATTTAACACGGTAAACAGCGAAGATTAATACTCGGATTTGCACGGCTCAAACCCCTATTGTGAAACTTTTATTAGCTCAAATTGTGATACTATAAAGCAGCTGCCACAAGCTCGTATGCCATTCTCCTAGGTAATATTATTTCAGGCCTCGTCTACTCACCCTTTAAATAACCCAGCGATATTACGCTTATCGAAGTGCGCCCAAGAATCAATTGGACGTCGTTGTCCAATAAGTCCTTTGACGACATCATAATACGGTTTCAATTATCCTCGATGGCCGGCGAGGCTCCATGATTGGACATGACCTGGCTAACCTGCGCCCGCGTCGGGGTGAAAGGCGTTTAAAAATCCAATTTGTGGTCTGTTGCATTGTCAACCCACCACCCTTTCACCCCATGCGCTTCTCGGCCTATTACGTCCTCCTCTTCGCTTTAATGCATTCTACGTGGACGCTCTAAAAAGGCTTTCATATAAAGGAAATACTGCCTGTCGTTCTAAGGAAAATTCATTACTTCCCCTAGCGGCAATGTAATAGCTTCTGATCCTTATTATAGGCTTCTTACACTTGATTACACCAATCTTGGTTTCGATTACCTCTTCGCTATCATAGCCGACGTTTTATTTGCTCTTTTCTTTCCGTGCATGAAAACATGACTCGAATTAATAACGAAGAAGCACATATAATATATACATACATGAGTTTTTTTCCATCGAGCCAACCTACCATGGACACCATTTATTTGTCACCATGAGCGAATGTTATTGATTGCTGTATAATTTTTTTTATTGTTCTACTGATGTCCGCGTGGGAAATATAAATTTTTATTACCTATAATTGGTCATTTACTGTATGCATTACTATTCTACGTTCATGGAAAAGCTGAATTTTCATTTCACAAAACTCAGAACAACAAAGACATCGTCCGACTACATTAAATCGATTTTTTCGCGTTCGCCTTTCATGTTGTATCAAAATTAATGCTAATTTTTCATTATGGAATCAAAAATTTTAGCCAGATTTCTAAAAATCAAATTGATTAAACATTTAAATTTATTAAGCCATTAGCATCCATGATTTAAGTTAACATCGTTAATTATTTCATCTATCATGTGAATATTCATCTATAGAATTCAGATTCAAATTTATATAATAAATTATGGATATAATTTTCCTATGGTATTTAATATTCCATGGATTGTCTTGATCCAGGTTTATTCTTACATCCTGGATCTGGAAAAGTAAATACTGAGAAGATTAATAAAATTGAATATCGCCCATCATGAGCTGTTAATTTTTAACAATAATCTTTAATAAACGAATGCCACCATACCTGCACAAAACAAAAATAGGTTTTATTGATTGATCATTGATCTCTTAACAATTTTTTTTGGCAGACCACATCCCAATTCCTGTGGCCTAATTTTTCAAACAACTTTTTATAATGTTTTCTGTAAATAATTTCACGAAAATATCTCGTTCAAGTATAGATAAATGATTTTTTTATATCTTCTGTTTAAAAACCGATGCCCTGAATATTCCTGTAATTTTTATTTCATTCATTATTTTACATGATCATATTTTTCACATGTTATTCAATTAATTCAAAACATTTCGATCAAATTCAATAAAATCGATTCAAACTACATATACGTTTTTTTGTTCAACCAATTTCAAATAAATCTGTTAATTCGATAAGGGTTAAAATATTATCTAAAAAGTATGATCAACGCATGAAAATTCTCCTCCCCTAAATCAGTCTCCTAAGAAAGTGACCTACGTCCAATATTGCAAATTTTTATCACATCTATTACATTAAACAGGCCATTGTATAAGCCTATTTCATATCATATTTTTTTAAATAATATTGTAGTAAAATACCAATTATCAAATATATTTTAAACTTTCTATTTCCCTTTAATTTAACTGAATAATAAACATAATTAGAACAGTTTTATATGAATAGTATTACAGTTTATAATTAAGATAAAGAATACCACTCCAAAATTAATTAATGATTATTATTGTTAATATATTAATTTGTAGTAATATTTTTTTCAAATCAATGCTATTGTTTTTATTATCAAAAATATCTTAAATACATTTAAAATGTGGTTATTGACCACATTTTGCAAATGTGTTAGTATTTTCATCTGGAGGTCAATGTGGGTCTTAATATGAATTCATAGGCATGCAAGTCATCAGCAGCTCTTCCTTATATGTACATTTCTAATGATGAAATCGATTTATATAAGTATTCAATTTATTTTGGTTTGCAAAAGTAAATATATTTATTAGGTTGATGCAAAAACTTTTACGTATTTTTTTTGTTGTAAGAGATGGAAAAAGTATTCTCCGAATTTATGAAATGGAACCTGTTCCCAAACTATTATTTTGTGTAAAAAAAATTCATGTACCTGCTTTTACTCAGTTTTACTCTATGCCTCAGAGCTCTAGTTTTTATTTAAATGTCCGTTGATAAAGTACATTTATTGTAATTGTTTTCTTTAGAATTTCGATCGATAAATCTGGATAAAATGGACTGGACGGTCTTTAAAAAATTATGATGACAAATTAAATGCCAAAATTTATGCTGATTCAAATCAAAACATCAAAGAGATTGCCTTAAAATTGGGAATCAATCGATCATCCGTGGTGCAACGTTTGCATGACTAAGTGTTGGTATAGTGGATTAGATCCTGGACTCTTATTATAAAGGATCGGGTCCAAATCCAGATTGTGGAAAATTTTTCACCGTACCAACAAATTAAGAGATCGGAAATATTAATATTTCTGATCGATCGTCTCAATCCAGGTTTACCCTGATTTCCTGGATTTGAAAAAGTAAATGATGAGACGATTAATAATGTCGTATAGGGACGCCCATTAGTGACTGATTGAATTTGCAACAATAATTAAATTATAATTTATATATAATGATAATTTAGCTACTCACTCATAGATTCTCTCCTCTCCTACCTTTCCAAATAATCCTATCCTTACTTTACCACGTGTGGAAGGCAACGGAAAACCAACACACTAAATCCTTTCCCTAGATAAATCTCCTATGGAGATTGCCTACATCCGATGGTTCGGATATGGCACATTGAGAAGAAGGGATGATTTCCAATTCATCTTTTCTAATGGAGCGTTTCATTAAGTGCAAGACAAAAACAAGAACCATTTTTGCATATATTCGTGACTAGTAAACAATAATGTTGTACGAAGAAAAAACATGACGAACCAGATCTGGATAAGTACCGTTGACAACCACCAAAGCCAACATACATCAAAAAAGACAAAGCTTGGTGTTTGATGGGATATAAATTAAATAGTATATAATGAGTTCTTGGAACACAACCAAATATTTACATTATTGAATACGGTTTTTTAGAAGTAAATATCAGAATTAGCGGTAGTGTTTAGAACAGGAAAGAACTATGAACTGAATTGTAAGGTAATGAAGTATCCATCACATTCTCCAGATCTTGCTTCATTGAATTTTTAATTATTCAGATCGCTAATACATCTCTAGATTTGTTTTTTCCACCCAAATTATGCAAACTTATGAAAAGATGGGAAACGCTTATAGTTAATAGTTGAGATTACTTACATTTTTTTTGCATCGAATTAATTCATTTAATTAAAAGATATTCGTCATAAAATAATGACATGTTACATTTGAACATTTCATTTTTTCTGTGTAAAAACGCAACTGGCGATTTTTCATTATTTTCTGTAGTGCCCGGGAATTTCTTTGAAGATCGTCCATAAAAATCCATAACAATCGACGATAAAAAAATACGTGCAATATTTTTGGCAAGTTCTCTGCTCCTCTTTTGCGTTCATCCGAATGACCAGCCTGTTGCCCGACGTAAGAAGGCGCGAGCTTAATTTTGAGATACAAGCTTTTTATTGTCAATGAGGGATCAGCATTCAATGTTACATCTCCAAAGGGCTTGTTCCATCTCCACAAAGAATGGAAAATATCTCCACCTCACGTGGAATATTTTTTAATAAAGGCATATATTATGCATTTATGTGCAATTTGCCGTACTACACACAATTTATTCTTGCTCAAGAGGGAGAAGATGAAAAATAAATTCCTTACTCTGGCCGTATTACATTTTTATATAAGTATTTTTAAATTATTTACTTTGCTTCATCCCGGCGTACGGCATATACCTTCATTGTTGCTCCTCTCCATTATTAAATTACGCCGAACAAAGGGTTTAATTTTATTTCTTCGTATTGTCATTTCTTCGGAGCACGAGTCAGGTGGGTAAGCCGCTCTTTCTTATGTGAATCGTGTGCTTCTTTTTTTGCTTTTATTCAGAGCTTTCACTGCACGAAAATTAGCTTTTAAAAAATGTTTACACTGATTAAAAATAATAATTCCATTGGCTCGTCTTGAGCTTTCTTCTGAACTTTTATCCTGAAATTGAATTTACAGGACGTTGTTTCTAGTGCAAAGCGTATCTTATAGAGACAAATACGCGATGCCATTCCCTGGATGCATTACTCTTGAATAATTGGGCATTTTTATGGGTATCTTTTTAATGCAGTTTTGGATTATTATATTATGATTAAATTTAATATATCATTCGAATTACACAAAACTATAGTGAAGCGAAAACTTGTTTTTCTCACCGTAAAAGTCTGAATTCAAGATCTCTGTGATACATTGACATTATATTTGCTATCATTAAACATTGGAAAAATAATTCTGGAGCTCAGCTAATTTTGGTGCTTATTCATTTTTTCCACATATGTTTAATTCATAATAAAACCTTTTTAAATATGAATTTTAAATAGGAAAATATCTATAAATGAATAGTAAAACTACAATATTTTTAAATGGCTCATATATGGCTTTGCACGATTTTATCAATAGCATTATAATTCAAATTATTCCGATAAATCTGGATTTTAATGTATTCACTTCATCAAAACTTCACCAACCACTCTATCCAGATTTACCCTGATTTCTGTATCTATAAATGAAATATTAAGATAATTAATAAAGTCTGGGGCAAATATATTAGGTAGTGGTGTATAATAATCCCATTTGATCATATTTGAAAGGTAATGAAAAACAACTTCATAATAAATATTCATCCCTTAATGAAAACTATCGAGATCGTTTTTATATTATAATGAATATAGCATATTAGTAAGATGAAGTGTATGTATGTTCTTTTTGTGCGATTTTATATGAATTACATATTTTCTCTGATTTTAACAGAATTTCATTTGAAATGACATTATTCCAGTGCTTGTTATACTGGATAGGCCCTGCACAGGGGAAAAATACATATTTTTTGCATGTCGAATTGTTGTGATTTTATCGACGTTAGACTCGTTTTTATGTTGCTGAAGATGTTAAAATCGTTCCCTTGCATTTACTTGTTGCATTCCTTGTATCCCTGAAAAGTCCCCCCGCCGCCGGAATTCCGGTGTTTTCCGGATTAGGTCGGAATTCAAGGCAACACGCCATCCATTAGCCATACAGAATATACCGCTGTGTGAGCTCACTTCCGACACAGTGGCGTGCTTTATATTCATCCTTTAAATCGCAATATGGGGCTTATTCATTGTGTACAAACGTTTCGTAAGGATTTTTTCAAGCTTTCGCACAAAAAAATAAATATACATCATATCTATTATGCTTGTACACAATCCAACTATACGTTTAAAGGCAAATAATACATTTTCCCCTCCATCAAATCATCGTACAATAAAAAATCAATTACGTCCCGGGATGAAGGGATTTTCAGGCATTTATATCAGCGTATATTTATGGCTTTTGCCATCGAATCCTGGACTCGAACATACGTAGCTTTGTAGAAATAGTAATAGTCTGAAAGCGGCAAAGGTTTCGTTTTTCCTTGTGAATTTTGTGTCGGATATATCTCTTCGGCCGATGCTCGTGGGATTGGGCTTTATCTGAAAATCGGTTTAACTCTGAACTATCGTGGAGGAAGACGCCCCGGGACCAGATTGAAGGATTTACCGGGAACACAACAACACCCTCTGCTTTGTTTTGAGTTACACGCTTATTATAACACAACCGTGTAACAATGTCAACATTACATTGCCATCATATAGTCTTTGATCAAATCATTTATTTTATAATTAAAAAAAACGAGTTTTCGATGAAAGCTCACTGCTATGTGCAAGAATCGAACTACCAAGTTTTTGAGCAAATTAACTTTGGTCGTAAATAAATCAAATATCTTCTCAGCTCAATTATATGATCATAATTTAAATAAATCATCATCAATAAGTCTTTTAATAAAATAGTTTTAATGAAATAGCTAATGTATAAGAGGTACCCATATAAATTTTCGTTTTTTTTAATGAAAGATTTGAATGCTCATGTTCTTTAAATTGTTAATATATTATTATAAAATGTAATTTCCATTATTAGATATAAACTCTCTCCACCTATCTAGTAACATTTTAATGTCTCTGTCATTAAAAATTACGGCCTATGAATGAACATATTCTAAAAGTCCATTTTTGACCTCATCTTCGCTCGTGTAGAACCCATCTTCCTTATCTCCACATATTTCTGTTTTTTTTGAATACTCGACCATGAGTATCCGAGATTGGCCGATATTTTTTCAATAGTTTCAGTTTCATTACTTTCGATTTCAACAGTCAGTGTGGCAGCATCCACTTTACGTAGTCTTCCAATTCCAGAGAAATACTTTAAATCAAAATTTCTGGAATTCTGACATTTGTGAACTGTGATTTTTTAGAGGCGCGCGTTGCATTCCTTTTTTTTGAGAAAATGAAAGAGCATTAAATTTTGAATAAATTCTTCATTCGGCAAAAATCGATCCATTGTAAATTGGGATGTTAAATTTGAATTTTAAAACTCATAATTTATTCAACGAAAGACTACAAAACACGACTTGAAAGTGCAAATAGTCCCCAAAAAACGGTCCAGCAATAAAACGAAAATCATTTTGGGTTCTACTTATATCTATGGCCGATCATCATTAATTTCTATTGTGTGGTTTCGAAATGTAAGTGATATTAAAAAGCTTCAAGTGTAAATAATATTATAATTTCAATGACATATATTTTTTTCAATTGCTTATAAATATGCGAATGCATCCGTGCGGAATAATTAAAGCAATAATTTTCATACTTTAACGCATCCCTTAAGAACCGCCTTTAGTCGTCATAATATTTTAATGATCACGCAGAAATTTCCTCAATTAAACCTTTTACACTTTGGGGTTGCTTCCGTCTCTCGGAACGCTCTCAAAGTCTGCGACGAAACTTTTTTTCAGCGCAGAAACTTAAGTTCGCCGAATCGTATCATTTTTTATCGTGCTTATTTACTACGGAGCGGAGGAATGAAAGTCCGTAAATCGCATTAATGCCAATTTTGGAGAATTTTAAGCCCTTGCACTAATACAAATGAACACGGCGGGTAATAATATTTCTCATTCCGTTGAAGCCTCGAGCCATTCAGCCTGAACGAACCTGCTCGCTTCTCTATTAGAGTTTCATTTTCAGCGAGAATGAGGCCCTGCTTCAGCGTCCCGAGATTGTGGATTGTGGATACGTCCGTACTTTTAAGTTTTCCATTGGGTTGCTTTACGTAATACCTTATGTGCTCCCCGGGAAATGATGTACTCGACCCCATTTTCCTGTATCTGGTTCCGACGTTCATTATTATTTCTGTGGCGTACGTTTGTTATTAAAGCCGTATTGATTTATTTAATCATGCCTTCTGATGATACCCGTGTTTTAAGCGCGACTTTTTTATTCATTTTTCAGGTGAAACTGGAGCCGAACGTGGGAAAACCATCCCGGGTCATTCACATTAGGAACATTCCCAATGAAACGAGCGAGGCGGAAATTATTCAGTTGGGCATCCCCTTTGGACGGGTTACGAACGTACTCGTCCTGAAAGGAAAGAATCAGGTGAGTCCTCTTTTTATTAAAAATATATTAAAAATTAAAGCAAAAGTTAGTCATTTTATTACAGGTAGTTCGCTTAGCAATTTGCAGCTTTAATGACATATTAAAAACTTTGTTAAGTTGCGAAATCCAATGAAAAAGTTGTGCTCGCCATCAACATGGTAGTGTAACCTCATGATTACAACCTTTAATGCTGCGATTAATGGGTTAGTTCGTCGACTCTTATTATAAAGCTTCGGGTTCAAATCTCGAATGGAAATTTATTATAATTATAACAAGCACTCTTTTTAACCATGGGCTCAATAAATGGTTGTTTTCACTATCCATTTATACATACAATACCAACTATTGCTGCTCATAAAATTTATTGATTTATCATTATAAATGTATCGTAGTTGCCAATAGATTGTGGTAGCTTTGAGCACTGTTAATAAATTATTAGATAAGATGCGATATTTATCAGCATCCGGACCGTTTATTATGTGTTGAAATGGGATGCTTCCATGACGTGAATACCATCCAACTTTTCATACAATGTCATTTGACATCATTATTTCTGTACAATATTTCAATTATCCAAGCAATATGTCATTTTAAATGGATTAAGACATTATTAGACCAGTAAATCATTGATTGAGTCTTTTAATACTAACAATTTTCATAACATTTTAAACAGCGATTTTTTTACTTTAAACTTTTTTCTTCATCATTTGGGAACTTTTACAATTCTGTTATAAAAAAGTCCAACGAACTTATTGAGTGATGTGTCATTGTAAGAATAATCTATGAAAACAGGAGGCTATGCTTTAAATTAATTACATATAGCTATAATAAATATATATAATATAAACCAAGTGTTAATTTAATGTATTAATAATAAGTAAAGCGGAAGGAAACGTCATTTATTTTGTTATTTTGGAGAAAAAATTTTTTTTAATAAAAGCTGTACAATATCACTCAATCAAATAATTTCCATTGTTATTTATAACCGCTCTCCATAGAATAGGTAGCTTTTTAATGCCTCTTTCGTAAAATTCGGCCGGTTTTCCACTAAAGTAAGAATCCAAATGATTTTTCACTTGTTCCACAGAAGTGATATTTTTACCGCGAAGCGAATTTTCTAATGACTTGAAAAGATGATAGTCTGAAGGTGCAATGTCAGGATAATATAGTGAATGTTACAGCACTTCCAAATCCAGCTCCCTTATTTTGTTCTGCGTAATCCTTGCTGCGTGTGATCTTGCATTATCATGCTGTAATATTCTTCTTTGGTTGTTAACTAGCACTGAACGATTTTTGAGCATTTCCGCTTTTAAGCTATCTAATTTTGCACAGTATAGCTCTGCTGTGACAGTTTGGCCAGGTTTTAATAATTTGTAGTGAATTACGCCAAAAAAATCCCACCAAACACAAAGGAGGAACTTTTTCAAGGATTATGACAATCTGTCGCCACTTTTGAATTTTTTGAACCATCTATGGCATTTTTGAATATTCAATATGTTGTCATATGTATCATAGATGCTCTAGGTAGCTTATTTTGCTTTTAATCTTTTATCGAATAAAAAAAGTAAACAAGATCGCAAATGGTTCTCATCAATTTCTGGTTTGGACATTTTCACTATGGCGTAAAACTTATAAAAATATTTAAAAAAGTAAGACAAACAACAGAGCTTCAAAATGATACCAATCTTGACGTATTCATCGATAGCAACCCATAGCAAACTGACGGTAAAGACGCAACCAAAAAAAAATGACATTTCTTTCCGCTTTATCTAATACCTGCCGTCATATTATAAATTCGATTTCAAACGCAGATTGTGGGGAAAAATATTAACGTATTAACGAGTTTAGTAGTTTTGGAAATATCAATAGTCAGATCGATTGTTTTGATCCAGATTTAGTCTGATTTCTAGATTTTGAGAAAGTTACCAAAGTCAGATAGAACTTACTATCATTTAAACATTTTTACCTAATGTAAAAACATTTTTCCTAGAAAAATCTACTAGACTTGAATGGTGATCGTCTATGTCTAATGACATATAATCCTTTAAAAAATAATGTTGCGAAACCCTTACATAAGCTTGGTTTTCTATCTATATTATCAAATTAAATAATGAATACAGTACCCAAATCAAGCTATAAATTTCATCGAATCGAATCAAATGAACTGTATGCCCAAAGACAAACTTAACCACGAGCCGTATCGACTTTCCACCACGGATGTACTAAGTAAGCAGATTAAAATAAAGACGAGGTCGTTTTGTTATATTAAAACTGTGCTTGTGAATTCAAATTTAGCCAAATTGGGTTAATTTGAATAAAGGTGAGGTTTTTTGGGTCAATTATTTTGCGAGCATCTTTGATCAAGCGATGCCCTTAAAAAAAAGGGATATTTTTGTAAACAATTTTAATAATGGACCCATGACACATCAATACATCACTGATGGATACTGCTCATTAATACATAATATTGTTGCATTTTTTAAAATATATCCGATGCACAAAATACGTCATTCAATATTAATATTCAGGCGGCTTGATGATATAGAAAAAAGCTCATTTGGCTATGCTATTATATGGCAATATATTTTTTGCATTGCTATAATATGGTTGCATATAAAGCGACGAAACACTTAAAATAATAGCACAAAATAACTGTAAAAGGTCCAGGAATAAAATTACAGCCATAACGCTTTCTTGTATTGCCAAGCGGTACTCAAGCAATCATAATGGCATCAAAACTGAATTTAAAATACTTGGTCGACGGTGTAATGGAATGATATTTCATACTATTAAATAAGCCGACATTGAAGAGTTAGTACGAATTCATTATTGAAAGTTTTTCAAGATGGAACAATAAAATATATCATAAGAATAAAATGAAGAAGTTCCTTAATCTCACGTGCTTGAAGTATTGAATCTTATATGTATGTATGTATGTTGATTTCTTGGACGATACAATTATATAAGATAAAATATATAGATTGGTTAAATGGCAGCTTAGAAGCTATTATTACAAAAATGTGTTTTCTTTACTTAAAAGGCAGGGCAAGGTCAGTTATTATATATAAATATGATGAAAGCTTTATTTCATTTACTATGCCTAAAGTGTATAAATAAAGACCGAATTTATGGGTTGAATTCACGAAATTTATGCAAATCGAATGCTGTATTAATCAAAGGAAAAGAGTATTTAGTTAAACGTTCAATTCTTTTTAACTGCGATAGATAATTTCCTTAAAAATTCGCGTAAAAAAATCTATCATATCTTAAATTTAAAAAATGCTGATATATGAATAAAGATGAGTTGCATGATTTTATTTGAAAAATCTATATATACAGGCAAAGAACAAAATATTGTAATTTCGAGTCATAATTTCAGATAGGGGGAACAGTTAGTTCGTCGATAATATTTAAAGTTATGCCTAAAATATCATTGGCATAGTATTAAAAAATATACATAAAAATACTCGATTATATATGTCTTGTTCGTTTATAACAATTATTTTGGATAGCCCTGATTGATACTATCATCAAATCACATTACCGCATGCGTCCATGTTATTTCACGTACATCGGATTGTTATCCTGATTGGAAATCCTACCCCTGGCTGAATAGAAATATCAGTGTACTTGTCAGCCTGAAAGAAGGAAATGAATATTTATAGAATATGATGAATCTGTTGAAAGCATTGATGAATTCGGATATAGCCTCGCGCGCTATTACGGATGTGTTAAAATATTCATCCAAATGATAGGTGGTACAAAAGGGCGTTTTCTCCCCTTTGGCGTTCTCTCATTTGGAAAACTCGATATAAAACAATAAAGCCGTTAATGGGTGTGAAAACAGATTGGTCATAGGTAAAATTGTTACGACTCGAATTTATGTCGGCCCCGTCCTTACCGTTTGAGGAACGTTTGCGCCTGGAAAATGTCCCCATTAGTTTATTGTTTATTCGATCCGTTGGCGGAACAAACGCCCGTCGGCAAAGTTTTCAACCTTATAGTCGATATAAACGACATTAATGCGATTTTATCGCTCTGCCGTTAATGAAATATTCACTCGATTGTTTAATCAATACCACCCCATTTTACTATTCGTATACGTGCAAACTCGTAAAGCATCGCGCCCTCTAAGCTCCAAATTGTCAGCGGCGGATGGTTTTTCTTATTTTTCGGCGAAAGTGAAAACTTTCTCCTTCTACGCGAATCAATATCCCCTTGTTCATCGTTTTATGAATAGTTAATTGAATCTAATTTTCAGCCAAGTTTTAATCACATCAAAGGCGGAATATCCCTAATGAAAAAAATCTTTGATTTTAAATTTCGATGCTGTCTTGAAATTCCGAAACCATCAAAGAATAACATTTTTTGTAGCTCAGCGAGAAAAAAGTCAATTTTAATTTTCTTACAGATGAAAAGGAATTTTTCTTTGATAATTCCCACACAAAAATAGCACAAAGTTATCTCACGGGGATTAATAAACATTTTCATAAGATCAACTATTAAGTTATAGTATGAGTATAATTTGAATTTGCCTAATAAAGAGTCCGCCATTCTTTATTAAGTTTATTAAATTAATAAAGAATTCATCTCATTATAGATAAAAGCATGCAAAAATTTAAATTTGACTGATTATTTTAATGTTTCGATGTTATAGAATTCTTCAGAAACATTTTTGTTCTGCTTAATTTAAATAGCTTTTAGATTAGAAAAAAGCTCAGCAATAATAATTTAGAGAGCAAATGTATGTACTTACTAAGCTCATAATCGATTCTCAACGATAGCAAAGGCATTTATACTTACATTGTAAAATATAATTTTAAAAAATTGAGAAAACTCAAATTCATAAGAACTTATTAAACCTTTTGGATATATTTTAATGCTATTATTATATTATTTTTAAAACTATGAATTTGTATAAACACCAATCGAAGAGTTTTGGTGTATTGGTTTAGATCCTGAACTCTTATTGTAAAGGTTCTTCTGATTCAAATCCAAATTATGAGGAAATCACACACACAACAAAAAAATTGGGAAATCATAAATATTAATATTCACGATCAATCATTTTAATCCAGGTTCACCCTAATGTTCTGGATCTAAAAATGTAAATACTTAGTGATTATAAATTATGTGTATTTACTCTACGCCTATAAAATAATCCTATCCTTATGTGGAAAGCGATCAGAAATTACCATAAGAAAAATTGTTTTCTTATAGAGATCATGTGCATCCGATTGTGGATAATGGCACCTCTTAAAATTCCTTAGTAATAAGATTTTCAAAATCAAAAAATCATACTATAACTAGGTCGAGAAGTTTAATCTAAATTGATAATACAGTCGATCTCTCACTATACCAATATTAGTTTTTTAATACATGTGATATATTTGAATTTATAATTGTTGCTTGAGTATCAGGTCCCAAAAATGCGCGCGAACTTTTGGCCTGACCTGATATGTTATAATATAACAGATCACTCAATAAGTTCGTAGGATTTTTTTCTTCTTCATTTGGGACCCTTTTTTCGCATTTTCATTCATTAAACCTATCAGTGACGCTATATAATATTGATGGTTTTTCCTTTCTCAAAATAGAATTATGAGCATTTTAAATAAGGCTTTCCTAGTCGGTTGCTATAAAAAAATTCAGTGCACTGATGAGATCCTAATAGTTCGGCGAAATTTTGTGTATCTATTTCGTCGAATTAACATGGAAAAGTAAAATTGGGATCGAGCACGTCATTTCATTCAATTTCGGAAAAGTTGTTTTTCTTTGGACGGAATTTATATTAAAAAAGTCTTCGCAATCTGAGAGCGCGAGAAGAGAGCCTATATTAATATTCGAACGCGGCGAAGTAAATAGACACGATATAAACACCATCTTGGCGGGGAAGAAAAATTTTATTTACCTGAATGAAAATAAAATGTTAAATAATGCATACCTTTACAGAGCAGCGTCCGAGGTATTTGCAAATTATTTCAAACGTTTCAGATACTTAAACGCTGAAAGAGATTTGTGCACGGCATTAAATGAAAAGTAACGATGCAAATATTTCGCGAGAGCTTCACAATTTTCCCAGCAGCGCTTCGTAATTGGAAGTGGTATTTATTGATTTATTTTAATTCTGGATTATTTCTTCGCGGAGATATGAATTACAAAGAAAATCGAATGGAATATGTAACAAAGAATAAATGAGGCTTGGGGTGTTTATAACGAGCCCGAGAACAAAGACTTGACGTATGCGCAATATTAATGGTAAGGGAATCTTAAAGATTTTTTTTTGTATGGAAGAATTTATTTCAATAATAATGATTGCATAATACATACAATCGTATCAACCCAAGGATTTCGAATATATTTATTTCCATTAAAAATATTTTTAGTTCTACAAATAGAACTTCGCGAAAGGGTAGATAATCATATCTTAAAGTCATATCAGTTTACTGAACAATACTGCATTTCGACTTTTTTTAATTTATTTTGCCAAATTTACGGTTCCAAACAGTACGGTTTACAAACAAAGCATATTCATTCACTCCTATTGAAAAATTGTCATCTAAAACTTTCACAAGGATTCAAACACATCCACAATACGTGAGCATCATCCAATTCGTTATTATATCGATCTTGCTTTGATTATCATTAGCTAATCTTTTAAATGTGTTATCAACTATGAATACAAAATCTGATTGCTACAATTACAAAAATATATATATATGTAAATATAAAAATAAGTTACATATGAAGATACGGCACCCTGATAACTTCCTATTCGGAATTTTAAAGCAATGTTTCAAAGAAGAAGACCATGCTTCGAATATCTGGTTATTTTAAGGCCACCTTTGGGCTCTAATCCCAGTTCAAAGGTAAATAAATGGACACACAAAGGCTTGTAATTCCATTAAGTTTAGAATGGGGGAAATATTCATCCACAGCTGAGGATACCAAGAAACAAACGGCTCCAGCACAGACATTAGGCCCTGCTCCCCCTACTTCCCGGGGTGATTAACACAGATTTATTTTTACAAATCCTTGCGGTATGCTTCGCTGAAGCAACCCCGTGTGCAAACCAAAACATTATCTTAAAAGGATACATTCAATCTTCCGGCCAGATTTGTTTTGCGGGGCTGAAATAAAATTCTTATAGTTTCGACCCGAATTGCATGCGGAATGCAAACAGTCGCCTGATACTAGACGGGATTGCCAAAAACGGGCGTAATAATTTCAGCAGCGATCTCGGGATAGATCCTAATTACAGTATCTGTGCCAAGGTTCGAAAATAATTAGGCTCTAGCGTAATTAGTGAATATGTAAGTCCCCCTGGAGAGGATGGAAATAAATTAGCCGACAACGATAATAAATGGTTTTGAATAGGGCTGTAATAATGTATGCAAGGAGCCACTCAAAATTGAGGCATGGTTCATAAATATATTTTACAGCTTTTCTAGACGTGGATCAATTATAATTCGTTTCAATGAAGCCTTTATAAAGGGATATCGATATAAATTGACTTGAGTGTTATTGTATGATTGGTAAAAGGGGTTTGATTTGTACACGTATATATGGAAAATAAATTCTCCTTAACGACAAATTTGGCAAGATTGGAAATATTAATATTTCTGATCGTTTGTCTCAATCTAAAATAGGCTTAATATGATCAATAAATTCTATGGGGTGATTAATAAATTAAGATTTGTAACATAAATTGTATAATCCATTTCAGACACATTTTCACAAGTCATTCGCAAATTCTAGCATGTTTATAAAATGCGTACATGGAAAGCGACAATATAAAAATAGTATTCAAATAATGTTATTCTAATTAGTTCATATTTAAAAAAAAAACACTATAAAATTGTCTAAGTCTAATAACAGTTATCTTGAGAAGAAAATTGGAAAAATATTCTAAATCATAACCTGAATGAGTATTCACTTTCTTATGGTCACTCGCTGTTTTACACGATTGATACCTTTGGGTTTTCAACCGTATACAGTTAATGCTGAAGTAAATTTTGATGTAGGAAACTACATAGTTATTGATGTTTAGTTTGGCGGCGATTATAAATATTTGTATATAAAGTTTAATTATATTCCATCAATTGCAAAAAAATGTATTTTTTGCGTCTCGCGCTGAAATTGTGTTGTTTGGGGGATTTTCGCATATTTTTCGTTGACACATGAATGTTGAAATACGATAAGCTCACGTTCAAATTTTGCTATTCATACAAATTATACACAAAAGCTCGTCGCCCATTGTAAGCGCTCGGATGAAAAGTTGCAGCTTGTGAAGTAAGAAAAGCTCAGTAATTCAATTAGTTAAATCTTGAAAACGCTACCCTGTCGGGAAACTAATTTTATTTAAAACATATCTTATAGTTTATTTTCGCATTATTTTTAGATGCACAGCGCCCGTTCAAAGTCGGCACGAATTAAGCCCCGCTTTGACTCTCACCCCGGCACGAATGAGAGTGTATTAAATTATGATTCATAAATATTTTGCTACTAGTGCCGATGAATCCTTTTTTTTGTAAGGGTACCTGTTTCGAGGCACGTATGTAGGTAACTGGCCGCTTTAGACGGGGGTTGTAATGCGGAGTTAAGGGTCTGTTTTCCTATTTTTTACGCCCGAATAAAAAGGCTTGTATTTTTATTCCCCCGTTAACGCAATTTTACCCAGGATGGCGACGCAACAGACTGATCCTTTGTTTTCGCTCTTTCGTAAAACCCGGCTTTTTTTGGATTTCGTTTTTTTTTAATACCCGAGGTACGTTAAAGCAGCCGAAAGTGTATGTAAGCCTAGTGACACGTTTCTTTCGCCGTAACGTGACGCAAAGATCCGCGTTTTTAACTAAACCGACATAATGCCTCGGCTTTACGCCTTATAGCTACTTAACACTTTGCATGCGGTCTGTCCTGTGTGTTGTTCGCTTTGTCGGCTAAATTTGAAATGGATCGTGTATTAAGCTGCTTGTATGTTGGTGTTTAAATGTATTTTTGTGTTTTTTTGCAGGCCTTCCTGGAGATGGCGGATGAAACATCAGCCGTGGCCATGGTCACGTACTTCAGCGGTTGCATGGCACAGCTTCGCGGTAGAGCGGTCTATGTTCAGTTTTCAAACCACAGAGAGCTGAAGACCGATCAAACACATAGCAATGCGGTAAATATCACTGTAAAAATCTCTTTTTATCTCTCAATATAGTATAAGAATTTATCTTATTGTTAGCTATATTCCCGATGTAATTTATAGAACAATGTCTTTTGTAACATCCTTTTTAGTACGAGCAAAAAACCCGTCTTCATTCCCTTTCTTGATATTGTGAGCCTTAAGTTCAATAGCATTCGCTAAGTAAACATCAAAGAGTCTTTCTTACCTTTGCAGATACGGGATATGTTAATGTATGACCTGGTTTCGCATTCGACAACAATATTTCTTTCATTTTTCTGCTCGCAGTATCCACCCCGCTTTTGAGATTAATTATCTCATTCTTTGTGAATTGTTGGCATATTTGATATTTATCATTTGTTACGTTTCGGAATTACAAAGACCATGGACGAATGAATGTGAGAGGGGAGTATTTAAAATTTTACTCGGGGCTTTCTTTGGGCTAAATAAGATTTTATATTGAAAATATTTTACACTCGTTTGATTCCGTTCTTTCAAAAGCTTCTTGCGCAACGTAATGGAGACTAAACAAATGGGTGAGAGCTCTTCCCTTTGAACATTATAATAATTGATAACAATGCCAAAAGAGATTGTTGTTGTTCGCTTCGCACAAAGAGGAATCCCTCGATATAACACAAGTACAACAATTATATTTAATAATATAACATGGAATGCAAAACACTATAATCTTCGCCTTTATTGGAAGATTTGGAGCTCTTCTTGGTTTAAGCGAAATTATAATTCCACTTGGAGTTCCTCATAAAAGACAATTTTAATTGAGAAACGGCAATCGGATTGCATTTCATTATTGCGATTTTTGCTATGATTTATTCAAAATGCATTAACTATTTGTACAAAAGCTGTTTAGCACAAAATCCATCAGCACCCTTGCAATATCGTATTTGCTTATTCACTAGTTATTCCATGCATATATTCGACTGTTTTATAATTAAAATGATATGTATACATTTCAAAGAATTAATGTATTGGGTTGTATAATAAATTCATGCATTTTTTTTTGCTTATTCTGCTGAAAACAACAAATTAATCAATAATATATTCTCCATCATTATTTACGACCTGTTTCCAACTATCAACCAACTTGTTAGTGCCGTTTCGTCAAAAATCTGATTATAATGGTGAACCTTTGAGGTGAGTTTTTGAGGTCTTCGTCGTTGGCGAAGGCTACGACTCTCATTTGATTTGATATGTTGGAGGACCTGACAGTGTCAATCAATTCATTCACGCAATGAAGTCGACTCTTATCGATAATCTTGTTCTTCTCCAGTATTTTCCATAAAATCACACCTTCACAATCCCATCAGATGCAGATCAATGTCTTCTTGGGGTGGAGATCTTGCTTCACTTTCAACATTGGTGTTTCTCCTGATACTGTCTTTTCTTCGTTTCTTATGACTGCGTGTTTCACGGTGTCGGGGGAAATTTTTAGCAGCTTTTTCACAACAATTTTCTTGTCATTACTTCAACGTTCTCATCACTCAAGTTTTAAATTTTGAGTAAAACCCATGAAGCGAAGATCTTTAAGGCATAGCTTGGATCGTTTCATGACTAGATTCGGAAACATCTTCGTCGAAGTTGGAAGGTCGGCCTAAGCAAAGTACGTCGAAATTGCCATTTTTTAAAACTTGAAAACCAATCTTGGGCGGTCATTAAAAACGCGGGAATTTATTACACAACTCAATATCTTTACTCCTGTACTCTAATAAGCACTTTCTAATAAAATCCACCAGTAACCCAAATGTTGATCAAATAAATTTGATCTTAGAGCCTTATTGTAAAGATTTAGGTTCAAATCCAAATAATAAAAAAATATAGATAGGTTATATCACTATTTCTGATAAACACTGAGGTGATTTATCTTCACTTGATTCATTTATGGGACGTTTAATCTGTTTTGATAATTCATAAAGTGTCTTTTGAAATTACTGAACATTCACATTTTGTTAAAATATTATTAATTGGCCCATTTTTGTTAAAAATCTACATTTATTTTAATGAATGACAATCAAAATGGAATTATTCATTAAGTCTTCAATTGTAATACAAAGGGAATGTATACCGATACTTTAAGAATTTATTGTTCAATATTGAGATTTAAGGATAAATGGCTTTAATGTGTGTTTCCTATTGTCTTTTTAAATTTATAAGATAATATTGTTTAAATTACAATTTTAAAGTTAGGGAAGATTTTGGAATGATGATGCAAATAAGCGCTATTTTTAAATCGTTATAAATCAATTCCTCAAATGAGTTTCTGTCTGATGTGTTTACGGTCTTTAAAGAGTTAATAATACTTGCGATCTCTCAAATTTCTTGATATAGTGATTTTTTGTCCAAACTTGGAGCTCATGAACTATTCTACTGCACCAATATTTGGTTGATTAATATTATTGCGATTTCATAAATTCCTATTTGGGGGTTTGTTAGAATTGATGGCACTATCTCCGATTGCATTGTTGGAATTTTTTTTCGATAATAAAGTTCTATTCATGGCTGATAGTAAAATTGCACGAAATGCATAAATCAAATTACACACTCAGAAATGCCTGCGCTCCATTGTGCAGGAGTTTAATTCCAGGCGCAATGGGTTGCTGCAAAAACGCAAGAGATTGAATTTTTTAAGAAAATCTCCCTCTCTTGTGTTTGTTCTCAAATTAAAAGAAAGAGAAGGCGAATAAAAAGACAGTAAATATATAAAAGACTAGAGAATCACAATAGAACACACCTTGGCGCTTCTATGCGCCATCCTCGCCCTCGCGGCTGTTCTAAGTTCACTCGACAACAGGTTGGGTGGAAAGCGATAAAAAGGCCCAAACAGAAGAAAAAGAATCTCCTCCAGAATGGTCGGTTTCGTCTTTCATAAGGGTAAAGTTATACTGCAACAAAGGCCAACTATTTTCTTTGATTTTCTTACCGGAAGCAAAAATCTTATTAATAACTTACGTTCCTCGCCCCCTTAGAAATTAGCGGCCGGTGTCTCGGCGAATAATAAGACTTTAGAAAGACATTTTTAATGCTGGAATAAAAGTGTCTTTATGAGCGCTTCTCCATTATGAGGTATTTGTTTATGCGGCATAAGCCATTTTCGCCAGGCGAAAATTGCCACATTTTTCTTTGTCAGTTTTGCTGAACATAAAGCCGCATTGCAAAAATGCGACATCAAAAGAATCAACAGTGAAGGCTGTAGAGGAGAGTGCAGGCTCGACTAAGCCCAGCTGGATATGTTTTCATAAGCGACAAAGCCTTCGTCTCTCCCCGATCCACCCTCGTTTGACACCTTTGTTTATAGAGCTTTGTCTCTGAGCAAACCCACGTGAGGATTCCGCCATAAAATGCATTTACAACTTCTAAACTAACGGCTTAGTTTTAACATCGACTGTATCAAATTTTACACGGCATCCGCTGTGCCACTGAGTTTGGTGCGAAAATTGTGTGGTTGCGATTTTCTGGCGGGTTTACCGGAATTTATAACCGATACCCGCATGCAGACGCCCCATACATCTTCGGTGTGCATTATACCTTTTACACACCGCAAACATCGCTGATATCCTCAATATCGATACGCTTCAAATATTCCAAAAATATTTAACAAATCAATGTTTACATTCAAGATACACCTTCAAAAATATGTTTTATCAACTATTTTGACCGAGTATGGGTATAAAAAACAACTATTTATTTTAGAAGGCAATTGAAAAACACAACAAAAAATGCATTTATTTATATTATATTACACTAAACAAGTTTCTTATTGAAATCGCCCACATCCTATAATAGAAAATCGAATACCTAAAATTGTATGATATTAACATTTTATAAGCCAAAGCAAATCGTTTGAATTCATCTCCGTTACTACAATATAAGTATAACCCAAAATGGTTTTCGTTTTATTACTGGGCCGTGTTTGGGGATTAGTTGCACTTAGGCTGCTGCACTTTCAAATCGTGTTTTATGTTCTTTTTGTTACTATGCTCATCAATTTACAATGGATAAATTTTCGCTGAGTGAAGAATTTATTCGAAATTTAATGCTTTAACATTTTCTCAAAAACTGCAACGCGCGCTATTTAATAACTGGAGATGAGAAATGAGTTCTTCACTCTAATTATGGATGCATAAATCAATGACTATCGAAGGGTCAGATAGCAAAACCGACCCCTAAGCTTGACTCATACGGCAAAAATAACGCGGGAAAAAATAAACAATCTAGGATGGAAGACAATTTTACATCACAGATGTTTGCTTTGTCGCGATGACAATGGCATTGATATGTTATCAGATAAGTAGAGAGAGGTTATATCTAACGATGAAAAATATGAGCATTCAAATCTTTCATTTAAAAAACGAAAATCTTTATGGGTACATCTTATAATATTGCCGGAAATTCTAGCTGAGTGTTTTCAAAATTTAATTAAAACGAAGTCTGTAAATATGATGCTATCGTGTAAAATGTCTACTTTCGCTAAATGTTCAAGATCCCGCCTGGCTCACTTTGCTTGAATGCATCGTATGTAAAATGTGCTTCTGTGAGAACGCTCGATGATGATCAAATATCAAATCAAAAAATTGAGCATATTTTTAAAAATTAGTCGCGCAAAAATGCCCGATTTAATCAATGCTCTTTGCTATTAATTTTTGAGAAGCATCTGTCTTAAATTGCATCAAGACGATTTGACCAAAAATAGTAATACTTTCAATATTTCTGTATATCATGATCTGAATTTGGATTTGACCTTTATAATGAGAATCCTGAAATTTTGGATATTTACTTTATATAGTTTTAGGTTGATCTTAAATTTGCTGATAGTTACGATTGCAGCTTATCAAATTGTTCTGAATTTATGCTAATTTTTCGATAAGGCTATTTTTAATTATTTTCGAAGAATTTCGTTTTTAAAAGAATAAGTAAAATCCGTGGGTTCGTCCAATATTTGAATACAAAAGGAGCATTTTTTCGAGCATTAGTATACGGCTTCGTAAGCTTCCAAGCAGACCCAGAATTGAATCTATCCACTTTGCCACTAATAAATAATATTGGGGAATATATCGTAACAATGCGCATTATTCTTTTTTATCCGCCCGTTAGGCCCCGGACTCATATTAAAAATATTGATTTTCTTGCTTTTTCTTCTGGTGGATTTTGGCATTGTTAGAATTTTTCCATGTGCGTATTAATATATAATAAACCGACGTCTGTCTCTCTTCTCAGATGTTCTATCTTTCTTTTATCCTCTCCTTTGGTCGTTACCATTTTGTACGTCCCCGGTAGACAGCCGTTGCCGGTAGCGACAGCTTCCTGTTCTGATCTGATTCCTTCCGATCCTCCCAAGCTGTTTTTATTTCTTCCGCTCGCCTAGAAATGTGTTTCATTGCTTTTTTATTTATTCATTTCGAAAAAATGAAAGCAGGTATCTATACTCGTTTGACACATTTTTTGCAAGTCAATGAAGCATTTACCTGTCTGTTGTGGTTTCTCTCCAGACGTTTGCCGATTCATCTTCAATTTTCGCCAAATCGATACAAATTTTCTGTCAAAAAAAAATTGTACAAAACTTTGGTCCTGCATGCTCTGGCAAGGGGCTTATTGATTCCAGGCCGTTTTTGGTGGACCAGGTGCGCCTTAAAATCGGATTATTACCAGCAATCAAAAAATGTTATGGTCGTACTCAATATCGTTGGGATAAAAACTTAATTTCGTTCCTTAAAAATAATCTTCCCCCGAGTACGACAACTTTTTCCCTCCAAATAACAAACGGCGAAAAAATAATGCATCATTCATTGTTAAATTATCCATCGTACATAATTGTTTTGATGGACTTTCAAAATAATCTCAGATTATGCCGAAGACATTAAAAATATAATTTTTGGTCGTAATAAATGTACATTTGACCCTTTAATTTTATAACGCCGCAAAGACTGAAATTGCGTTCCATAAAATAATTAACAACGTTTCTTGTTTTTATTATTTTTTTTTTCGGTAAAAAATCTGCCTCATCACAGCCGCAATAATTATCTCCATCGAGATTGTAAGACAACTGTTTTTATCAAAGCACCCCTTCTTCGTCGATCTTAGCATCATTTTACGGGAGTGCTTAGTTTATTCGGTTTTAATTAAATTGCCTTAATTATAAGGAAGCTTCTGGGCCTGAAGGGCTTCCAGGGGAGGGCAATATTTTCGTATGGTTTTCCCTTATAGTCTTTCACTTGTAAACGTCTCCGAGAATTGTTCTGCGGAGGACCATATATTGTCGCACTTAGCCCGCTTATATCCACTCAAGGGGTACTATTTTGTCGAATTATGCCATATTATTTCGTCGTCGTCTGGCTCGAGAGCACCGGAGAGGGTTGATTATTTCAAGTTTCCATACTCGCAATTAAAGCATCGCAAATTTAATTTCGCTCTTTTTTCGCCGGACGATTTTGCATAATTGACTGCGCAAAAAGGACGTAAAGAAAAGAGGGTTTGCAATTATTTTTTATGTCCTCTCTATTTGCTAGAATGTGTGGTTTTACAACACGGCAAAGGACCGTATAAATAAAATTGCAGGGCATCTTTGGGGTATGCAGAGGGTTCATTATGTATTCAATACGCCGCAAGTGTCCCGAACAGCCTCTTTTTTACATTTCCACTTCGGACGATTTCCATTTCCACTGTGTCTATTAATCCATCGAGCATCGTTTAATCTTACATTCCATTTCACCTGTAGAACCTGCAGATGCTACCTCCTCTATTATATTCCGTCGAAATCTTCCCCTGCAGAGAATGCTCAAGTCTTTCTATTAAATTTCATCACATCTTTTTATCATTTTTCTTATTCGTACCCCCCTGCTCAAACAACATCCCGCTTGAAACTCTCCAATCTTTTGAAGTTTTAATGTAAACTCATTTTCATAAAATAGAACCATAATCAAACGAACATTATTGAAATTCAAATAAATCACTAACATTTTAAATACATATTTATCCAACGCGTCGAATAAAATATAATGTCAAATACAAGGGTAAATCAAAAATTATAAATATTCAACAATCAATAACTAACGCTTAAAATGAAGTTCACATAACACTGTTGATGGAATGCAAAAAAATGGTATTAATTTGTTAAATTCATCCTTTATTTAGTCTTGAACTTGCTCCATTGAATTTTGATCCATTTGAAGGATAAAGATTTAACTCAGATGAAAAAGAAGCTACGCAAGCTTCTTTATAGATGGACATGGACATAGTATATTTTGTTCAAGGAAATCGAGAAGATTTTATAAAAATAACGTTTTTGTTAGTTTAAATGTATGTATGCCTTTGCTAACTTTTTTAAAAACCGATGCCAACTATAGGTCTTGGTTCTGTATATCTTGAATTATCTTCAGATTTTAATACGTCATGAACATGCATCATTCCGTTTCTGATCACAAGGTAACTTTAAAAACTGTTATGAGTCTCGGGGTTTTAGCTAAACTAATTGGTGCCGATTCTGACTCGAAAGATTCGTAAATCACTCAATATTTGCATGTTCTTCAGAAGAGATCGGTTTCTTTGATTTATATCAATATAAACATCATAATCTGTCAGATTTCATTAGCAAATAAACGTATTCAAAGGAATGCGTATACAAAAGTGTTAGCGGCAGATACCGATCGGGATATGGAATAATTTTTAATGTGTTCGACTTTTTAAGTGTTAATATGACAACATTTTGATGTATTGGTGTTAAATTCAAATTACTAAATGATTATTCGGAGATCCTGAATGATCCCGCCTAGATAAAGTAGACGGAAGAAAAAATTGCAGTGGATTCGTATTAAGACATCAATGGCGTACATCGCACCTCTCCAAGTTTAATTGGCTAAAATTTATAAAGCCCTTCGGCTATATCCTGTACCTATTGATGTTAAAATTTTACTTGCCACTCCAGTCCTCAAAGTACATCCCGGGCACTTTCGTTCACAATTACAAGACCGAAATTACCCCATAGTAATATGCCGTACGTTCAAGTATCGCCGCAATATCTTCTAGCGAACCGTTAAAATATGTCATCTAATCTTGTAAAATGCCTTTAAGGGTGGTTTGTTGCGAATTTTATTCATCCGCCACGTGTTGTGAAAGGCTCGTAAAAATGTTAAGTGTCTGTTTCATTTGTGGGTTAAGAGGTCTCGCGCCACTGCCAAGAAGCCTTATATATCCTTCACGTAGAAATTTCGCACAAGTGGTCTTAATTTCGCTCCTTCGTCTGAATCCAACATTTAACAACGGAATTTGCGGCTTTTGATGGGCGGCTAACGACGGTCATCCCCGCAGAATAACTCCGCTTTATGTACATAATCTTATTTCGTACTGCGGGACGGCAATACGTTCGAGTGAATTATTCCCGATTTTTTCGCCTCTCAACAAATGAAACTTCATCGGAGTCGCGTTTTAATAAAGATTTTCCATAATTGGTTCGAGATTAAAATAGGTATAAGTGAGACGAGGAGAGTTAATTCTCGTTCCATGGTAGAATTTCTGCCCCCATAACTGCGGGGGTGGATGTGGGGCTTAGTCGCAGGACAGACCCATTAGATTAC